>JARGYO010000494.1:177500-739368 GCA_029206835.1 Rana muscosa
ATCTATCTATTGCTCTCTCTATCTATGTGTCTATCTGTCTATCTATCTATTGCTCTCTCTATCTATGTGTGTATCTGTCTATCTATCTATTTCTCTCTCTATCTGTGTGTCTGTGTGTCTGTGTGTCTGTCGCTCTGTCTGTCGCTCTGTCTGTCGCTCTGTCTGTCGCTCTGTCTGTCGCTCTGTCGCTCTGTCTATCGCTCTGTCTATCGCTCTGTCTATCGCTCTGTCTATCGCTCTGTCGCTCTGTCTGTCTGTCGCTCTGTCGCTCTGTCTGTCTGTCGCTCTGTCTGTCTGTCGCTCTGTCTGTCTGTCGCTCTGTCTGTCTGTCGCTCTGTCTGTCTGTCGCTCTGTCTGTCTGTCGCTCTGTCTGTCTGTCGCTCTGTCTGTCTGTCGCTCTGTCTGTCTGTCGCTCTGTCTGTCGCTCTGTCTGTCTGTCGCTCTGTCTGTCTCTCTGTCGCTCTGTCTGTCTGTCGCTCTGTCTGTCTCTCTGTCGCTCTGTCTGTCTGTCGCTCTGTCTGTCGCTCTGTCTGTCTGTCTGTCACTCTGTCTGTCTGTCGCTCTGTCTGTCTGTCGCTCTGTCTGTCGCTCTGTCTGTCGCTCTGTCTGTCGCTCTGTCTATCGCTCTATCGCTCTGTCTATCGCTCTGTCGCTCTGTCTATCGCTCTATCGCTCTGTCTGTCGCTCTGTCGCTCTGTCTGTCGCTCTGTCTGTCTGTCGCTCTGTCTGTCGCTCTGTCTGTCGCTCTGTCTGTCGCTCTGTCTGTCGCTCTGTCTGTCGCTCTGTCTGTCTGTCGCTCTGTCTGTCTGTCGCTCTGTCTGTCTGTCGCTCTGTCTGTCTGTCGCTCTGTCTGTCTGTCGCTCTGTCTATCGCTCTGTCTATCGCTCTATCGCTCTGTCTATCGCTCTGTCGCTCTGTCTATCGCTCTATCGCTCTGTCGCTCTGTCTCTCTGTCGCTCTGTCTATCGCTCTATCGCTCTGTCTCTCTGTCGCTCTGTCTGTCTCTCTGTTGCTCTGTCTGTCGCTCTGTCGCTCTGTCTGTCGCTCTGTCGCTCTGTCTGTCGCTCTGTCTGTCGCTCTGTCTGTCGCTCTGTCTGTCGCTCTGTCTGTCGCTCTGTCTGTCGCTCTGTCTGTCTCTCTGTCGCTCTGTCGCTCTGTCTGTCGCTCTGTCTGTCGCTCTGTCTGTCGCTCTGTCGCTCTGTCTGTCTGTCGCTCTGTCTGTCTGTCGCTCTGTCTGTCTGTCGCTCTGTCTGTCTGTCGCTCTGTCTGTCTGTCGCTCTGTCTGTCTGTCGCTCTGTCTGTCGCTCTGTCGCTCTGTCTGTCGCTCTGTCTGTCGCTCTGTCTGTCTGTCGCTCTGTCTGTCTGTCTGTCGCTCTGTCTGTCGCTCTGTCTGTCGCTCTGTCTGTCGCTCTGTCTGTCGCTCTGTCTGTCGCTCTGTCGCTCTGTCTGTCTGTCGCTCTGTCTGTCTGTCGCTCTGTCTGTCTGTCGCTCTGTCTGTCTGTCGCTCTGTCTGTCTGTCGCTCTGTCTGTCTGTCGCTCTGTCTGTCGCTCTGTCTATCGCTCTATCGCTCTGTCTATCGCTCTGTCGCTCTGTCTATCGCTCTATCGCTCTGTCGCTCTGTCTCTCTGTCGCTCTGTCTATCGCTCTATCGCTCTGTCGCTCTGTCTCTCTGTCGCTCTGTCTGTCTCTCTGTTGCTCTGTCTGTCGCTCTGTTGCTCTGTCTGTCGCTCTGTCGCTCTGTCTGTCGCTCTGTCGCTCTGTCTGTCGCTCTGTCGCTCTGTCTGTCGCTCTGTCTGTCGCTCTGTCTGTCGCTCTGTCTGTCTGTCGCTCTGTCTGTCTCTCTGTCGCTCTGTCGCTCTGTCTGTCGCTCTGTCTGTCGCTCTGTCTGTCGCTCTGTCGCTCTGTCTGTCTGTCGCTCTGTCTGTCTGTCGCTCTGTCTGTCTGTCGCTCTGTCTGTCTGTCGCTCTGTCTGTCTGTCGCTCTGTCTGTCTGTCGCTCTGTCTGTCTGTCGCTCTGTCTGTCTGTCGCTCTGTCTGTCGCTCTGTCTATCGCTCTGTCTATCGCTCTGTCGCTCTGTCTATCGCTCTATCGCTCTGTCGCTCTGTCTCTCTGTCGCTCTGTCTATCGCTCTATCGCTCTATCGCTCTGTCGCTCTGTCTCTCTGTCTCTCTGTCGCTCTGTCTCTCTGTCGCTCTGTCTGTCTCTCTGTCGCTCTGTCTGTCTCTCTGTCGCTCTGTCTGTCTCTCTGTCGCTCTGTCTGTCTCTCTGTCGCTCTGTCTGTCGCTCTGTCGCTCTGTCGCTCTGTCTGTCGCTCTGTCGCTCTGTCTGTCTGTCGCTCTGTCTGTCGCTCTGTCTGTCTCTCTGTCGCTCTGTCTGTCTCTCTGTCGCTCTGTCTGTCGCTCTGTCTGTCTCTCTGTCGCTCTGTCTGTCGCTCTGTCTGTCGCTCTGTCTGTCGCTCTGTCTGTCGCTCTGTCTGTCGCTCTGTCTATAGCTCTGTCTATCTAAGATTTCAGATGATCCACGAATATGTTGGGGGGGAGGGGGGTGGATTAAATTTCCTTTTTTTTCCAGGGGGATTATCTATTTGAAGATGCCTAAATAAGAAAGTGCCAATGATGTAATGCGTGGGAATATATTCCTTTCTCTTTTTGTTTTCTTTTCTCTGGGAAATAGAGGGGAAATTAGATAAATGGGGAAAATGGACATCTGATGTAATGTCTCTGAAGTTATGGGCTGTTAAAGAGCCCGCCACACAAAAGAATGGAAGAAGGTTTGTCTATTTTTGGGTTAAGTTGAACTAGGTTGGGCACTGAGTATAGAATAGATACTATGGTCCGTAAAAATAGGGACAGGAGAAGTCCCTCTTCACTCACATCCATGAATGGATGGAGTGGTACACCAAAGATGGGAGTTGAAAGGGATAGGGTGGGTTGAGAGGGGGGATGGGGAGTAAATGTAAGGAAGAGGTATGTATGGGATTCCCAATGGTGTGGTCCAAGGACCCTATGGAGGTGCCCTATAAAAAACAGGGGACAAAAAATAAGGCGGATGTATCTACCCCACCCATATTTTCGGTATAATGACAGGTAAAAAAAATGATTGCTATTCGGTACTATCCTGGAATGTTAGAGGATTAAACTGAAAGCATAAGCAAGCGTTAATGTTCCAATATATAAGAAAATACACCCCCCATTTGATTATAATTCAGAAGACACACTTAATGGGAAAAAAAGTAACAGTGTTAAAAAAAGCTTGGATTAAAAAAGCATATCATGCCACATACTCCTCCTATGCAAGGGGGGTATCAGTTTTGGTAAATAAATCCTTTCCTGTAAAAATAGAGAAAGCCTATATAGATATAAATGGAAAATATGCTATTGTGTTATTTGTAATTGGACAACAGAGGTATATTACAGTGGCAGTATACATTCCACCTCCATTCTCGGTGGGTGTTTTGAATGAGATAATGGAAAAAAATCTTTCAATACCTTCCAGCAAAATTACTGCTTATTGGAGATTTTAATTCGGTGCTATCCCCAGACTTGGATAGACCAAAATCTCCTAGGCAGTATTCAGCAGATTTATATAATTGGGCGCAGATGATGGGAATAATAGAGATTTGGAGATGGAAGAACCCAGAAAAAATAACTTACTCTTGCTTCTCTACCTCCTATAAAACAGCATCTAGAATAGATCTAGCATTTGCAGATCCCGCAATGTTAGTGGACAATGCGGAAGCCACATATCTGCCGAGTGGCCTCTCCGATCATTCCCCTCTACTCTTATTAATACGCAGCCCCATTCGGAAGAATACATTACTATGGAGATTAACTCCGCAGTGGGTATTATATCCGGAAATAGCAGAAAAAATTACATCTATAATAATGGAGTATTGGGAGAATAATATAGGGTCGGCCTCGGTGATAATGTTTGGGATGCGTTTAAAGCGTATTTAAGAGGACAATACATCTCAAATATTTCAGCGGTTAATAAAAAACAGAAGAGTAAGATACAGGAGTTTCAAATACAGAGCATCGGAAGGAAAAATATGGCCAAGATTCTAGCAAAATCAATTTTGATTTAATGATGGCCGCACAAAGATTTACATCTACAGTACATATGGAGGAAATAACAAGGTTGGAATTACATAGCATTAAACAAAACATCTTTGGTGAGATTAGCCCAACAAGAATATTAATCTACAACTATATAAATGAGTAAATGAACCTGAGGAAATAGTGGAAGCCTTCAGGGAGTACTACAGCTTATTATATGCTTCTTCTCTCCCCTCCGACTTCCGCTCGGAGACTATGATGGATCTTTTAGACCGCCTGGCTCTGGGGTGGCTGTCGGATAGGAAGAGGGAAGCATTGGTGTATCCAATCACAAGTGAAGAGGCCCAGATGGAATTCCAGCGGAATTTTATAAAAAGTACAGAGCTTTAATAGCACCAAGGCTAGCAGAGGTATTCACAAGTGGGTTATTGAAAGGGACCTTGACAAATTCAATGAGAGAAGCACATATAATGTTAATATACAAAGAAACTAAAGACTGAAACTTATGTTCCTCTTATGGGCCAATAGCATTACTAAATATAGATCTTAAAATACTGACATATTAACATTAAAATTGCAACCCCTGCTTAGAAATATTATAGATTCTGACCAGACAGGATTTATGCCACAGAGAACAACGGACGTTAATTTACGTAGGTTATATACAAATATACACACTCATATCCAGGAGGGATCCAGGGCAGTGGCCTCTCTAGATATAGAGAAGGCTTTTGACACAGTCAAGTGGCCTTTTCTTTGGGAAATACTTAGAAGGTTAGGATTTCCATTGTTGTTCATTAAGTGAATACAAATATTATATGATAGACCCATGTCAGCGGTTAAACTGGGAGGAAAGTTGTCATCCTTTTTTCAGCTATATAGGAGGTACAAGGCAGGGCTGCCCTCTTTCCCCAGCACTCTTTGCAATAGCAATAGAGCTAATGGCAGAGGCTCTTAGGACTTCCCAAAATATACAAGGACTTTGAGTGGGAAGGCTGGAGGAGAGGGTAGCCCTGTATGCTGACAATATGTTGTTATTTCTGAGAGACACGGGCCCATCGTTGGAAGGAGCACTAGAAGTATTAAATACTTTTTCATCCTTCACAGGGCTTAAAGTAAATTGGGGTAAGTCTCTGTTATTCCCCATAGATCAGGGTGCACAGGGAACTGCGATCCCAGAGCTACCATTGAAATGGGTAACGGAATTCAAATACCTTGGCATAATAATATCTAGACAGGCTGAGGATTTCTGAAAATTAAATTTAGACCCAGTAATACAGGAGTTTAGGAAAAAACTAAAAGGCATGGGAAACACTCCACTTGTCACTATTGGGACATATCAATTTGGTGAAAATGAAGATTCTCCCTAAATTTTTATATCTGTTTAGAAACTCTCCACAATGGCTGCCTAATTTTTTTTTTGTACAGCTACACGGTATGCTCTCTATGTTTATATGGGCCAACAAACCAGCTGGAATAAAATTAAGTACTCTTATGAGATCGGAAGCACATGGAGGGTTGGCCTTCCCAAGCTTCTATAAATATTACTTAGCTACACAGTTGGTGACGGTGGGGAGATGGTTGAACCCTGATGGGTTTGACTCCGCTACAATGTTGGAGGCAGCAGTGGTCCAATCGGTGGAAGCACTGCAGGGACTGCTGTATAGGGGACTAAAATCTAGAAGGGATTTAACCCCATCAATGATAACAACAGTAAAAATCTGGAAAGCTGCCATAGTAAAAGAGGGACACTCCAAAATTAGTCTATCCCCAAATACTCCTTTGTGGAGAAACCCTGAGTTGCCACATTTAAATTCCATTCAGGACCCAGGGGCATGGACTAAGTTTGGAGTGAAAAAACTATCGCAAGTAATACGGGGAGAAAATTTCCTTTCATTGGTGGAAATGAGACAGTGTTGGAATGTGCCTGAGAGTTATACTTTCAGGCATTTGCAACTCGTACATGCTTTATTAGCCCAGTTCCCTGAAGGGACCCCACAATTAGTGGAACTGGGGTTGGAGCAATTGGTAAGGAAAAAAAACGTAAAGAAGGGCACTTCAATCTTGTACATCTATTTATCAAAGACTACAATGTTGGATATAAGTAAATTATAAGAATATTGGAGAAGAGATGTTCCCAACTTAGTGGAGGAAAATTGGGAGGAAGTATGGAAGTTCCCATTTCAGATATTAGTATCACTTTGAGATAAATTAATACAATTTAAAGCCGAGTTTCACCCAAATTTGGAACTTCCGCTAAATCCACTCCTCGCCCCCTTACATGCCACATTTGACATGCAATTTTTTTTTGAGGGTGGAGGAGCAGGGGCTTCAGTAGGAGTGGAACTTCCTGTCCCACTTCCTCCTTCCGCCCTGGGGTCACCCAGACGATACGTCATATCGCCTTTTGGCGGCCCCTCCCTGTAGGCGATCACCTGGGATGTGACAGGTCCCAGGCGATCACCTGTCCATTTAGAGAGCGCTGCGCCGTTCGCGCATGCGAAGTGAGTGCCCGGCCGTGAAGCCGAAAGCTGTCATGACCGGGTGCCCACACTATGAATGGAGGCGCCGGCGGAGAAGAAGGGAGAGAAGCGGAGCTCCCGGAGGCGCGGCGCTGGACAGTGGAACAGGTAAGAAGTGTATGTTTATTAAAAGCCAGCAGCTACACTTTTTGTAGCTGCTGACTTTTAATATACATAAAAAAAGGCTGGAACTCCCCTTTAAGATAGCTCATAGGAGTCATTATACACCATACAGGCTGTATAAGATCTCTCCATCAAATGCCCAGAACTGCTGGAGATGTGCAAACAGTCCAGGAGATTTTAGAGCCGGTTCACACCAGGGTGACTCGTCAGGCGACTCAGTCGCCTGACAGGTCGCGTCCCACGATTTTCAATGGAACCGTTCTAAGTAAGAGTGACTCAGGTCGCTCCGACTTAGAAAAAGGTTCCTGTACTACTTTTGGGGGCGACCCAAGGCGACCTGCATTGACTTCTATACAGAAGTCTTATGCAAATCGCCTCGGCGGGCGTCTCAAGTCGTCTTGAGATCGCGCCGCCGAGGTCGCCCCCACAAGTCGTGCCGCGTCGCGCCGCCCTGGTGTGAACCGGCTCTTATTCGCATTTTTTGGACCTGCCCAAAGATAGTAGTATTCTGGAGGGAGGTCCTGAGAAAAATTGCTATAGTAACAACAATAGTTCTGGAACAAGAGGTAGAGATCTGCATCTTAGGATTAATAGGGAAGAACATTACCTCTTTGGCAAAGAGAACACAGGTAGGCTTACTACTATTTTATGCTCGAAAAGCGATAGTGCTAAATTGGAAGAAAGAGCAAGCTCCCTCGGCAGTACATTGGAAAAATTTGGTAAAAACCAATCTGCCACTATATAGGGAAACATACTGTAATAGAGGACATGGAGAGAAGTATGAGAGAGTATGGGCAAGTTGGATAGAGAACCCCATGACAGCTTCAGGATAAATCGGGTATAAAGAGAGGATAAGACACACCAGGGAATAAAGGGAGAGGAATGAATCTAAAAAAAGAAAAAAAGGTAGTTTTAGATGAAATGAATGTTAGGGGGATGGTATTTATGAATTGTGAAGAAAGGGGATAAATCTAAATTGTGGAATTTATATGTATATTCTGAAATTGTTTTTTTTTTTTTTTGTGTATGAGAAGGAAAAAATTGAAAATAAATAAAGAGATTTATAAAAAAAAAAAAAAAAAGATAACCTGCGTAAATCCAAGATACAGTTTTTAAATTATTTAATTTAATAGGGGAAAAAAGCTGTTCAAACCTGCCTGGCCCTATGTGAAAAAGTAATCCCCATCCCATGCTGAATCATTAATGAACTGTGATTAACCACAATTTTTTGGAAAGCTGAGTTAAATTTCACTTGCCACACCCAGTCCTGATTACTGCCAGACCTGTTGAATCAAGAAATCACATAAATAGAAGCTGTCTGACAAAGTGAAGCATGCTAACGGATCACAAAAAGACACACATCATGCCACAATCTAAAAAAAAAAGAACAGATTAGAAACAAACATGTATTGATCTAGGAAGTGTTTAAAAGCCATTTATAAAAACAAGGAAGGTTCCCCAGGGGTTTTTCAAAGGCAGCAAGAAGTTATATAAAGAGTAATAATATAAAAAATATATTTAGAGCACACATGACATCATACAGCATCACTTAGGGCAAAGAACATCCCAGATAAAAAAATTAATGGTCGAAATGCATTGGGGTATTCTGTGGATATCAATATTGTATATTTTAATTGGCAAACCATGTTTTTATCTGGGATGTTCTTTGCCCTAAGTGATGCTGTATGATGTCATGTGTGCTCTCAACCAGAGTATGTAAATTTTATTTATTGTATATCTCCACTTCATTCATTTTTTTGTTTGGATCAATAAAATGTATTTTTTATATTATTACTCTTTATATAACTTCTTGCTGCCTTTGAAAAACCCCTGGGGAACCTTCCTTGTTTTTGTATGTTACTGGGTTGCGCAGCCCCCTTCGAGGACTCTCCCATTGTGTGTTTTTCTTTTTCTAAAAGCCATTTATAAGGCTTTGGAACTCCAGTGAATCATGGGGAGAGCCATTATCCACAAATGGAGATAACTTGGAACAGTGGTGAGCCTTCCCAGGAGTAACCGGCCGACAAAAATTACTCCAAGAGCATGACGATGACTCATCCAGGAGGTCATAAAAGAACCCAGAACTAAAGAACTGAGGCCCCGTTCACACCTATGTGAATTGGTTGCGGCTTACACCGCATCCAATTTGCATACCATTATACAATACATTGATTTTAATGAGGCTGGTTCACATATGTGCGATGCATTCGCACTGCGCATTGCCCAAAAAATGTGTGCGTTTTCTAGGCATTGCGGTGCGGCTCAGGTGCGAATTCAGGACAATTATCTTCTATGGGCACGCATCTGATTCGCAGATGTGTTCAGTTCTCAACAGGATTTCTCTCCTTCTCCTCACTACACTTCCCCCCTCCCCTCTCCCAGGTCACCAAATTTGCAGCTAAAACAGAGATGATCTGCTGAACAGCTCTCTTATCTGTTTGCAGAGATAAGAGAGCTGGAATTCGCACCACACAAGTGTGAACCCAGCCTTTAGGCCTCACTTGCCTCAGGTAAGATCAGTATTCATGATTCAACAATAAAAAAGGAGACTGGGCAAAAATGACATCCATGGAAGAGTTCCAAGGCCAAAGACACTGCTGACCAAAAAGAACACAAAAGCTCATCTCACATTTACCAAAAAAATCTTGATTATCCCCAAGACTTTTAGGCAAATATTCTGTGGACTGATGAGACAAAAATTCAACTTTTTGGAATGTGCACGTCCCGTTGCATCTGGCATAAAACGAATACAGCATTTCATAACAAGAACATCATACCAACAGTCAGACATGGTGGTGGTCGCATGATGGTCTGGGGCTGCTTTGCAGCTTTAGGACCTGGACGACTTACCATAATTGATGGAAGCATGAATTCTGAGCTCTACCAGAAAATCCCAAAGGAGAATGTCCGGCCATCAGTTCGTGATCTCAAGCTCAAGTGCACTTGGGCTATGCAGCAGGACATTGATCCGAAACACAACAGCAAGTCCACCTTTAAATGGTTCAAACAAAGCAAAATTTGGGTTTTGAAGTGGCCTAGTCAAAGCCCGGACTATAATCCAATTGAGATGCTGTATAATGACCTTACACAGGCCGTTCATACTGGAAAACCCTTCCAATGTGGCTGAATTAAAACAATTCTGTAAAAAACAGTGGGCCAAAATTGCTCCACAGCAATGTGAAAGACTCATTGCCAGTTATCGCAAATTCTTGAGTGCAGTTGTTGCCAACCAAGGGTGGCACAACCAGTTATTAGATTTAGGGGGCAATACTTTTACATATAAAGCCAGGCAGGTTTGGACAGATTTTTTGCCTTAATAAATGAAACCATCATTTAAAAACTGCATTTTGTATTAACTCGGGTTATCTTTGAGTAATAATAAACTGTGCTTAATGATCTGAGTCATTTAAGTGTGACAAATATGCAAAAAAAAAATAAAAAAATCTGAAAGGGGGCAAATACTTTTTCACAGCATTGTATGATTTAGTTTGGACCCAATAAATTGATGCTGGCTGCTTGTACTATTGTTTTGTGTGTGATTTAGCATGGATATTCTCACTTTTATATTGAGCTTCAAGATTCATAATATTCAGGTTTAATATTCTCACATCCTCATATCAATTTTCATCTCTGGTTTTCATGGTCATGAGCCCTCTGGGCATGTCCTACTTTGATCTGTCATTTGTGTTAATTAACATCACTTCATCTTGGACTCTTGGCTATGGGGGGAGATCATCTCTTCCTGCAGATAGATTAATTTTCCCTCAACATGTTCTTTTTGTCTTCTGCTTTTTGTAAATGATCCTGGAGAACTGTAGTAGTGGATTTTTTTTTGTAGTTTACATCTGTTTAAAATAGGTATTTTAACCCTTGGGAAGAATTAGTACTTTTTAGAACACACTTTTTAGCTTCTGTAATATTCCTGAAAATATTCGGCTATTTAATATTGATTAGCTAAATTTGTTAAGTAAGCTTAATTTAGACTTTTTTTAAAATATCCTTCATGAAAAATACTTAAATACAACACAAACTTCAACAAAAAATGCACAAAAAGATATTATGCAAGAAAAGAGGGTCTAGCACAAATTATAAAAATGTATTAAAGTGAGAGCCTAATAGAGAGGGAAAACCATGTTCCACACACTCCACATCTAGGGGACACCAGTCCCATATATATTATAAAAAAAAGTATTGTGTCACGAATCAAGTGAGACCAGACTGTGTGGACTACACAGAGAAAACCAAAAATGGATGTAAAGTGAATAGTGATTTTATTAAGGAAAGTGAATATAAATCAATACACCACCAATAACAAATAGAATACAATAAACCCACAATAAGACAGTGATCCAAAACAGCATCAGACAAACAAACAAGAATAATAGAAGGGGTATACCAGGATCATTACCGTTAGCCAGGCCAGGGTCATCAACAGGAGATCAGCAGATGGGACAGGGAACAAACAGGGCCGGGAGAGAATAGATGGATTAGAATGCAGGGTAGAGGTAAGGTAACAGGGTAACAGGAGGGACAGGTTCAGGATAGACTCGGGAACAGGTACAGGCTCAGGGTCAGGATCAGGTACAGATAACAGGATCGCAGGTCAGGGCACAAGGAATGACACCAAGGCAACTTGTGTGTGAGTTGCCAGGTATTTATACACACCTCCTGCAATCAGGCTCAGGTGATGCCTGACTGCAGGAGGTAATGTCGGCTCCACACTGCCAGGAGACACCCACTGGTGGACACCGGTATTACGGCCCAGGAATCTAACAGCGCCATCAGCAGGTGAACCCTTTCACTACAGATCCCGACTGTTAGAAGACACTTGCTGGTGGACACTGGTACTGCGATCCACAGGACCGAAAGTGCCACCAATGGGTGAAACCCTTCCTTACAGTACCCCCCCTCAAAGGAGCGACCTCATGGACGCTCCAACCGAAAGTTGTCCATAACATCAGGCTGAACAGTGTGCAGAGACAAATCAAGCAGGGCAGCAGGCAGGGGACACGTCAAGCTGAACAGCGAGCAGAGGGACTTCAAGCTGAGCAGTGAGCTCCGGGTCATCGAGCTGGGCAGCGGACTCCGGGTCATCGAGCTGGGCAGCGGGCCCCGAGTCATCGCGCTGGGCAGCGGGCTCCGGGTCATCGCGCTGGGCAGCGGGCTCCGGGTCATCGCGCTGGGCAGCGGGTCATCGCGCTGGGCAGCGGGCTCCGGGTCATCGCGCTGGGCAGCGGGCTCCGGGTCATCGCGCTGGGCAGTGGGCTCCGGGTTTTCGCGCTGGGCCGTGGGCTCCGATACTGATCCAGACTGAGACACAGGCACCGAAACTTCAGACTGGGGCACCGGATCTTCAGACTGGGGCACCGGATCTTCAGACTGGGGCACCGGGACCGAGACTTCAGGCTGGAACACAGGCACAGGAACATCAGTCTGGGACACGGGCACAGGAACATCAGTCTGGAATACAGGCATAAGAACTTCATGCGGGGACACAGGCACTGGAACTTCAGTCAGGGACACAGGCATCGGAACTTCAGGCAGGGACACAGGCATCGGAACTTCAGGCAGGGACACAGGCATCGGAACTTCAGGCAGGGACACAGGCATCGGAACTTCAGGCAGGGACACAGGCACATCAGATCGGGCATCAGGCACCAGAATTTCAGACTGGAACATGGACACATGGACACCAGAAGGGACAGCAAACACTGGAATGTCAGACTGGACAGCAGGCACAGGAGCTGGCACAACAGGCTAAACAACAGGCACTGGCACAACAGGCTGAACGGAAGGAACATTAGACTGGACAACAGGCACTGGAACGTCAGACTGGGCAGAAGGCACAGGAACATCAGACTGGAACATGGCCACTGGGATGTCAGACTGTGCAGCAGGCACTGGGACCTCAGACTGGACAGCGGGCACATGCTTTGGCACAACGGGCTGAGTAGCAGACACTGGCATGACAGGCAGAACAGCGGGTGCTGGCACAACAGGTCGAACAGTGGGTGCATCGGACTTGACAGCAGGTACTGGAACTTCAAACCGGGCAGCAGGTACTGGAACTTCAGATTGGGTAGCAGGCACAGGCGCTGGCACAACAGGCAGAACAGCAGGTGCATCGGACTGAACAGCAGGTACTGGAACTTCAAACCGGGCAGCAGGTACTGGAACTTCAGATTGGGCAGCAGGCACAGGCGCTGGCACAACTGGCAGAAAAGCAGGTGCTGACACAACAGACTGAACAGCAGGCACATCAGACTGGACAGTTGTCACTGGAACATCAGACTGGAACATGGACACTGAGATGTCAGACTGGGCAGCAGGCACAGGTGTTGGCACAACAGGCTGAGTAGCAGACACTGGCACAACAGGCAGAACAGCAGGTGCTGGCACAACAGGCAGAACAACGGGTGGATTGGACTGGACAGCAAGTACTGGAACTTCAGACTGAAACATGGGCACAGGAACATCAGACTGGAACACAGGAACTTCAGGCTGGAACATGGGTACCGGGATGTCAGACTGGGCAGCAGGCACATCAGACCTGGACAGCAGACAGAGGGTAGGCAAAGTTAGGTGGGTCACCAGGTTCAGCTGGCATGAATGCAGACTGGAGCAGGTCGGTTTGTGCGGAAGCAGGTTGGAACAGATTTGCTGGAGTGGAGGCAGGTTGGGTTACTGGCAGGATTGTGTAAGTTGGGAAGAACTTCCGTTTCTTCTTTGGCTTAACTGCTGGAGTTCTGTAGGTGATGGCAGGACTGTAGGTAGGGGGTGAAGCATACTGAAGAGAAAGGCTGGGATATGGTAGGAGAGAAGAGGCAGGTGGATTAAAGGCAGGATAGGTGCAGCAAGTAGAAACAGGGTATTGATATTTGGTGGAAAGTAGGGTATATTGGGCTGAAGCGAAGGTTGCCATGGGTGAAGGGGAAAAAGACTCCTGGGCAGGCAGGTGTCTGGCAGCAGAGATGTCTTGTTGTGGGCTGGCTGGGGCTGACTGCAAAATATCAGACCATGCTAAGAGCAGTGGTTGCACAAACTGCAGTTTACATTCTGCCTGTCTGACAAGGGATTGTACAGAATCAACACATTCTATTATCATTTGTTGGGAACAAGCTGTGTAATGTTCAAAAAAGTATGAGGAGTCATCTTTCAAAAGCCATACCAGTGATACGACCTGATTAATAGGGATGAGCTTCGAGTTCGAGTCGAACTCATGTTCGACTCGAACATTGCCTGTTCGCCCGTTCGCCGAACAGCGAACAAATTGGGGTGTTCGCGGCAAATTCGAAAAATCTATGGGAGAAATCTAAAGTGCTAATTATAAAGGCTTATATGCAAGTTATTGTCCTAAAAAGTGTTTGGGGACCCGGGTCCTGTCCCAGGGGACATGTATCAATGCAAAAAGAAGTTTTAAAAACGGCCGTTTTTTCGGGAGCAGTGATTTTAATAATGCTTAAAATGAAAAAATAAAAGTGAAATATTCCTTTTAATTTCGTACCTGGGGGGTGTGTATGATATGCATGTGAAGTGGCGCATGTTTCCCGTGCTTAGAACTGTCCCTGCAAAAAATTTCATTTTTGAAAGAAAAAAATGCATTTAAAACTGACTCGCGGCTATTAATGAATTGTCGGCTCCCGGCAATACATACAAAAGTCATTGATAAAAAAAAAAAAAAAAGCGTGGGGGTTCCCCAGAATTCAATTACCAGGCCCTTCAGGTCTGGAATGGATATTAAGGGGAACCCCGCCGCAAATTAAAAAAAAATTGACGTGGGGTTCCCCCAAATATCCATTCCAGGCCCTTCAGATCTGGCATGGATTTTAAGGGGAACTCCACCCCAAATAAAAAAAAAATGGCGTGGAGTCCCCCTAAAAATCCATACCAGACCCCTTATCCGAGCACGCAACCTGGCCGGCCGCAGGGGAAACGGGGGGGACGAGAGAGCGCCCCCCCCTCCCTCCTGAACCGTACCAAGCCACATGCCCTCAACATGGGGAGGATGTCCCCATGTTGATGGGGACAAGGGCCTCATCCCCACAACCCTTGCCCGGTGGTTGTGGGGGTCTGCGGGCGGGGGGCTTATCGGAATCTGGAAGACCCCTTTAACAAAGGGGACCCCCAGATCCCGCCCCCCCCTATGTGAATTGGTAAGGGGTACATTGTACCCCTACCATTTCACGAAGAAAGCGTAAAAAAATGTTTAAAAAAACACACAAACACCTTGAAAAAGTCCTTTATTAAAAAAAAAAAAAAAACATTCCAGCGGTGAAATCCAGTGTCCCGCGGCGATCCCGATGTCCAGCGCTGTCCTTCATTGGTTGTGCCTGAGCGGACCTGATGGGGAACTCCCTCTCAGTATTTTAAATGTATAGACCCGCCCCTTCTAAAGTTCCCCATCAGGTCCGCTCAGCGGACCAGATGCGGAACATGAGAAGGGGCGGGTCTATACATGTATTACCAAAGTGAGAGCAGTTCCCCATCAGGTCCGCCCCCTCGGTATGTCGGACCCGCCTACGTCATTGGCTTGAGCGGGGAACTTCCTTCACTGTGTAATTTAAATTTACATAGTGAAGGAAGTTCCCCGCTCAAGCCAATGACGTAGGCGGGTCCGACATACCGAGGGGGCGGACCTGATGGGGAACTGCTCTCACTTTGGCAATACATGTATAGACCCGCCCCTTCTCATGTTCCGCATCTGGTCCGCTGAGCGGACCTGATGGGGAACTTTAGAAGGGGCGGGTCTATACATTTAAAACACTGAGAGGGAGTTCCCCATCAGGTCCGCTCAGGCACAACCAATGAAGGACAGCGCTGGACATCGGGATCACTGCGGGACACTGGATTTCACCGCTGGAATGTTTTTTTTGGGTTTTTTTTTAAATAAAGGACTTTTTCAAGGTGTTTGTGTGTTTTTTTAAACATTTTTTTACGCTTTCTTCGTGAAATGGTAGGGGTACAATGTACCCCTTACCAATTCACATAGGGGGGGCGGGATCTGGGGGTCCCCTTTGTTAAAGGGGTCTTCCAGATTCCGATAAGCCCCCCGCCCGCAGACCCCCACAACCACCGGGCAAGGGTTGTGGGGATGAGGCCCTTGTCCCCATCAACATGGGGACATCCTCCCCATGTTGAGGGCATGTGGCTTGGTACGGTTCAGGAGGGAGGGGGGGCCGCTCTCTCGTCCCCCCCTTTTCCCCTGCGGCCGGCCAGGTTGCGTGCTCGGATAAGGGGTCTGGTATGGATTTTTAGGGGGACTCCACGCCATTTTTTTTTTAAATTTGGGGTGGAGTTCCCCTTAAAATCCATGCCAGATCTGAAGGGCCTGGAATGGATATTTGGGGGAACCCCACGTCAATTTTTTTTTTAATTTGCGGCGGGGTTCCCCTTAATATCCATTCCAGACCTGAAGGGCCTGGTAATTGAATTCTGGGGAACCCCCACGCTTTTTTTTTTATTTTATCAATGACTTTTGTATGTATTGCCGGGAGCCGACAATTCATTAATAGCCGTGAGTCAGTTTTAAATGCATTTTTTTCTTTCAAAAATGACACTTTGTGCAGGGACAGTTCTAAGCACGGGAAACATGCGCCACTTCACATGCATATCATACACACCCCCCAGGTACGAAATTTAAAGGAATATTTCACTTTTATTTTTTCATTTTAAGCATTATTAAAATCACTGCTCCCGAAAAAACTGCCGTTTTTAAAACTTCTTTTTGCATTGATACATGTCCCCTGGGACAGGACCCGGGTCCCCAAACACTTTTTAGGACAATAACTTGCATATAAGCCTTTATAATTAACACTTTAGATTTCGAACGTTCGAGTCCATTGTATTTAATAGGGTTCTAAAGTTGACACAAACATTTTGTCTGTTCGCAGGTTCTGGTGCGAACCGAACAGGGGGGTGTTCGGCTCATCCCTGCTGATTAACACTGAAAGGGGGAGAGAAATCATCATGGTCCTTTGGGATACAAGGCAAAGCCAGCTCTGTGCAGATTTTATTTAAAGACTGAACATCCCCAAACAACAAACAGCCCTGATCAACCAAGGAGTGAGCTAAGCGAATGATCTCTAACAGCTGATTAGGAATGAGCCGAACACACCCCGGTTCGGTTCGCACCAGAACATGTGAACAGGCAAAAACTTTGTTCGAACACGCGAACACCGTTAAAGTCTATGGGACACGAGCATGAAAAATCAAAAGTGCTCATTTTAAAGGTTAATATGCAAGTTATTGTCATAAAAAGCGTTTGGGGACCCGGGTCCTGCCCCATGGGACATGTATCAATGCAAAAAAAAAAGTTTTAAAAACTGAAGTTTTTTCGGGAGCAGTGATTTTATTAATGCTTAAAGTGAAACAATAAAAGTGAAATATTCCTTTAAATTTCGTACCTGGGGGGTGTCTATAGTATGCCTGTAAAGTAGCACATGTTTCACGTGTTTAGAACTGTCACTGCACAAAATGTAATTTCTAAAAGGAAAAAAAGTAATTTAAAACTACTCGCGGCTTTTAATGCAGGCCGCAGGAAAAGAGGGGGGGACGAGAGAGCGCCCCCCCCCTCCTGAACCGTACCAGGCCACATGCCCTCAACATAGGGAGGATGTCCCCATGTTGATGGGGACAAGGGCCTCATCCCCACAACCCTTGCCCGGTGGTTGTGGGGGTCTGTGGGCGGGGGGCTTATCGGAATCTGGAAGCCCCCTTTAACAAAGGGGACCCCCAGATGCCGGCCCCCCCTATGTGAATTGGTAATGGGTACATTGTACCCCTACCATTTCACAAAGAAAAAGTGTGAAAATAAAATAAAAAAATAAAAAATAAATAAAACATTCCAGCAATTTAACCCAGTCTCTCAATGTCCAGCGATGATCCATTCTCCAGCGATGCTCTCCATTCTCCAGCGAGGAACGAAACCCCCGTGATGCGTAAGAGGGGGCGGGGTCACCCGTCCACGTCATTGGGTAACCCGGGCTTTCTCCTTGCGCAAATAGAAAGCCCAGGGGTTACCCAATGACGTGGACGGGTGACCCTGCCCCGTGATGCATCAGGGGGGCGGGGTCATCCGTCCACGTCATTGGGTAACCCCAGGCTTTCTCCTTGCGCAAGGGGGCTTCCAGATTCCGATAAGCTCCCCGCCGCAGACCCCCACAACTACCGGGCAAGGGTTGTGGGAATGAGGCCCTTGTTTGACATCCTCCCCATGTTGAGGGCATGTGGCCTGGTACGATTCCAGAGGGGGGTGCTCTCTCATCCCCCCTCTTTTCCTGCGGCCTGCCAGGTTGCGTGCTCGGATAAAGGGTCTGGTATGGATTTTTGGGGGGAACCCCACGCCATTTAAAAAAAAAAAATTGGTGCAGGATTCCCCTTAAAATCCATACCACACCTGAAGGGTCTGATATGGATTTTTGTGGGGAACCCCACGCAATTTAAAAAAAAAATGGCGCAGGGTTCCCCTTAATATCCATGGAATTTGGGGGGACCCCCACATTTTTTTGGGGTTTGGGGTTCCTCTTAATATTCATACCAGAACCAAAGGGCCTGGTAATGGGCTAAGGGGGGAACCCATGCTGTTTTTTTTTCAATGACTTATCTGTATTGCCAGGACCCCGACAATTCATTATAGCCGCGAGTAGTTTTAAATGACTTTTTTTTCCTTTAGAAATATAATTTTGTGCAGGGACTTTTCTAAGCACAGGAAACATGCGCTACTTTACAGGCATACTACAGACACCCCCCAGGTATGACATTTAAAGGAATATTTCACTTTAAGCACTATTAAAATCACTGCTCCTGAAAAAACGTCTGTTTTTAAAACTTTTTTTGCATTGATACATGCCCCCTGGGGCAGGACCCAGGTCCCCAAACACTTTTTTTGACAATAACTTGCATATTAACCTTTAAAATTAGCACTTTTGATTTCTCCCATAGACTTTTAAAGGGTGTTCCGTGGCTTTTCGAATTTGCCGCAAACACCCCAAATTGTTCGCTGTTCAGCGAACAGGCGAACAGGCGATGTTCGAGTCAAACTCATGTTCGACTCAAACAGATAGCCCATCCCCACAGCTGGTCACTGGTCCACTCTTTCAGTGTCTGGCGGAGATATCCACCACTCTCTGACACCAGCAGAGCATAATAACGAATCACATCCAAATTCATTTTAGCCGAGCAAACTGAAACAAGATGGTCCCTCTGTGTAGCCACTTCTGGTCAGGAGTGGCCTTGGTGTACTGTCACGAATCAAGTGAGACCAGACTGTGTGGACTGCACAGAGAGAACCAAAATGCATGTAAAGTGAATAGTGATTTTATTAAGGAAAGTGAATATAAATCAAGACACCACCAATAACAAAAAGAATACAATAAGCCCACAATAAGACAGTGATCCAAAACAGCAACAGACAAACAAACAAGAATAATAGAAGGGGTATACCAGGATCATTAACACTAGCCATGTCAGGGTCATCAATGGGAGATCAGCAGATGGGACAGGGAACAAACAGGGCCGGGAGAGGATGGATTGATCAGGCTGCAGGGTAGAGGTAAGGTAACAGGGTAACAGGAGGGACAGGTTCAGGATAGGCTCGGGAACAGGTACAGGCTCAGGGTCAGGATCAGGTACAGGTACAGGTACAGATAACAGGATCGCAGGTCAGGGCACAAGGGACGACACCAAGGCAACTTGTGTGTGTGTGTGAGTTGCCAGGTATTTATACACACCTCCTGCAATCAGGCTCAGGTGACGCCTGACTGTAGGAGGTAATGTCGGCTCCACACTGCCGGGAGACACCTGCTGGTGGACACCGGTACTACGGCCCAGGGATCTAACAGCACCACCAGCAGGTGAACCCTTTCACTACAGATCCCGACTGTTAGAAGACACCTGCTGGTGGACACTGGTACTGTGATCCACAGGACTGACAGCGCCAGCAACGGGTAAAACCCTTCCTTACATATTGTAGAAGATAGGCTTTTAAATGGTAATCCCTGTGGTTCAGGTAAAACATATATATACAGTTGCAAAAAAAAGTATGTGAACCCTTTTGGAATGATATGGATTTCTGCACCAATTGGTCATAAAATGTGATCTGATCTTCATCTAAGTCACAACAATAGACAATCACAGTCTGTCACAGTCTGCTTAAACTAATAACACACAAAGAATTACATTTTACCATGTTTTTATTGAACACACCATGTAAACATTCACAGTGCAGGTGGAAAAAGTATGGGATCCCTTGGATTTAATAACTGGTTGAACCTCCTTTGGCAGCAATAACTTCAACCAAACGTTTCTTGTAGTTGCAGATCAGACGTGCACCATGGTCATGAGTAATTCTTGACCATTCCTCTTTACAGAACTGTTTCAGTTCAGCAATATTCTTGGGATGTCTGGTGTGAATCGCTTTCTTGAGGTCATGCCACAGCATCTCAATCGGGTTGAGGTCAGGACTCTGACTGGGCCACTCCAAAAGGCGTATTTTCTTCTGTTTAAGCCATTCTGTTGTTAATTTACTTCTATGCTTTGGGTCGTTGTCCTGTTGCAACACCCATCTTCTGTTGAGCTTCAGCTGGTGGACAGATGGCCTTAAGTTCTCCTTCAAAATGTCTTGATAAACTTGGGAATTCATTTTTCCTTCGATGATAGCAATCCGTCCAGGCCCTGATGCAGCAAAGCAGCCCCAAACCATGATGCCCCCACCACTATACTTCACAGTTGGGATGAGGTTTTGATGTTGGTGTGCTGTGTCTCTTTTTCTCCACACATAGTGTTGTGTGTTTCTTCCAAACAACTCAACTTTGGTTTCATCTGTCCACAAAATATTTTGGCAGTACTGCTGTGGAACATCCACGTGCTCCTGTGCAAACTGTAAACGTGGAGCAATGTTTTTTTTGGACAGCAGTGGCTTCCTCTGTGGTATCCTCCCATGAAATCCATTCTTGTTTAGTGTATTGTGTAAGTGGTTATTCCTGCGCTACCAAATATAGAATAAAACAGGGGTAACTGTCGCACGCACCGAAGGGGTTAATCCGAACCCATATATAAGTATAGATAAAGGGGAGGTGGTGCTGCGCTGTTACTAATGGTGGACTGGCTATAAATATAGTGCACAATGGCTAAAAACCAGCAACAAATAAAAATGAATTAAATTAAAGTGTTATACTCATGAATTGCAGTAGTGAATAGATTACTATTACCATAAATCCATAGATGATAAAAAAGTGCAATGTGCAAAAAATGCATAAACATAAAACTAATGTGGATACTTCGGTGCAAATCTGCTAAATGTGCAATATAGCGTATAATTAAAAGTACCAGTAACATGCACTGTACAAACAACAAAATGTGCAAACGTGAAAAAATGCAAAGTGCAAAATGCAAATAAGTGCTAAAAGTGAAAAAAAAAATGTCCAATAGACTATGCAATCTAAAAGAAACCACAACAAGCAGTGGAAAATAGCAACAGGATGCTCTCTTCACAGTGGGGGTTCTTTTTGTGCACAGGTGATGGGATGTTGGAGAGATAATAGAATCTCTGTTTCGTGTATCACACACAAAGGTAAAGCTGGCCTCTTACCTTGCGATAATGAGGTAACCGCATGTGAAATATTGGGAGAACTGGTTCCTCTGGCGTGGTCCTGGCAGTAATAAGTAACCGCAATCTCGGATGCTGGACACAGTGGTTCCTCAGATATGGTTTAAACCAAAAGGTAGATCATGAATGGTGCTTTCTATCTCTCAATGGCAGCGGTGTTTGGGATGGGAAAAAAGGAAGGATCCCGATCGTGAAGTACGTTTTAAACAACACAGTGTATTTATTAAAGGTTAACAATGGGGGTACTCACATAAAACTCACATTAAAATGTATAATAGCAGACTTATCTCCTTACGAGCGGCGAGCTCGTTAGCCTCCGTCTATCTGAGTGCCTTTCCGTCCCTACGCGTGGCGTCACGATCACGTGACTTCATCAGGGGATGATGGGAAGGCAAAAAGAAAGTCTTTATATAGTGTTCCTATTGGAATGAATGGGGCAGCCATTTTCTTGGAGCCCTATGTTAATCTTCATTGGCGGCCATTTTGCCTAAGATAGTGTCTGTCCATAAGCGCGGCCATGTTTATGGTTATCCAAAACGTAAACATTGGCGCGGCCATTTTCTTTATGATTTTAATCTGGGAAATTCTTGCGGACATAACTTAGAAGTCCATATATCGGTACATATACTTATGTAATAACAATTAGATAGTACCTTACTGGCCAAATAAACGGAGCAAAATAAAAGGGGGCAATATACTATATTATAAATAACGATGGATAAACGCAATAAATATTAAAATTAAATTAAATAAAACTTGAATGTGATCAATCCCCATAAGATGAAAATTGGTCTCCATAATATGAAGACCAAAAATGTCACTTACACCTAGTATGATCTGTAGGTGTGGTGAAGATCAGATAGACGTTTGCTTATATATAAAACAACACAGAATGAGCTGCACTAATATGAAAAGAGACATAAATTATAAAAATATATAAAATTAAAATAAAAGATCCATAAAATTAAATTAAAAGACAAATATGTCAAGAGTTTAAAAAGGGGAGGATTAAGTAGATGATGGAATAGCATGTATGTGGTATAGAATTGTGTAGAAAATACCTATAAGACACATAAAATAAAATAATGTGAAATGAATGGATGGGGGGTACTAAAATCGCTCAAAAAACAATTGAGATCAAACTCAACATTGAGTCCTCTTGGTACAAAAGTGTCTAGAGTGACTATCCATTTGGACTCTAATTGACTAAGGGTCCTCACCTTATGACCCCCCCGCCAATGCCCCAAAATTTGAGCTCTGTGGGGTCTTTGTTATGATGTAGGAGAAAATGTTTGGATACGTTATGTTTGTCAAAACCCTTTATTATATTTTGAACGTGCTCCTTAATGCGTGTTTTTAGGGGTCTATTTGTACGCCCTATGTATTGGAGGCCACAGCTACATTCAAGGGCATATACTGCCCCTTCAGTGTTGCAACACACAAAATCTTTGACCTCATAGGTATCTCCTGTACTAGTAGATGTAAAATTGAATTTTTTCTCATTTGGTCTCTTAGTTCTTGTACATGCAAAACACCGTTTGCAAGGGTAGAAGCCTTTCAATGTAAAGAAGGAGAATGGTTTATTCGGTGGATCTGGTACACTTTTTACTATTTTATCTCGTATTGTCGGTGCCCTTTTGTATATAAATCTTGGATTAATTGGTAGTGTATCTTGTAATTGTTTATCCGCCAAAAGTATATGCCAATGTCGTTTGACAATACTTTCAATTTTTTTATATTGTACATTATAGTCCAGGATAATTGATGTTACTGTTTGTGTAGATTTCTGTCTCATTTTGTCGCCGATAAGCTCATCTCGATTCATTTCTGTTACTTCAGCAATCCTTTCTTTAATGAATACATTGTTATATCCTTTTGTGATAAATCTTTGTCCCATTTCTTCCGCTTGTTCTCTGAAGGTGTCTAAACTAGTAGAATTTCTTCTGAGTCGCATAAGTTGACCCTGCGGGACGTTGAAAAGCCAATTCTTATGGTGGCAGCTCTCTATAGGTAGATAGCTATTTCTATCTACGTTCTTGAAGTGAGTCTGCGACTTCAAACCTGAATCTTCTTGTATAATTTCTAGATCTAGGAATACTATGGTTTTTTCACTGATGTCCCATGATAACTTAATATTCCTATCATTTATGTTCAGGTTTTCTAAATAAGATACCAATTGGCAGGCTTCCCCTTTCCATAGGATAAAAACATCATCAATGTATCATTTATATATTTTTAATTCGTCTGGTTTATTTTTAAAAATAGATTCTTCTTCCCATTGGGCCATGAATAGGCCTGCCACGCTTGGGGCAAACTTAGCTCCCATCGCAACACCAGTTTGCTTATGGTAATAGTTTTTATTATACCAAAAATAGTTATTTTTGAGACAGAAATCTAGACATTTAATTAAAAATTTCCTCTGCATACAGGGCAACTTGGTGTATGTCCTTAAACCCCATTTTGCGGCTTCGCATGCTTGATGGTGAAGGATTATTGTGTATAAAGAGGACACGTCCGCTGTGGCCATAATCCAAGGGCCATCTTCTCTGGGAGTATTTTCTAAAATTTGTAGCATCTGCTTAGTGTCCCTTAAATATGCTCTAGTGCCCTGTACCACAGGTTGGAGATAGTGGTCTATGTATTGACCCATTCTGGCGGTAAGTGAGTCAATCCCATTGACAATTGGTCTTGGCGGTGGATTTGTTTTGTCTTTGTGTATTTTGGGGATTGAATAAATAATGGGGGTTCGACAGGAGTCTGGTACGAGATATCTGGCTTCTTTTTTATTCAAGATGTTCTTCTTTAGACCTAAATGCACTACTTGTTCAAGTGCATTCCTGCACCTGAACACAGGGTTGCTGAGTAGCTTGTTGTATGTGTTGGCATCTTCCAGCATCTCTTTCATGCTATTGTGGTACTGTTCTTTAGAAAGCACCACAATTGCTCCCCCTTTATCTGCTGGTCTTATAACAAGGTCCTTCCTTCTTGCGAGTTTACGGATTCCACTCTTTATATGCTTTGGGTCTTCCTTCTTCTTTATCTTCAAATCCTTAATTTCTTCTAGAACTACTTTTTTAAAAACATCCACATATTCATTATTTTTTACTGGTGGGTTAAAAACAGATTTGTTTCTCAACATGCTATGTACAATTCCATCATCTCCGGGTTTTGGGAGTCTATGTGTAATAGGATTCCCAGCAATATATTTGTTAATATTTAATTTTCTTACGAATTTTTGAATGCCGATATATGTTTGGAATTTATCCAAATTTTTGGTAGGGGCATATTTCAGGCCCCTATCCAGTACTCCGATCTCTTCATGGGTGAGGGTTTGGCCACTCAAGTTGAAGATCCCCTCTCCCTTTCTACTCTTTTTCTTTTTGAGTCTCTTCCCTGATCGACATCCTCTCTTCTTTCTTGGTTTCTCGGACCTCTTTGTCCGTCCGGTTCTCTCGGGGGGTGATTCTCTCTGCCCCTGTCTAAAAAAGACCTATTGTAATCCAGGCCATCATATTGTGCAGTGTATGGTCTCTCATATCTATCATCTTCATTGCGATTTGCCAAAGGGGCATAGTGGTTATAAATCGGTATCGGACTTCGTTCGTTTTGACGGTGACTTCTTTCGTAGCCATAATCTCTGGCTGGACTTCTCCCTCGGTATCCATATTGTTCATATGGTGGAGCTCTGTTGTCCCTATAAGGTGGCTGTCTAGGATCTCTGTAGTCTTCTGGAGGTCCTCTGTAATCTCTCTGCTCGTATGGGGGTCTATGCCAATTGTTACCATTGTATGGTTTTTTATTCTTCCAGTAGTGTGGTTTTTTCCATCTATTTTGTGGTGTCCTATCATTATATGGTGGTCTTCTATCTGCCTGGCGAGGTGTATGGTGATATTGATTGCCCTGTCTTTCGTTGTAATTCTGTTGTCTTGGGGTTCGTGTTCCATTACATTCTTTGTAGTCATTCTGTCTCTCGTTTTGTGTGTCCGGTCTTGGATGTTCATTTATGTGTTGTGGGTGAACCCTCACTGTTTTTTCAGGTGTTGAATATGTTGATATGGGGTCCATCCTACCAATTTGGTTCTGCCATTTAAACACTTCATCGGATTTAAAATCATTTATGTCCCTGACATATTTTTTACTTTTCCTCTGTTGCACCTCTCTATCTTTTTTGGTGAGGTCTTTATTCAGCTGTGTAGTAAGTGTTTTATACTCAGCTGTATCTTTATATACTTCTAATTCCTCTTTTATTTCCGCAATATTCTGATCTATCTTTTTAGTCTTCCTTTGTTTCCTTTGTAATAAAAACCTTAATAACTCTAGTCCTCGTTCATTAAAAAATTTAAACCATTCGTCATTGGATTCTTGATCTGTTAATCCATCGTTTGGAGGGATGTCCCATCTCAATCTTCTTGGGACAATACTTTCTTTGAGATATGTTTCAAAAGTGTTTACGTCCCATCCAAAGGCTTATTTTTTTCTCCAAATTGTGTCCTAAACATCTCATCAAACTTTCTAAATCTACAGTTGTTTTATGAGTGACATTAGTGGTACTGAATATCTCTTCCAAGTTTACCTGTCTTGTCTCCAAAAAGGAGAAGACATCCATGGTTGCTGCAGGAATGGGTGGGATATAAGAGCAGTGTATTGTGTAAGTGGTTATTCCTGCGCTACCAAATATAGAATAAAACAGGGGTAACTGTCGCACGCACCGAAGGGGTTAATCCGAACCCATATATAAGTATAGATAAAGGGGAGGTGGTGCTGCGCTGTTACTAATGGTGGACTGGCTATAAATATAGTGCACAATAGCTAAAAACCAGCAACAAATAAAAATGAATTAAATTAAAGTGTTATACTCATGAATTGCAGTAGTGAATAGATTACTAATACCATAAATCCATAGATGAAAAAAAAGTGCAATGTGCAAAAAATGCATAAACATAAAACTAATGTGGATACTTCGGTGCAAATCTGCTAAATGTGCAATATAGCGTATAATTAAAAGTATCAGTAACATGCACTGTACAAACAACAAAATGTGCAAACGTGAAAAAATGCAAAGTGCAAAATGCAAATAAGTGCTAAAAGTGAAAAAAAATGTCCAATAGACTATGCAACCAATTGTTGCAATCTAAAAGAAACCACAACAAGCAGTGGAAAATAGCAACAGGATGCTCTCTTCACAGTGGGGGTTCTTTTTGTGCACAGGTGATGGGATGTTGGAGAGATAATAGAATCTCTGTTTCGTGTATCACACACAAAGGTAAAGCTGGCCTCTTACCTTGCGGTAATGGAGGTAACCGCATGTGAAATATTGGGAGAACTGGTTCCTCTGGCGTGGTCCTGGCAGTAATAAGTAACCGCAATCTCGGATGCTGGGCACAGTGGTTCCTCAGATATGGTTTAAACCAAAAGGTAGATCATGAATGGTGCTTTCTATCTCTCAATGGCAGCGGTGTTTGGGATGGGAAAAAAGGAAGGATCCCGATCATGAAGTACGTTTTAAACAACACAGTGTATTTATTAAAGGTTAACAATGGGGGTACTCACATAAAACTCACATTAAAATGTATAATAGCAGACTTATCTCCTTACGAGCGGTGAGCTCATTAGCCTCCGTCTATCTGAGTGCCTTTCTGTCCCTACGCGTGGCGTCACGATCACGTGACTTCATCAGGGGATGATGGGAAGGCAAAAAGAAAGTCTTTATATAGTGTTCCTATTGGAATGAATGGGGCAGCCATTTTCTTGGAGCCCTATGTTAATCTTCATTGGCGGCCATTTTGCCTAAGATAGTGTCTGTCCATAAGCACGGCCATGTTTATGGTTATCCAAAACGTAAACATTGGCACGGCCATTTTCTTTATGATTTTAATCTGGGAAATTCTTGCGGACATAACTTAGAAGTCCATATATCGGTACATATACTTATGTAATAACAATTAGATAGTACCTTACTGGCCAAATAAACGGAGCAAAATAAAAGGGGGCAATATACTCTATTATAAATAACGATGGATAAACGCAATAAATATTAAAATAAAATTAAATAAAACTTGAATGTGATCAAGCCCCATAAGATGAAAATTGGTCTCCATAATATGAAGACCAAAAATGTCACTTACACCTAGTATGATCTGTAGGTGTGGTGAAGATCAGATAGACGTTTGCTTATATATAAAACAACACAGAATGAGCTGCACTAATATGAAAAGAGACATAAATTATAAAAATATATAAAATTAAAATAAAAGATCCATAAAATTAAATTAAAAGACAAATATGTCAAGAGTTTAAAAAGGGGAGGATTAAGTAGATGATGGAATAGCATCTATGTGGTATAGAATTGTGTAGAAAATACCTATAAGACACATAAAATAAAATAATGTGTAATGAATGGATGGGGGGTACTAAAAATCACTCAAAAAACAATTGAGATCAAACTCAACGTTGAGTCCTCTTGGTACAAAAGTGTCTAGAGTGACTATCCATTTGGACTCTAATTGACTAAGGGTCCTCACCTTATGACCCCCCCGCCAGTGTTTAACGTAAGGTTCAATGCCCCAAAATTTGAGCTCTGTGGGGTCTTTGTTATGATGTAGGAGAAAATGTTTGGATACGTTATGTTTGTCAAAACCCTTTATTATATTTTGAACGTGCTCCTTAACCACTTGTCCCCCGCCCACTGTCAATAGACGGCGGGCGGAGGATACTCTCGCTCTGGGAGGACGTCATATGACGTCCTCCCTTTAAAACGAGCTAGGAGGCGCGCGCCCGCCGCATTCACAAGGCCCCCGGTGCGCGTGCCCGGCAGCCGCGATTGCCGCCGGGCACCCGCGATTGCCCGGGAACCGAGCAGGAAAGTGGATCTGTGTGTGTAAACACAGAGATCCACGTCCTGTGAGGGAGAGGAGACTGATGGTGTGTCCTTGTACATAGGGACAACCATCGGTCACCTCCCCCAGTCAGTCACCTCCCCCCACAGTAAGAACACTTTGAGGGAACATATTTAACCCCTTACCGCCCCCTAGTGGTTAACCCCTTCCCTGCCAATCACATTTATACAGTAATCAATGCATTTTTATAGCAGGGATCGCTGTATAAATGTGAATGGTCCCAAAAATGTGTCAAAAGTGTCCGATGTGTCCGCCGCAATATCGCAGTCACAATAAAAAATCGCAGATCGCCGCCATTACTAATAAAAAAAATGCTATAAATCTATCCCCTATTTTGTAGACGCTATAACTTTTGCGCAAACCAATCAATACGCGCTTATTGCGATTTTTTTTTTTTTACCAAAAATATGTAGAAGAATACGTATTGGCCTAAACTGAGGAAAATTTTATTTAAAAAAAAAAATGGGTATTTATTATAGCAAAAAGTAAAAAATAGTGTTTTTTTTCCAAACTGGACGCTCTTCTTTTGTTTATAGCGTAAAAAATAAAAACCACAGAGGTGATCAAATACCACCAAAAGAAAGCTCTATTTGTGGGAAAAAAAGGACGCAAATTTCGTTTGGGAGCCACGTCGCACGACCGCGCAATTGTCATTCAAAGTGTGACAGCGCTGAAAGCTGAAAAATGGCTTGGGCAGGAAGGAGGTTTTCGTGCACAGTAGAGAAGTGGTTAATGTGTGTTTTTAGGGGTCTATTTGTACGCCCTATGTATTGGAGGCCACAGCTACATTCAAGGGCATATACTGCCCCTTCAGTGTTGCAACACACAAAATTTTTGACCTCATAGGTATCTCCTGTACTAGTAGATGTAAAATTGAATTTTTTCTCATTTGGTCTCTTAGTTCTTGTACATGCAAAACACCGTTTGCAAGGGTAGAAGCCTTTCAATGTAAAGAAGGAGAATGGTTTATTCGGTGGATCTGGTACACTTTTTTTACTATTTTATCTCGTATTGTCGGTGCCCTTTTGTATATAAATCTTGGATTAATTGGTAGTGTATCTTGTAATTGTTTATCCGTCAAAAGTATATGCCAATGTCGTTTGACAATACTTTCAATTTTTTTATATTGTACATTATAGTCCAGGATAATTGATGTTACTGTTTGTGTAGATTTCTGTCTCATTTTGTCGCCGATAAGCTCATCTCGATTCATTTCTGTTACTTCAGCTATCCTTTCTTTAATGAATACATTGTTATATCCTTTTGTGATAAATCTTTGTCCCATTTCTTCCGCTTGTTCTCTGAAGGTGTCTAAACTAGTACAATTTCTTCTGAGTCGCATAAGTTCACCCTGCGGGACGTTGAAAAGCCAATTCTTATGGTGGCAGCTCTCTATAGGTAGATAGCTATTTCTATCTACGTTCTTGAAGTGAGTCTGCGACTTCAAACCTGAATCTTCTTGTATAATTTCTAGATCTAGGAATACTATGCTTTTTTCACTGATGTCCCATGATAACTTAATATTCCTATCATTTATGTTCAGGTTTTCTAAATAAGATACCAATTGGCCGGCTTCCCCTTTCCATAGGATAAAAACATCATCAATGTATCGTTTATATATTTTTAATTCGTCTGGTTTATTTTTAAAAATAGATTCTTCTTCCCATTGGGCCATGAATAGGCCTGCCACGCTTGGGGCAAACTTAGCTCCCATCGCAACACCAGTTTGCTGATGGTAATAGTTTTTATTATACCAAAAATAGTTATTTTTGAGACAGAAATCTAGACATTTAATTAAAAATTTCCTCTGCATACAGGGCAACTTGGTGTATGTCCTTAAACCCCATTTTGCGGCTTCGCATGCTTGATGGTGAAGGATTATTGTGTATAAAGAGGACAGGTCCGCAGTGGCCATAATCCAAGGGCCATCTTCTCTGGGAGTATTTTCTAAAATTTGTAGCATCTGCTTAGTGTCCCTTAAATATGCTCTAGTGCCCTGTACCACAGGTTGGAGATAGTGGTCTATGTATTGACCCATTCTGGCGGTAAGTGAGTCAATCCCATTGACAATTGGTCTTGGCGGTGGATTTGTTTTGTCTTTGTGTATTTTGGGGATTGAATAAATAATGGGGGTTCGACAGGAGTCTGGTACGAGATATCTGGCTTCTTTTTTATTCAAGATGTTCTTCTTTAGACCTAAATGCACTACTTGTTCAAGTGCATTCCTGCACCTGAACACAGGGTTGCTGAGTAGCTTGTTGTATGTGTTGGCATCTTCCAGCATCTCTTTCATGCTATTGTGGTACTGTTCTTTAGAAAGCACCACAATCGCTCCCCCTTTATCTGCTGGTCTTATAACAAGGTCCTTCCTTCTTGTGAGTTTACGGATTCCACTCTTTATATGCTTTGGGTCTTCCTTCTTCTTTATCTTCAAATCCTTAATTTCTTCTGGAACTACTTTTTAAAAACATCCACATATTTATTATTTTTTACTGGTGGGTTAAAAACAGATTTGTTTCTCAACATGCTATGTACAATTCCATCATCTCCGGGTTTTGGGAGTCTATGTGTAATAGGATTCCCAGCAATATATTTGTTAATATTAAATTTTCTTACGAATTTTTGAATGCCGATATATGTTTGGAATTTATCCAAATTTTTGGTAGGGGCATATTTCAGGCCCCTATCCAGTACTCCGATCTCTTCATGGGTGAAGTCCGATACCGATTTATAACCACTATGCCCCTTTGGCAAATCGCAATGAAGATGATAGATATGAGAGACCATACACTGCACAATATGATGGCCTGGATTACAATAGGTCTTTTTTAGACAGGGGCAGAGAGAATCACCCCCCGAGAGAACCGGACGGACAAAGAGGTCCGAGAAACCAAGAAAGAAGAGAGGATGTCGATCAGGGAAGAGACTCAAAAAGAAAAAGAGTAGAAAGGGAGAGGGGATCTTCAACTTGAGTGGCCAAACCCTCACCCATGAAGAGATCGGAGTACTGGATAGGGGCCTGAAATATGCCCCTACCAAAAATTTGGATAAATTCCAAACATATATCGGCATTCAAAAATTCGTAAGAAAATTAAATATTAACAAATATATTGCTGGGAATCCTATTACACATAGACTCCCAAAACCCGGAGATGATGGAATTGTACATAGCATGTTGAGAAACAAATCTGTTTTTAACCCACCAGTAAAAAATAATAAATATGTGGATGTTTTTAAAAAGTAGTTCTAGAAGAAATTAAGGATTTGAAGATAAAGAAGAAGGAAGACCCAAAGCATATAAAGAGTGGAATCCGCAAACTCACAAGAAGGAAGGACCTTGTTATAAGACCAGCAGATAAAGGGGGAGCGATTGTGGTGCTTTCTAAAGAACAGTACCACAATAGCATGAAAGAGATGCTGGAAGATGCCAACACATACAACAAGCTACTCAGCAACCCTGTGTTCAGGTGCAGGAATGCACTTGAACAAGTAGTGCATTTAGGTCTAAAGAAGAACATCTTGAAAAAAAAAGAAGCCAGATATCTCGTACTAGACTCCTGTCGAACCCCCATTATTTATTCAATCCCCAAAATACACAAAGACAAAACAAATCCACCGCCAAGACCAATTGTCAATGGGATTGACTCACTTACCGCCAGAATGGGTCAATACATAGACCACTATCTCCAACCTGTGGTACAGGGCACTAGAGCATATTTAAGGGACACTAAGCAGATGCTACAAATTTTAGAAAATACTCCCAGAGAAGATGGCCCTTGGATTATGGCCACTGCGGACGTGTCCTCTTTATACACAATAATCCTTCACCATCAAGCATGCGAAGCCGCAAAATGGGGTTTAAGGACATACACCAAGTTGCCCTGTATGCAGAGGAAATTTTTTATTAAATGTCTAGATTTCTGTCTCAAAAATAACTATTTTTGGTATAATAAAAACTATTACCATAAGCAAACTGGTGTTGCGATGGGAGCTAAGTTTGCCCCAAGCGTGGCAGGCCTATTCATGGCCCAATGGGAAGAAGAATCTATTTTTAAAAATAAACCAGACGAATTAAACATATATATACACGATACATTGATGATGTTTTTATCCTATGGAAAGGGGAAGCCTGCCAATTGGTATCTTATTTAGAAAACCTGAACATAAATGATAGGAATATTAAGTTATCATGGGACATCAGTGAAAAAAGCATAGTATTCCTAGATCTAGAAATTATACAAGAAGATTCAGGTTTGAAGTCGCAGACTCACTTCAAGAACGTAGATAGAAATAGCTATCTACCTATAGAGAGCTGCCACCATAAGAATTGGCTTTTCAACGTCCCGAAGGGTCAACTTATGCGACTCAGAAGAAATTGTACTAGTTTAGACACCTTCAGAGAACAAATGGAAGAAATGGGACAAAGATTTATCTCAAAAGGATATAACAATGTATTCATTAAAGAAAGGATAGCTGAAGTAACAGAAATGAATCGAGATGAGCTTATCGGCGACAAAATGAGACAGAAATCTACACAAACAGTAACATCAATTATCCTGGACTATAATGTACAATATAAAAAAATTGAAAGTATTGTCAAACGACATTGGCATATACTTTTGACGGATAAACAATTACAAGATACACTACCAATTAATCCAAGATTTATATACAAAAGGGCACCGACAATACGAGATAAAATAGTAAAAAAAGTGTACCAGATCCACCGAATAAACCATTCTCCTTCTTTACATTGAAAGGCTTCTACCCTTGCAAACGGTGTTTTGCATGTACAAGAACTAAGAGACCAAATGAGAAAAAATTCAATTTTACATCTACTAGTACAGGAGATACCTATGAGGTCAAAAATGTTGTGTGTTGCAACACTGAAGGGGCAGTATATGCCCTTGAATGTAGCTGTGGCTTCCAATACATAGGGCGTACAAATAGACCCCTAAAAACACGCATTAAGGAGCACGTTCAAAATATAATAAAGGGTTTTGACAAATATAACGTATCCAAACATTTTCTCCTACATCATAACAAAGACCCCACAGAGCTCAAATTTTGAGGCATTGAACCTTACGTTAAACACTGGCGGGGGGGTCATAAGGTGAGGACCCTTAGTCAATTAGAGTCCAAATGGATAGTCACTCTAGACACTTTTGTACCAAGAGGACTCAACGTTGAGTTTGATCTCAATTGTTTTTTGAGCGATTTTTAGTACCCCCCATCCATTCATTACACATTATTTTATTTTATGTGTCTCATAGGTATTTTCTACACAATTCTATACCACATACATGCTATTCCATCATCTACTTAATCCTCCCCTTTTTAAACTCTTGACATATTTGTCTTTTAATTTAATTTTATGGATCTTTTATTTAAATTTTATATATTTTTATAATTTATGTCTCTTTTCATATTAGTGCAGCGCATTCTGTGTTGTTTTATATATAAGCAAACGTCTATCTGATCTTCACCACACCTACAGATCATACTAGGTGTAAGTGACATTTTTGGTCTTCATATTATGGAGACCAATTTTCATCTTATGGGGCTTGATCACATTCAAGTTTTATTTAATTTAATTTTAATATTTATTGCGTTTATCCATCGTTATTTATAATATAGTATATTGCCCCCTTTTATTTTGCTCTGTTTATTTGGCCAGTAAGGTACTATCTAATTGTTATTACATAAGTATATGTACCGATATATGGACTTCTAAGTTATGTCCGCAAGAATTTCCCAGATTAAAATCATAAAGAAAATGGCCGCGCCAATGTTTACGTTTTGGATAACCATAAACATGGCCGCGCTTATGGACAGACACTATCTTAGGCAAAATGGCCGCCAATGAAGATTAACATAGGGCTCCAAGAAAATGGCTGCCCCATTCATTCCAATAGGAACACTATATAAAGACTTTCTTTTTGCCTTCCCATCATCCCCTGATGAAGTCACGTGATCGTGACGCCACGCGTAGGGACAGAAAGGCACTCAGATAGACGGAGGCTAACGAGCTCGCCGCTCGTAAGGAGATAAGTCTGCTATTATACATTTTAATGTGAGTTTTATGTGAGTACCCCCATTGTTAACCTTTAATAAATACACTGTGTTGTTTAAAACATACTTCACGATCGGGATCCTTCCTTTTTTCCCATCCCAAACACCGCTGCCATTGAGAGATAGAAAGCACCATTCATGATCTACCTTTTGGTTTAAACCATATCTGAGGAACCACTGTGCCCAGCATCCGAGATTGCGGTTACTTATTACTGCCAGGACCACGCCAGAGGAACCAGTTTTCCCAATATTTCACATGCGGTTACCCCATTACCGCAAGGTAAGAGGCCAGCTTTACCTTTGTGTGTGATACACGAAACAGAGATTCTATTATCTCTCCAACATCCCATCACCTGTGCACAAAAAGAACCCCCACTGTGAAGAGAGCATCCTGTTGCTATTTTCCACTGCTTGTTGTGGTTTCTTTTAGATTGCAACAATTGGTTGCATAGTCTATTGGACATTTTTTTTTCACTTTTAGCACTTATTTGCATTTTGCACTTTAGATTTTTTCACGTTTGCACATTTTGTTGTTTGTACAGTGCATGTTACTGGTACTTTTAATTATACGCTATATTGCACATTTAGCAGATTTGCACCGAAGTATCCACATTAGTTTTATGTTTTTGCATTTTTTGCACATTGCACTTTTTTATCATCTATGGATTTATGGTATTAGTAATCTATTCACTACTGCAATTCATGAGTATAACACTTTAATTTAATTCATTTTTATTTGTTGCTGGTTTTTAGCCATTGTGCACTATATTTATAGCCAGTCCACCATTAGTAACAGCGCAGCACCACCTCCCCTTTATCCATTCTTGTTTAGTGTTTTAGGTATCGTAGATTCGCTAACAGGGATGTTAGCATATGCCAGAGACTTTTGTAAGTCTTTAGCTGACACTCTAGGATTCTTCTTCACCTCACTGAGCAGTCTGCGCTGTGCTCTTGCAGTCATCTTTACAGGACGCACACTCCTAGGGAGAGTAGCAGCAGTGCTGAACTTTCTCCATTTATAGACAATTTGTCTTACCATGGACTGATGAACAGCAGGGCTTTTGGAGATACTTTTATAACCCTTTCCAGCTTTATGCAAGTCAACAATTCTTAATCGTAGGTCTTCTGAGAGCTCTTTTGTGCGAGGCATCATTCAGGCAATGCTTCTTGTGAAAAGCAAACCTAGAACTGGTGTGTGTTTTTTATAGGGCAAAGCAGCTGTAACCAACACCTCCAATCTCATCTCATTGGACTTCAGTTGGCTGACACCTCACTCAAATTAGCTCTTGGAGATATCATTAGTCTAGGGGTTCACATGCTTTTTCCACCTGCACTGTGAATGTTTACATGGTGTGTTCAATAAAAACATGGTAACATTTAATTCTGTGTGTTATTAGTTTAGGCAGACTGTGATTGACTATTGTTGTGACTTAGATGAAGATCAGATCACATTTTATGACCAATTTGTGCAGAAATCCATATCATTCCAAAAGGGTTCACATACTTTTTTTTGCAATAGTCTCCACCATGCCCGTACCCCCTGGTTTGCAGAGGTTAAGCACACTTGTTTTCACTTACGGGTCTTTGCAGCGAGACTCCCCTCAGAGTTGGCTTCTGTCCCTATAATGTAAGGACAAAAGTCTCTATGCCCCAAATAACTCCAAGGTCCACACCAGCATCAACTCCAAAATAGAGTTTATTTCTTTATGCACGAACATCCACAAATGAAGAGAAGAGAAAGGTGTTAGGAAGACAGATCAGTTCAGGCACTCTTGTTTCTTCGCCACTCGATCCCGAGTGGGTATAGCTCACCCGGGTATTTACCCGAAGGCACTAGCAGCCGGCGTGTAACTCGAACAGTCTATTAGATTCCCTAATGGATGCGTTCAGGAGATCCTCTGCCACAGACTCTATAGTGTCCCAAACCTCCTACTGGTCCTGTTGTTTAGATCCTCTTTTCCGAATGGATGACATCCCTCCAGAGAGTTACTGGGCCCCTTCCTTCACTGTGATCTCCTCCCCCAGCCTCCTTCTAGAAACGGGTCCCCTCGCAAGGCGGACTGAAATGCACGTGGCCCCATGGCCTGGAGGGTCCCACACGCACCTGGACTGACTCTGGAACCAAAAAGAACCCACCCCTCCCGGGTGTCGGCTGCCCCTTATGTACCCTCTCCCGGCATGCACAGCAGGCAAACCACACCCACTGCAAGTTGCCGAGAGAGGACACCAAATCGCTGCCCCCTTACCTGTGGTTCTACCCCGAGTATAAGTGACAGCTCCACCCATACTTCTAAGGGGAACTGCACACCAGGCAAAACAGCAGCAAGGCAGAGTCCAGCAAAATTGAAAGCGTCGAGCCAACTACCACTCAAATCACCCTTAAACTTGGCATAGCAATCCCTACATTTTGGGACCCCCGGTACATATATATATATATATATATATATATATATATATATAGCGACCTCACCCCTCTCACCCCTTCTCATTCTCGGCTTGTCTTTTCTCTGTCTAGGGGTGTTAGTACTGGGGAGAGGGATAAGATACACCACGACCCATGTCCTCCATAGTGAGGAGGTGAAGGCCCGAAAGATCGGGCTTTGTGTAAGTGTCCTAGAGTCAAGTCCTGTCCTTCGTCCTTGACTCCTTTGCTCCTAGTAACCAGAGTTCCACACAGTGAATAGGTCCAACACAGTTTTATTCTTCTCAGCGAATAAACACACAGCACGGTTAAGTTGGATTCTTTTGCAACAACTTAGTAATGGGAATAGGTCGAGGCACAATCCTTTCCCTTCTTTTGCCAACCACTGTGGTATCACCAGTGGCGAATAGTCACTGCCACTGACTATGTGAAGTAGAACGTGAATTACCTTCGCTAGCACGGCCACTGTCAGGGGAAGTATATCTGCCCAAGGGAGATACCGGAGGCCTCTCTGTCACCAGCGATGTTGCGCCGGACTCTCCAGAGAAGTTCTGCTTACCAGACCTCACAAACTCAGACACGGGCACCCAAGGAGTTAGGGCCCCCTTGGATTCCTCCACCCTCGCGGAACTCAGTCGACGGTACTGAGCCCCAGGCATCCGCCATAGTACCTCACCCCAGGCTAAAGGTGCCTGAGATGGACTCCATCTCCGCTCCGGCCAGGTCAAAAGGCACCTGGGCCCGGAACACCAGAACGCCAGCACCCAAGCTGAAAGTGCCTGGGTGCGGCCGCATCCTCCGACTCTGCACTCTGAACCCTGTGGTAAGGCGTCCGCCCCTTTTATCTCCTCTCCCTTTGCGTCACAGCGGGTCCCCGCCCCGCTGTACCCGCCCCGCTGTACCACCCAGATGCTTCCCCTTATTTCAAATACCCGCTACACTCTCCCTCCGGTGATTTGACACTGGTCCCCAGTGTCTGGTGCAAACCCATGTCACCCATAAAGTGATAAGATACGTTCGACCCAGAGACCAACTACACAATTTAGCCCTGAATTGTGCCAAGACCTAAAATGGGAAAAGGGAAAATAGAAATGCAAAACAATAAAACTTTCAATAAAATACTCTTAACATTTACACATCTACAATTCCCCCTCCTGCTATCTAAGGACCACCCCATTCTAAGCAGCCTTGATAGACGAGTCTCCTGCAGAGGGAAGAAAAAGAAACACACATCCTAACATAATATATATGTGTCTGCTTGGAATGAATGGGTCTGTCCGAGAAGAAACCCATTCGCCCCAATGAGTGTTGCATGATGTAAAAAAAACAAACACAATCGTTGTGCAACACCGCCACCTGGTGGTAATGCCGCGGTCAAGACACTTATCAAATCCAGATGAACTTTTCTCTCTTGTTCTCTCTTTTTTTTTTTTTCTCTTGTGCCCCTACACTGACTAAAACCCCAAAGTCACTGATTTCTCTGAAGTGCAAGGAGAAGGAGGGAGAACAAAACAGTAACAGCTCCTATTTCTCCAAAGAGTAGAACGCCCAAATACAAAAAAAAAAAAAACTAGGGCACAGTCCTTGTGTTCCGGCAAAGGAACTCCGGAAAGTTCAGCAATGAGCAGCAAGAAAGAACACACTGGAGTCTTTTTCTCCTAAAGGTAAAACTTTGGATGCGGTAGAAACACAGGCTTCAAATGCTTGTCAAACGCCTCCATGTTATACTCAACATTTCCTCCATCCTTGCGACAAATTACCACTCTGTCCGCATGGATATGCCTTTCCCAGCATCCACTTAGCTTTACAGTCCTGAAACTTCTTGGTGACCATTGGTGAACAAGAAAAGTATCGGCGTGCTTGAGGTACGTTGAGTTTGTCCCAAACAAAGGTATTGTACCACCTCTGGCGGAAAACTTCCACCTCGTAGAGCAATTCTCGAGGCAAGCATGGGCACTCCCACCCATACTCTTGGGCAACCTTCTGGCCAAAGAGACGCTGCAGCCTTGACAAAGGTGGCATCGTGACACGGTCTCCTTCTCCAGGTAACACAATTGATTCTGGATGGCGAGGTGCGTTCACCACCTCGGTAGATCTGGGCACAGGGGCCCGCAGTGACTGGCGTTGCACTCCCGCAACAGGAGCAGATGAAATAGAAGTTGAATCCAGAAGAGGGATTGCAGACAGTGGACCAGATTCTTCCCTAGGCGCCGAGGCCTCCACCCGGGGTGTACTATCCCCAGTAGACATAGGTGGGTCCCTTGTGACATGGGACGAGGGTAGCTTCATCTTGTCCCATCCCTTTCGGTGGAAGATTTTGTCTTTCTCCCCATCATCGCCATTGTCAGACAATGAATCCAGGTCGGAGGTGTCATAACACTCAGCGGGCAGATAATTCCCCATCACGGAATCATCCCCCTTGACTGCCTCCACCGACTGTGGGCTTCCGCCACCTTTAACCACACAGACAGTCCCAACCCCTGGCTCCCCTGGGCCTTCAGAAGAACAGGGATGTCCAGGGCTCTTCCCTCCGGATCCATCCAGGCCAGGCAAGCGGTGGGGCGAAGCTCTTCCACGACCACAGGAGGCCATCACTAGGCCGACTTTCCTCTTCGGCGGTTGGAGCAGGGAGCTGCTGGTGACCGAAGCAGCATATTCAGATTTTTCTCTTTTAATCTCTGCTTGGGCAGTCACTTCGCCCTGGTCAGCAAGCACAGGAATACTCGCCATGGCATCGATCTCTCCCTCCGGAGTGGCAGTACCTGTGAGGTAGTTGAGGTGGAAGGCGGAGGGCCTTTCTGTGGATGATTCCACCTCGAAGAGAAACTCCTTGCAGACCTCACATCGCCCGAATGGCTTCAACTGAACCACCAGTCCTGAACAGCCGGGACAGATCACACCGAGGGCCTCTATGTCTCTGCAGGTGTACAGAGCCAATCGCCCCCGGGGCCTTAGTCTGATTCCTGTGTCCATAATGGGAGCAGCAAAGGAAATCATGTCCGTGAAAGAAGAAGCTGAAATCCACGGAGTGTTTGAAGTCATCTTTCCTGTTCGCTGCTCCAATGCGCACTGACCCACCCGCGCCGGAATCTCCACGTGCGTACGTCCACATGGCCAGACTTTCCCACACTCTGCACTTGTTTGCGGGCTTTCCCTTTTCTCCGCCCACGAACTACGCAGCTATGGTTTGCCTCGTGGCGCGTTGGCCAATATGGCCGACCTACTCAGAACTCCTCCGGGCAGCAAAGTTCAGTTTCAGACACCATACACATCCCGGACAAGCCCCCACATGTAGCGACCTCACCCCTCTCACCCCTTCTCATTCTCGGCTTGTCTTTTCTCTGTCTAGGGGTGTTAGTACTGGGGGGAGGGATAAGATACACCACGGCCCGTGTCCTCCATAGTGACGAGGTGAAGGCCCGAAAGATCAGGCTTTGTGTAGGTGTCCTAGAGTCAAGTCCTGTCCTTCGTCCTTGACTCCTTTGCTCCTAGTAACCAGAGTTCCACACAGTGAATAGGTTCAACACAGTTTTATTCTTCTCATCGAATAAACACACAGCACGGTTAAGTTGGATTCTTTTGCAACAACTTAGTAGTAATGGGAATAGGTCGAGGCACCATCCTTTCCCTTCTTTTGCCAACCACTGTGGTATCACCAGTGGCAAATAGTCACTGCCACTGACTATGTGAAATAGAACGTGAATTACCTTCGCTAGCACGGCCCCTGTCAGGGGAAGGATATCCGTCCAAGGGAGATACCGGAGGCCTCTCTGTCACCAGCGATGCTGCGCCGGACTCTCCAGAGAAGTTCTGCTCACCAGACCTCACAAACTCAGACACGGGCACCCAAGGAGTTAGGGCCCCCTCCGATTCCTCCACCCTCGTGGAACTCAGTCGAAGGTATTGAGCCCCAGGCATCCGCCATAGTACCTCACCCCAGGCTAAAGGTGCCTGAGATGGACTCCATCTCCGCTCCAGCCAGGTCAAGGGCACCTGGGCCCGGAACACTGGAACGCCAGCACCCAAGCTGAAGGTGCCTGGGTGCGGCCGCGTCCTCCGACTCTGCACTCTAAACCCTGTGATAAGGCGTCCGCCCCTTTTATCTCCTCTCCCTTTGCGTCACAGCGGGTTCCCCGCCCCGCTGTACCAGCTCCAGGGGAGGACAGAAAGGCACAGTCTTGCGGTGTGAGTTCACCTCCGGCCCCCGGCAACAACGCCACCTATAGGCCCAGGGAACCTCACACCACCAGAGTCCTCCAAGAACCATAAAAGCATCTCAGATTCCCTAGCAATCAGTGCATCTGGGTTACACTACCACCCAGATGCTTCCCCTAATTTCAAATACCCGCTACACATACATTGTATATATATATATATATATATATATATATATATATATATATATATATATATATACATACATACACATACATATACATACATACACACACACACACACACACACACACACACACACATCAGTCATTATTAGAAAGATAAAAAAGTAGATTTTTTTAATGCATATATTATTCATAAGACAGAGGCAAAAAGGGCAACTAAAGCCCAAAAATGTGTAGAAAGCACAAAATATCAAATATGAAAACACATGAATTCTATGCGATCTGCCAACATGTTTAATGGTCATTCCTGCTTCTTCAAGGCTTATTCATCCATGTGTACACCACAAAACATCTTTACCCTCTTGCCAACCAGCCACTGACATTACACTGCAGCAGGTCGGCTCTCCTGCGCAAACCACCATAGGTGTATGTCAGTCTTTGCACAGGAGATAGTGGGCGTACGCAATGCCACCCTGCCCGCAGGTCAGGCGGACTCGACCCATGATCGCAATTTACAGAGGCAGAACGGGGAACAAGGTGATTCCCCGTTCTGCCAGATAACACGTCCGAGATCTTCTGTTCCCAGTGATCGGGAACAGCGATCTCTGTCATGTCCCTGGAAGCTCACCCCCCCTACAGTTAGAACACACCCAGGGAACACACATTACCCCTTGATCGCCCCCTAGTGTTAACTCGTTCCCTGCCAGTGTAATTTTTTCATTGATCAGTGCATTTTTATAGCACTGATCAATGTAAGAAATGTCACTGGTCCCCAAAAGTGTAATTTGGGGTTAGATTTGTCCACCGCAATGTCACAGTCCCGCTAAAAATTGCAGATCACCGCCATTACTACTAAAAACAATAAAAAAAGTCCCTAAACCTATCCCATAGTTTGTAGACACAATAACTTTTGCGCAAACCAATCAATAAACGCCTATTGTGATTTATTTTACCAAAGATATGTAGAAAAATATATATTGGCCTAAATTGATGAATACGTTTTTTGGGATATGTATTATCGTAGAAAGTAAAAAAAAGTGTTTATTTTTTTCAAAATTGTCGGTCTTTTTTGGTTTATAGCGCAAACAATAAAAACCGCAGAGGTGATCAAATACCACCAAAAGAAAGCTCTATTTGTGGGGAAAAAAAAGGACGTCAATTTTGTTTGGGTACAATGTCGCAACACCGTGCAATTGTCAGTTAAAACGACACAGTGCCGTATTGCAAAAAAATGGCCTGGTCATTAAGAGGGCAAATCCTTTTGGGGCTGAAGTGATTAACATTGGATGTGTTCAGGCTAAGGTGAGACCAAACAGTGGAAAAGATACTCCACCTCACTGATATGGAGCATATGTGAAACTTGGTCACCATAAATGGTGTGGGTTATAGTAAAGGACACACCTGTATAGAGGGGTTACAGGAACACATAAATTCAAGTTGATGCACTCAAAAGCAAGGAACATTCCATTGGATATCCGGTCCATCTTGTGTAAGAAAGTCTGCACTAGCAACCAAGACATCAAAAAAGGGTCCAACGAAGGATGTATGTCTGGGTCTCCCGAGAGCCCACTGATCCAGCTGTTCCTTGGTTTGGGGTGCATTAACTGTGATTGATGTTGTACCTAGATGCGAACTTCTTGCTCGATTTTCTTCTACTAGAGCTTGAATTTATGTGTTCCTGTCACCCTTGTATACAGGTGTGTCCTTTACTATAACCCACATCATATATGGTGACCAAGTTTAACATATGTTCCATATGAGTGAGGCGGAGTGTCTTTTCTCTTGTTTGGTCTCCCCTTAGCCTCAACACATTCAATCTTAAATATGTTTTGTGATATACACATGGATGATTAAGCCTTAACCTCCTTGGCGGTTTTCCAGAGTGTGGCTCGGGGTTAAATTTCAGTACCATTAGCGATAACACCGAGCCACACTCGGGATTGCATCTCAGGATCCTGGTCCAGCTTACTTACCTTGTCACCAGGATCCTGCGATGTCCCCCCGCTGTGTCTGCGGGCTGTGTCCTTGGCCCGATGCTCTGTGTTCCGGGCTCCGTTCCCTGCGAGCGTTGCGACGTACGGAGGCAGAGCCCGGCTCCAAATTCAAAATCGACAAAATTCATAACACATACAGTACACTGTAATCTTACAGATTACATTACTGTATGAAATCATTTCACCTAGTGCTTTGTCCAGTGCCCTGCCTACTTATAATATATATACTGTTCTTTCTGCCTGGAAACTTGAGATTGTCCAAGGCAACTAAAAAGTGTCCCTTTACGTCAAAACTTGCAGAATTGAGCGATAGTGAATTGTGGGGAAATTTATTATTATTATATATATTTTTTTATAATTATTTATAGTTATTTATTATATTATAATTTATGATTTCATGTTTCAAATTTTATCATACCCGGGATGTCTACTAGACTCTTGTGTGGACAGATTTAAGTGTGTTATTACTAAAGCCTCGTACACACGGTCGGACTTCAAACAAACTTTTCTGTGTATTTTTGTCTGAAGGGAGTTGGCTAGGCACATCCATAGCATACACAAGCTCAGACTTTTCTGCAAACTTTCCCAAAACTTTCCCAACATCACGTGGTTTTTCTGCTCTTTACCGCCACCCTTTGGTCAACTTCTGCTATTGTTGGTTGAATTTAACATTGGTTCTGGGCATGCGTATATGTACTTCGGGCAAAAGTCCGATGGATTTCTGTACACACGATAGGACTTTGCACCATCAGACTTTTGTTGCCGAAAAGTTTGTCCGTTTGCAAAGCAAACTTTTGTCCGATGAAAACCGAAAAAGTTTGTCGGGTGGAGCGTACACGCGGTCGGATTTTTTGAAAAACTTGCTAATTTTGAAGTTTGTTGGCAAAAAGTCTGACCGTGTGTACGGGCCTTTAGAATTACAGGCCTACATTATAAAACGCCAAATTTCTATGCAAAACAATTGTACCGCTTTGACACCATACACACCATTCGATTTTCTGAAGATTTTTGTCTTCAAATTTACCAAAACCATATAATATGAGGTCAAACCTTACGAGTTTCAATTTGTATGCAATCAGGCAGGCCCTTGCACTACATGGTTTTGGTAAATCTGAAGACAAAAATCTGCAGAAAATCTAATAGTGTGTATGGGGCCTTTGAGTTGCAAAAATCTGACATAATCATACCGCCAGGGTGGTTAGGCCCCTTTCACACTGGGGCGTTTTTCATGCGGTTTAGCGCTAATATTAGCGCTATTATACCGCATGAAAAAATCATGCCCTTTAGCCTTCAATGTGAAAGCCCGAAGGCTTTCACACTGAAGCGGTGCGCTAGCAGGACCGCTCCAAAAGTCCTGCTAGCCGCTTCTTTACAGCGGTGAAGGAGCGGTGTGTTCACCGCTCCTTTACCGCGGTCTCCCATTGAAATCAATGGGACAGCGCGGTAATACCGCCCGCAAACCGCGGCAATAAACGCGGTTTGCCGGCGCTATTAACCCTTTTTTGGCCGCTAGCGGGGGTTAAATTTACCCCCCTAGCGACCGCATACCGCGGTAAGAACGACGGTATAGCAGCGCTGAAAATCGTGCTGCTATACCGCCACTGCTCCTGCCCGCCCCAGTGTGAAAGGGGCCTTAAAGAAGTGGGAACGACTGCAAAACATGTTGGCAGATCCCATACAATTCATGTCTTTTCATATTTGACATTTTTTGTATTGAGCTTTCTACACATTTTCAAGGCTTTAGTTGCCCTATTTGCCTCTGTTTTATGAATATTATATGTATTAATATATGTTTTTTTATCTTTCTAATAATGACTGGTGTGTGTATATATATACACACACACACACACACACATATATATATATATACATATATATATATATATATATATATATTAGGGCTGTGGAAATCAACTATTAATTCCTTGATCGATTAATTTTTTTGATCGGTCAAAATTCTTTTACTCGGTACTCACCTCTCCGCCGGCTTCTGGGTCTTGAGGGAGTTCTGTCGGAGATCCGGTGACGTCACGGACACCGGCAGGGCTTGCTGTGTCCATCTGAAGGGCTAATTTGCTGTGCTTTCATATCTGCATGCCGGCGGGACCTTACCATCTGCCACACGCAAGAGCTGTTACACTTCCCTCTATCAACCTGGGATTCTACAGCCATCCACTGAGAGTTGTGATGGTTCCCTTCACGGGACATCTACATGCCGACGGACTGATGTTAATCATCTGGATTCAGCAGTGGTATCGTTGTACACATTTTTATACCAGTATCATACTTAGCTACATGTTTTTATGACTGCTTTTGCTACCGTTTGGTATTACTCGCACCATTTTTACAGTTTATGTAGCTACATCGATTTTATCTCCAGTACAATATTTATTTTGTTACCTACTTGAAGACTATAAAAAGTTATAATGCTATTCCCATCGAGTGCTGCCTTTGTGTGTTTTTTGTATCCTGCTATCCATTTTTCCAGTGGTTGGTAACTGCACTGGGAATCAGCCTGCAAGGAGATCAGCTAAAAGTAGTTGGATCTGTATGCGCGTTATAATTAATCGAAATTAGTCGATTAATCGATTTAAAAAAAAAAGAATTGATTAATCGAACACGAAAATTTTAATCAGTAACAGCCCTAATATATATATATTGTGAAGGACTAGCATCAAATGTAGAGCTTGAAGGACACCGCCACTCGCTGGTTCTTCTTTTTAAGGGCTTTGTTTGCCCATTTTTATTAAAAGAAGTCAAAACAAAATGAAAGGTTTCCCTCGCAGGGGTTTCAGTACTCCTTTTCAACAACAAACTGATATTCAGCCTCCTGGCTTATACATATAGCAGTGCTGCTCAGGCCTTCCACTTCAGGCTCTTGTCTGTCTCCTATAGACTATTCCATCTGCAACACCATCCATTTGGATAGCAGCACCTTGCTGTTCTGACCCTCAGACCTGGGTCTCTGGCTTCCACTGTGCACACAAGCACTCTATGGCTTCCCCAGTGCACACCTGCACTCGTCGGGAGGGTGGGGCCCAGAATGCTGGTCCTGATTCTACTATCAGGCCCACACACACCTGAACAATCAGTGTGCAGTTGAGTCTCAAAACCCGGATCCAGGACTGGGGATTTCATCCCACCCGGATCTCTAAGAAATCCCCAAGCTCCGGGTCCCAAAGTGGATTTTAGTAAATCATGAGGAAACTGAAAAGCCAGTTTCCTCCCAAACAAGCAAATACCCTGGAGCCCCTCAACCTGCCTGGTTGAGAATCCTGTATTCATACACTGGTGGGGTACCACACTACCACATACCCTACCCCCTTGTTTCGATCCGGAGGGAGGAACACCAGCACCCATCATTATGGTTGGGACACCTCTGTGCTGGCTGTCAGCCACGTAGGCCCAACCTTTTTTCCGGGTGCGCTTCCAGGTATGTCCCAGCTTGGATCTTAACAGGGTCCTATAATTCCGTATACTCTGCCTTCCCTCTCTTCTCTTTGGGTCCCTGAGCATACTCTCCTCTCTTGGGGAAACTCTGCCTACCCTGATCCTACCTTTCAGCTTACGTAAATAAGTTTTAATCTTTCACCACAGGTCTTTCAGGTTCAAAAACCTCTCTCTTGTTACCCAGGGCAACCACATTGCTTTTAACAGCGCCAATCATTAAATCATATATTTTAATGTCACACTTTCCAACGCAATCAGTGCTGTCCATCTCAGTGCTTGTTAGTACCAGATCTGAGGAGGGACCACACATAGGCGAGAAATTAAATCCCACAGGACTAAAGCCAAGTTCTACCTCACCTGTTGTCCAACACTCCATGGGTAACTGATCTAACAGATGACACTGATCTAGGCACAAACTACTTCTTTCTGATGTACACATTACATTGTTGCAGCATCCACCTATAGCACTTTTTCTCACAGTGTCTCCGGGTACTTTAAGTTGTACCCCTTTCTGAGTGATAGAAAGCATCTCTGCTAGTGCTGCATCTATTCTGGGCCCTTCCTTCTCATGAGATTTAGCGGCTGAGACAGTATCTGCGCCCTCTACTGACCACTGCTCAGCTGCACCTTGGAGCACACCAGCAGAGATGTTTCCAGTCACTACACCAGCCGGAGAGACCTTTGATGACTCCAACAGTTCTGAGCGCCTTCCAGGCCACTCAGTAACTGGGAGCACCCCCTTAGAGAACCTCAGAACTATTTGCCACACTGTTAACAAGCTTCCCAGCACAGCCTGTACCACCTGGCTCCACCTATTGGTACCACGCAGCACCACCTGGTCCGACTGCGGTGGAGACACCCAAGTGTACAGTGAGGGCACTTTTACCAACTCCAGCATTTCTAATAAAGTTTTTGTCAACTCTATGCAACCAATGTCTAAATGCGTGACCTTTTTGGGAACCTTTCCCCTGTCCGAGACTTGGAGGGGCTCATCCATTGCAGCTTGTGAGGTTGAGACCTTTGAAGAGACCACCATCTTCTTGAAGGTAACCCTCATCCCAGCCTGTTGCTCCCCTGGAGCGCTGTCAGACACATGTCTCCTCTTCACCTCTAACGCTACACCAATGAGCCTCTGCGAGTCAACATTAGTCACATTGTCAACTTTACACTTGCCATTATTTAGTTGCTGGGCCGTGAACAACCCATCTGCCATGCCTGCGCCCAGAATCGTTCCTTCAGACTGGAGGGCATCAGCCTTTGCAGGGGCTGGCGTGCCCTTGAGCACTGGCCATTCTGCGATCCCTCCACTGGGCACAGCAGGTGGTCTGTCCACAACTCTGTCACACATCATTGCTTCGTAATTCCTTGTCACTTGGCCTAGTGCCGCAACTGCTTCCTTACACCAATCATCCCAGTCTCCTGTGGTTCCATCACTGGTGCTCCCCAGCACTGCATCACCTGCTCTAGAAGGCCCAACAGGAACCTGGGATTCACTAGCCAAAACAAAACACTTGTCACTTCTATCTACCTCACATTGTGACAATATTTTTTTTCTCACATCACACTGGGAGATTGCATCCTCAACCAAGGCAAGGTGCAATACCTTATTTTGAACACCTTGCTTTGGTGGCGCTACAGACACATACAGCTCTTCACTTTCAGCTTTTGCAGGCTGATCTAACCCCTTGACAACTGGGTTACACTTAGGGTTGTGGGGCTGCGCCCCCACACACTCACTATGTAATACAGTCTTCCCTTGTTTCACCAGAGTAGCACCACAGCAATCCTGGAAAACCTCTGGCTCCAACACATGGAGGCCCCACGAGAGTTCCCTGGACAATCCTGCGCTTCTGGTTGTCATGGGAGATATCCTACTCCCATCATTGGTAGTAAACACATTTCCAACATTTTCAGACATGACACTAAAGGAAACACATTTTTCAATGTCATGATCACCAATACCATCACATTTGCCGACAGTAACACTTTTGTCAGCATAACCATCAGAATTTTCACTACGTGTAGACATAACTGCTACTTTTGTGGATTGTCTATTACCCACCAAAGCCTCTGAGTGACTTCTCACAGCGCCCTCCATTTTTAAAGGGGCACCCTTTCCTACATGGGCAGCTCCAAAGTTGACCTGGGAAACGCTCGGCTCCGTCACTGCGGGCTTCTTGGAAGTCTCCCTGGGCAACCCTGCAGTACTTGTCACTAGGGAACATGGCACAAGCACTGTTTTGGTCACCCCTAACTCTATTTTCCCAGCCACCTGCTGGACTATAGCAGGCACATGCAGAGTCCCCATGTCCTTTCCAGTCTTTAGCCCTGCGGCTAGTTGGGCTTTATTTTGTGCCTCCCCACTGCTCTGGGTAGCACACTGCCGCAAGTCTATGTCCATTGGCACAGCGGATCTCCCCACTGGATCTACTCCCACTTCACTGGGTTCAGTACCATAAACTGGAACAGTCTTACCATTTTCAGTGGCTGGCATCCTAGCCTTCACTTGAGTGCGCTGTCTCTCAGCTGCATCCATACCAGTTACTGTCTCTTTGGGGCCATATGGCGACACTGCAGCCTTTCCAGACTCTTCAGCGGTGTTCCAGAACCTTGGGCAAGTAAAGATCCCATGCCCTACTTGACCACATTCCAAGCATGGTACTGGACGACTTTTCCCCAGTGCGTTTCTTTCCTGATGATTCTTTCCAGGCATAACTTCCACTCTCGTTGCCATGGGAGATCGCAGTCTCCCAGCAGAGCTTTGCTGGCTCTCTCCAACATGCTGTATTGGCTCCTCCGGAAGCCACTTGTCACGACCCATGGGAGGCACACCCCTTGGTCCACAGACAGCCCGACTGGCCTCCTCTGTGTTTCTATGGGCAACCACTCTCTCTCCTGGCCTTTGATCAGCCTTTCTTCTGGCATATAACACAGGCTTCTCAGACCTTTGTTTTGCTAGGTAGCTTTGCACTGGAGCCAGGGACAAAAGGCACTTGGAGACTGCATGCCCCCACTCACTGCACCACAAACAGCGCACTTGGTTCCATGTCTTGTCAGGGTTTCCCACCCTGCATCTGCTGGACCCTGTTTCAAGCTGTGTCACTTTCACACTTTTCGCAACAGCTGCTGGTTTGACTGCAGCAGCGTTGCCAGGGGCAACAACACCCCTCTCCCAGGCATGGACATTCGGCAGCTCTCTTTTTGTATGGAAGGTTGGCTTGCCTTCCACTTTAGCTTGGTCCAATCCTGCCAGATGTCGCTTGCACCAGTCCACTGCAGATTCAAACGCTGGTGGACTCTCCACACTAGCCGTCATCTGTGCATTCATTGCACCAGGGTTGCTAGGGACAACGGCAGCCCTCTTTTCCCTTGGAAAACTCTGTTTAGGCATGTATGGGGTTCGATCAGGCGGTAACAACCCCTCCAGCCACAGAGCTCTTTCTCTTGCTTCAGCAAGGATCGCCTCCTTTTTCTGCTTTGACCGCCCCATCCTTGCGGTGTTGCACACAGCAACCAGTAACACAGTTCACAGCAGAGGGAATAAAATGTGATTCTCCTTTCACAGGTACACAACCTGCATGCAACACAGTCCATCAAACTTCTGTGCAATGCAGTTTGCCTGGCTGCCACACACAGCTAGCAGCAGTTCACTGCAGAGAAAAAAAAAATTGACTTTTTGTTCACAGGTACACCACCTGCAACAAATTGGAGCACTGTCTCTTTAAGGCTAGTTTACCTTTCGCTTGCAGGTTCTCTTCACCTGCACACACACAGATTATGCAGTCTCATGCACCCAAAACACAGTTCATATAACAGATGAACTTACTTGATTGTAGGGATCTCAGATTGTGCCAAAATTCTCCACCACTTGTGAAGGACTAGCATCAAATGTAGAGCTTGAAGGACACCGCCACTCGCTGGTTCTTCTTTTTAAGGGCTTTGTTTGCCCATTTTTATTAAAAGAAGTCAAAACAAAATGAAAGGTTTCCCTCGCAGGGGTTTCAGTACTCCTTTTCAACAACAAACTGACATTCAGCCTCCTGGCTTATACATATAGCAGTGCTGCTCAGGCCTTCCACTTCAGGCTCTTGTCTGTCTCCTATAGACTATTCCATCTGCAACACCATCCATTTGGATAGCAGCCCCTTGCTGCTCTGACCCTCAGACCGGGGTCTCTGGCTTCCACTGTGCACACAAGCACTCTCTGACTTCTCCAGTGCACACTTGCACTCTATGGCTTCCCCAGTGCACACCTGCACTCGTCGGGAGGGTGGGGCCCAGAATGCTGGTCCTGATTCTACTATCAGGCCCACACACACCTGAACAATCAGTGTGCAGTTGAGTCTCAAAACCCGGATCCAGGACTGGGGATTTCATCCCACCCGGATCTCTAAGAAATCCCCAAGCTCCGGGTCCCAAAGTGGATTTTAGTAAATCATGAGGAAACTGAAAAGCCAGTTTCCTCCCAAACAAGCAAATACCCTGGAGCCCCTCAACCTGCCTGGTTGAGAATCCTGTATTCATACACTGGTGGGGTACCACACTACCACAATATATATATATATATATATATATATATATATATATAATGATGTTTTACCTGAATCACAGGGATTACCATTTAAAAGTCCATCTTCTTTTCTATCACAAATTACTTATTAGTAGGCAAGGACAATTACCTCAAACACATTTTGAGTCATTTGCTAAATGCATAAAAACTATATATATATATATATATATATATATATAATATAGCGGGGTCTCCTTTAAGGCCCCGGGACTACGTTACCTAGAGCCCCGTTCGGCACCCAGAGTGCAGTTAGCCACCGCAGAGACTCATGGGAGGGGGTTATTTAAGGACGAGGCGAGGCGGAGCTCGGCCTCTTTGGGACACCGCGCTGCAAGCAAAAGTTTCTTCCTGTGCGGATCTGCTGCAGTACAAGGCCTGAAGCCTGGGCCTTGCGCAACTTCCAAAGAGCCTTCCACCCCACTGCGGAGCCTGGGTGGCATCTGACTTGTCGAGTGAGGACATCAGTTGGATCGGGGACCCGATCGTTGCAGGCGCTGTGTGCGGATACACAGCAGGGTGGACGTTCCGGAATGGTATCGCGTCCGGAGTGGTGAGCGGGCACCTGCCCAGACCAATAGACTGTGCCGTGTTCAGGCCTATAGACTGCATAGGCCCACAGTTTCGTTTATTTGCTGTTCCCCGGGGGGACCGGTAGCAGGACAGAGTTGAAGTGTCCCCCCCCCAGTATAGTGTTCCAAGTTATTGCCTGGTTGTGAATTACAAAGTTACTATTCATCAAGTGCACCATCGAAAGCTGGCATAGGAGCTATAGGAGGGGACTGAGATTTACTCCATCTCAGGCCTGACTGGGGTGGGGAGTTAAGATATTGTTTAGTGCGCCATAGGGCGCGCATACCATAATAGCTACACGTGGTGAAGTACCGCGCAGCGCCATTATTGTATGCTGTATTGATTTCTGCAGGGCTCTGCTAGCCAATTGCATGTGTTGTGTTCTGCCTATGCTACCTTTAATATAAGAGTAAACTGTTATATTTAATCTCTTGCCTCAGTGTGTTGTCTTACTGTTAATAGATTATTCTTTGCAATACTAATTGAATGTGATACAAATATAACCCCTAGACTAGCTGTGCCAGAGTGGGTCGAGCAGATTGCTGGGGGTTGGTGGTGCTGTACACAAGACCCGAAAACAAAATCCAGCGGCTCTCTTAACTGGGGGTAGCGCTATATATACATATATTATATATATATATATATATATATATATATATATATACACACACACACACACACACACAGTATATTAATATATATTGTGAAGGACTAGCATCAAAGGTAGAGCTTGAAGGACACCGCCACTCGCTGGGTCTTCTTTTTAAGGGCTTTGTTTGACCATTTTTATTAAAAGAAGTTCACAACAAAATCAAAGGTTTCCCTCGCAGGGGTTTCAGCACTCCTTTTCATCAACAAAATGACATTCAGCCTCCTGGCTTATACATACTGCAGTGCTGCTCAGGCCTTCCACTTCAGGCTCTTGTCTGTCTCCTACAATTCCATTGGCAACACCGTCTATTTAGATAGCAGCCCCTCACTGCTCTGATCCTCAGACCTGGGTCTCTGGCTGCCACTGTGCACACAAGCACTCTCTGGCTTCCCCAGTGCACACCTGCACTCGTCGGGAGGGTGGAGCCCAGAATGCTGGTCCTGACTCTACTATCAGGCCCACACACACCTGAACAATCAGTGTGCTGTTGAGTCTCAAAACCCGGATCCAGGACTGGGGATTTCATCCCACCCGGATCTCTAAGAAATCCCCAAGCTCTAGGTCCCAAAGTGGACTTTAGTAAATCATGAGGAAACTGAAAAGCCAGTTTCCTCCCAAACAAGCAAATACCCTGGAGCCCCTCAACCTGCCTGGTTGAGAATCCTGTATTCATACACTGGTGGGGTACCACACTACCACATACCCTCCCCCTTTGTTTCGATCCGGAGGGAGGAACACCAGCACCCATCATTATGGTTGGGACACCTCTGTGCTGGCTGTCAGCCACGTAGGCCCAACCTTTTTTCCGGGTGCGCTTCCAGGTATGTCCCACCCTGGATCTCAACAAGGTCCTATATTTCCCTATACTCAGCCTTCTCCCACTTCTTTTGGGGTTCTATAAGCACTGCCTCTCCTGAAATTTTAACAGGGCACCCCTGGTCTTTCTACCAACCCTTCTGCCTCCACGCTTCAGGTTCCCAGGTTTCTCAATACCTTTGGACACCACACTGTCATGTACCTTTAACAAACTATTTGGTTCATCATTGACAGACATATTCAAACCAACATTACACCTCTCAACTTTGCACAGATCACCAATGCCTTTTTTTTTGTATTTGCTAGGGCAGAGTCTGCAGAGGGCACACCTAATGGAGGGCCGCCATCACCCACGGGAACCTCACAGGACGTCACCTCCCCGGGGTTCACCCACTCTGCAGGCAGCTGTCCTACCACCTGTTCTGATGCCATCTGTATTGTTATCCACCTGAACAGACAAGCTCTTGTCTGATCCACATACAATTTTTACCGCACTTCTTATCCGTTTCCCTGTCTCGGGGACCTTATTAGGTTTGTTACCTAAACCAAACATTGGACTGGGGACCCCAGTCTTTTTAACCACCTTCGGTTGAGCCCCGGTCAGGATTTCTGCTGCTTTTCTGGTCCACACTTGGCCTAGGGCTGGGAAAAAATCGATTTTAATCTTGAATCGAGTTTTGAGTTCAAATCGATTCAGATTTGAAGAAAATCGATTTTTTTAGATTTTTTTTTTATTTTTATTTTTTATATTTTTTTTCCTTCAAAGTTTCCGTAGCAGGGCTGCAGGGGGCGTATCCGGAATGGCACTGGGTGGCGTTACCCCAATTACATCTACTCGCCGCAGCCGCCACGAGTAGATGTAATGTAACACTAACTAACCGCAAGCCGCCGTCTGCCTACCTGATCCGCGTGTCATGCAGACAGACGGCGGCCATTGCAGTGTTCAAAAGCTGCGCCTCCCGAGTCTTCGTCATCTGTGATAGGCGGAACACTCAATTTCACAGCAGGCAGTGTTCAGCCTATCACGGACATCCTCTCATCCTCGTCTGTGTTATGAGAATGAGAGGATGTCCATAATAGGCGGAACACTGAATGCTGGGAAATTGAGTGTTCCGCCTATCACAGATGAGGAGGAGGCGTGGCTTTTGAATACTGGAATGGCCGCCGGTGTAGCAGTAAAATCCGTATCCCATGAAAATCTGCATCAGGTACGGGCACAGTGATTGAAGCACGGGCACAGTGAGGCATTGGGCACAGTGAGACACGGGCACAGTGAAGAATGGGCACAGTGAGGCACGGGCACAGTGAGGCACAGTTCAATTCAACTAAGAGCAACCTCAAGATTTTTTGTTGTTTTATTAGCTAAATCCAAATACAGTATTAATAATTTGGATGTTTAACAATCTTTGTTGCACACTGACTTTGCAGTTAGAGAAAGTGTTTGCCTTTGCAATTTTCTTTGTTGATGCACTTTAATTAATATAATAATTTTTTGGGGGGAAAATCGCCCAGCCCTAACTTGGCCCTTCCATCTCATGTGATTCTTCCACTGGTACAGCATACACGCCCTTCACCGACAGCTGATCAGTACTACCTTGGACCATAGCAGCAGAAATGCCTTCTACCTGGCTGTTAGGTGGTGAAACCTCAGACACTTTCTTTTTGCCAAAGCCTCTCCCATATACCTCTTGTACAGGAAGTAACCCATCAGCATACCTAGAGGCGATTTTTAACACTAGTAATACAGTCATAAATAAACCATTTCTGTCTTGTCTTCCTTTGTGCTGTACCACCTGCCACTCAGGGGTCCACCTAATGGTACTCCGCAGTACCAGACTGTCTGACTGTGGTGGAGACACCCCAGTATAGACTGGCTGTACATCCCAAAGTATAAGCATCTCCTTTAATAATTTTGTTAGAAACCATACCCTTGGCTCCAGACCCAAGTCCTTCCTGGGGACTTTCCTGACACTGGGGATGCAGACAGACTCACTTGCTGAGACGTGAGAGGTTGCAAGGTTTAATGGAACCTTCTCCCAGCTGGAGACAACCACAGCCTGGTGCTCTACCAGAGCGCTGCCAGGTGCTTGACTCATACCCAATGTTACGTACCTGGTGGGATGAGCCTGATTAGCAGAGGGAGGCTTCTCTTACTCCTCTGACTCTGGGCCCCTGATAGAGCAAACAGGTGGTGCAGGAGTGCAGAGTCGCACGAGGGCCGGTAGTCGTGCTATCTGCTGGGCTTCCAGTTGAATGGCGTGCCAGATGACGGTGGATGACAGCATGCAGGAGATGCAGGTCAACGGTACCAGAACTCCACAGACTGGAAGGCAGAGGCAGGAGCAGGGTCAGGCAAGCCGGGTCATACACAGGACAGTCAGATGGGGTACAGGTTCAGAGGCTGAAGAATAGTCTAGGTTCAGGCCGGGGTCGATGCAGGCAGAGAGCAGGAGTAGTCAGAGCAGGCCGGGTAAGTAACAGGAGTCAGATGCAGGTTGCAGGAAACAGGAGTCTCACGGGAATGCTGTAGACAAGGCAGCACTGGGTCTGTGCACTGATCCGGTTTAAATAGGCACTTCATGGATCATATGGTGCGCCGTGCACGTTGATGCGCCGATGCGCCGATGCGCACGCTAATGCACCGATGCGCATGCGCTAGCCTACATTAGCACGCGCCAACGCAGATTCCTTGACACAAGTTCGGGGAGCAGGAGTTAATCTGCGGGGAACATTCCTTCATCTAGCCAGCCTTTCCTGACACCCAACTTCTCAGGTTCAGCACCAATGAACTGCTTCACATTACCAGTGACAACGTCCCTTTGACACGCCATGTCAGCATCATTTCTGTAGGTTACGGACAAAGTGTCTGCTGTGTGCTCGCCTATATATGGTCCATATTTCTCACGAGGGTTAATCCCTGCAGCAGCCACCGTGCCCTCAGGTATAAGCTGTTCTGCCGTCCTTCCTGCTGGCACAGCAGAAACTTTGTCCACCTTATTTTTGTGCATGAAAGCCTCATCTATCAGGGACATTAGATTTTTACCCCAACTATCCCAATCCGTTGTAGCTGTGCTCCATTCATCGGCGCTCCTCAGCCCTGATCCATCCGCCCAAGGAGACACATTAGAACAGACGGGTTTAGTTGCAGATTCATCACCCAAATTATGAACCATGGCAGACTTCGGTAACCCATGTTTTAGCACCACAGGTTGCAATTCACCAATTCACCACAACCACCACCTTGCTCGGGCAGCGCTTCATAAGTCTCACACAGCTTTTGCTCTGGAAGAACCTGGGGTTTTCCCAACAGCAGCAAACTTTTCATTAACAGTAACACTTATAGCATGTTTAGTTTTTGTAGGCTGTCCTAGCCCACTGCCAACTTGAGGCTGGCAGACATTAGACACAACACTTTTAGTCATCAACACAGGTTCTGTTTGGACTTTAACCCCTGCATTCCCACTGGGTATGAAAAAGTCATTCTCAAGCGCACATTCTGTGGCCCCACTAACTGGGGTCACTCTCACATCATCATGGACAGTCTCGTAGCCAGTTCTTTTATACCTGAAATCAGCAGTTCCAGGCATCATTTCATTAAAGATTGTCTTACCCACCACAGTAGTTGGGGTCACCATCTTCATTTGAGTACGTTGTCTTAAGAACCAGTCCTCAGCCGCACATTTACTGGCCAACTCCCCCTGGTGGGTAACTGCAAACATATTTGCAAAGGGATCTTGGCCCACAGGTAAAGAGTTCTGCTCAGCAACATTACCTCCAGGTGCACCCCAGAATCTAGGGCAAGACAATATTTCGTGCCCCAGCTGGCCACATTCCAGGCATGGTCCTGGACGACTTTTCCCCAGTGTGTTTCTCTCCTGATGATTCCTTCCAGGCACAACTTCCACTCTCGTTGCCATGGGAGATCACAGTCTAACAGCAGAGCTTTGCTGGCTCTCTCCAACATGCTGTATTAGCTCCTCCGGAAGCCACTTGTCACGACCCATGGGAGGCACACCCCATGGTCCACAGACAGCCCGACTGGCCTCCTCTGTGTTGCTATGGGCAACCACTCTATGTCCTGGCCTTTGATCAGCCTCTCTTCTGGCATATAACACAGGCTTCTCAGACCTTTGTTTTGCTAGGTAGCTTTGCACTGGAGCCAGGGACAAACGGCACTTGGAGACTGCATGCCCCCACTCACTGCACCGCAAACAGCGCACTTGGTTCCATGTCTTGTCAGGGTTTCCCACACTGCATCTGCTGGACCCTGTCTCAATCTGTATCACTTTCACACTTTTCACAACAGCTGCTGGTTTAACTGCAGCAGCGTTGCCAGGGACAACAACACCCCTCTCCCAGGCATGGACATCCGGCGGCTCTATTTTTGTATCGAAGGTTGGCTTGCCTTCCACTTTAGCTTGGTCCAATCCTGCCAGGTGTCGCTTGCACCAATCCACTGCAGATTCAAACGCTGATGTATTCTCCACACCAGCCGTCATCTGTGCATTCATTGCACCAGGGTTGCTAGGGACAACAGCAGCCCTCTTTTCCCTTGGAAAACTCTGTTTAGGCATGTATGGGGTTCGTTCAGGCGGTAACAACCCCTCCAGGCACAGACCTCTATCTATCATCTCAGCCATCCTTGCTTCTTTTAGGCGTTTTAATCGCCCCATACTCACAATCACTCCAAAATTATTATTTTTTTACAGTTCAGCAACAAATTAGAGCACTGTCTCTTTAAGGCTAGTTACCTTTCACTTGCAGGTTCTCCTCACCTGCACACACACAGATTATGCAGTCTCTGGCAAGCAAAACACAGTTCATATAACAGATGAACTTACTTGATTGTAGGGATCTCAGATTGTGCCTGCATTCTCCACCACGTGTGAAGGACTAGCATCAAAAGGTAGAGCTTGAAGGACACCACCACTCGCTGGGTCTTCTTTTTAAGGGCTTTGTTTGCCCATTTTTATTAAAAGAAGTTCACAACAAAATCAAAGGTTTCCCTCGCAGGGGTTTCAGCACTCCTTTTCATCAACAAAATGACATTCAGCCTCCTGGCTTATACATACACACCTGCACTCGTCGGGAGGGTGGAGCCCAGAATGCTGGTCCTGACTCTACTATCAGGCCCACACACACCTGAACAATCAGTGTGCAGTTGAGTCTCAAAACCCGGATCCAGGACTGGGGATTTAATCCCACCCGGATCTCTAAGAAATCCCCAAGCTCACGGTCCCAAAGTGGACTTTAGTAAATCATGAGGAAACTGAAAAGCCAGTTTCCTCCCAAACAAGCAAATACCCTGGAGCCCCTCAACCTGCCTGGTTGAGAATCCTGTATTCATACACTGGTGGGGTACCACACTACCACAATATATATATATTTTTATATATATATATATATATATATATATATATATATATATATACATATATATATATATACATACATATACATACATACATACATACAATTTATTTATTTATTACACACACACAGTCAGGTCCTTAAATATTGGGACATCGACACAATTCTAATATTTTTGGCTCTATACATGATCACAATGGCTTTGAAATGAAACAAACACGATGTGCTGTAACTGCAGACTTTCAGCATTAATTTGAGGGTATTTACATCCAAATCAGGTGAACGGTGTAGGAATTAAAACAGTTTGTATATGTGCCTCCCACTTTTTAAGGGACCAAAAGTAATGGGACAGATTAACAATCTTAAATCAAACTTTCACTTTTTAATACTTGGTTGCAAATCCTTTGCAGTCATTTACAGCCTGAAGTGTGGAATGCGATGACATCCCCAGACACTGGGTTTCATTCCTGGTGATGCTCTGCCAGGCCTCTACTGCAACTGTCTTCAGTTCCTGCTTGTTCTTGGGGCATTTTCCCTTCAATTGTGTCTTCAGCAAGTGAAATGCATGCTCAATCGGATTCAGGTCAGGTGATTGACTTGGCCATTGCATAATATTCCAATTCTTTCCCTTAAAAAACTCTTTGGTTGCTTTCGCAGTATGCTTCGGGTCATTGTCCATCTGCACTGTGAAGCGCCGTCCAATGAGTTCTGAAGCATTTGGCTGAATATGAGTAGATAATATTGCCCGAAACGCTTCAGAATTCATCCTGCTGCTTTTGTCAGCAGTCACATCATCAATAAATACAAGAGAACCAGTTCCATTGGCAGCCATACATGCCCACGCCATGACACTACCACCACCATGCTTCACTGATGAGGTGGTGTGCTTTGGATCATGAGCAGTTCCTTTCCTTCTCCATACTCTTCTCTTCCCATCACTCTGGTACACGTTGATCTTGGTCTCATCTGTCCAAAGGATGTTGTTCCAAAACTGTGAAGGCTTCCTGGCCTTCCTGTTTTTGAGGCTCACCAATGGTTTACATCTTGTGGTGAACCCTCTGTATTCACTCTGGTGAAGTCTTCTCTTGATTGTTGACTTTGACACACATACACCTACTTCCTGGAGAGTGTTCTTGATCTGGCCAACTGTTGTGAAGAGTGTTTTCTTCACCAGGGAAAGAATTCTTCGGTCATCCACCACAGTTGTTTTCCGTGGTCTTCCGGATCTTTTGGTGTTACTGAGCTCACCGGTGCGTTCTTTCTTTTTAAAGATGTTCCAAACACTTGATTTGGCCACACCTAATGTTTTTGCTATCTCTCTGATGGGTTTGTTTTGTTTTTTCAGCCTAATGATGGCTTACTTCACTGATAGTGACAGCTCTTTGGATCTCATATTGAGAGTTGACAGCAACAGATTCCAAATGCAAATAGCACACTTGAAATGAACTCTGGACCTGTTACCTGCTCCTTGTAAATTGGATAATGAGGGAATAACACACACACACACACACACACACCTGGCCATGGAACAGCTGAGCAGCCAATTGTCCCATTACTTTTGGTCCCTTAAAAAGTGGGAGGCACATATACAAACTGTTGTAATTCCTACACCGTTCACCTGATTTAGATGCAAATACCCTAAAATTAAAGCTGAATGTCTGCAGTTAAAGCACATCTTGTTCGTTTAATTTCAAATCCATTGTGGTGGTGTATAGAGCCAAAAAGATTAGAATTGTGTTAATGTCCCAATATTTATGGACCTGACTGTATATATATATATAGCGCCCCCCCCCCCAATATTTGGGGGCGCTATGTGGAAATTTAAGGGTAGTCTGAGACGATAATTGGGCTCAGACCAATTATGATTCAATTGTTGTTCTGCTCTGGGTGTGGTACTGCCCAGCAGTAGTGTTCTCCGTTGCCTGCAGGTGGCACTGTCACCGCCAGCATAGGTTAACCACTTCCCGCCCTGTCAATAGCAGATTGACGTCCGGGAAGTGGTTCTGTTATCCACACTGGACGTCATATGACGTCCTGCGGGATAACAGCATACTCAAAGGGGGATAGCTTGGCCTCACTGTGAGCCCCGGAAAGGCCGCTCAAGCGCCATTTTGCTTGAGTATATATGCAGTGAATCAGGATGCCGCCCGTATCTTGTGACCACGTCCCTGTTGAGACGAAACGTTGGGTAAGTGACGTTCTGACGTCACCACATCATACGCTAGACCCGGAAGATACGGGCAGCCAGATCGAGGAGCCGGCCGGCTCGATCGTTTTACATGCTTTGTTTCATCTTACGTCTGTAAGTGTGCTTTTTATTACTTCTTATTAAAAGTCTAAAGGATTTTATGCTATGTGAGCCTTCTTTTCATTTATGTGGCATATCCTGATTGACTACTGTTCATGAGTCATCCAAGCAAGTAGCGCTGCCTGCTGAGGACACCTTTTATTGAGATTATCTGTTTATGCGCTGACTGATCTCCTGTAATAAGAGATCATGCACTTCTGGTAAGCGGCAGTGTGTCATTAAGGTGGAAGCACTTTTCTATCACCACTCTTTCTGGATGCTGTGGGTTCATTTGTACAGTGGAGACCCATTTAAAGTTTTATGGACTATATGCAAATATATACTTGGTTTTCATACATCACATATGGACTGCAAGTTTTGCTTCTCTGTTTTTTGCACTTTAGGTCTTATTGACCTCCTACATTGAGTTTTATGCTAATTCATTGTTTTCTCACCTTCACTTTTATATTAGCGCAGCTTTTTTACTTTTCCATTTGTTCAGTGTTTGTATAACAGTTATAGTTGCCGCTCTTCTCCCTTTTTTCCACTCCCCCTCCTTTCGAACAAGAGCAGTTATTTTATATACGTACATACATACATACATACATACTGTACATATACACACACTCTCACCAGACACTTTATTAGGTACACCTGTTCAATTGCTTGGTAACACATATTGCTAATCAGACAATCACATGGCATCTAGACAAATATGACTTGCTGAAGTGTAAACTGAGCATCAGAAAAGGGACGAAAGGGGATTTAAGTGACTTTGAACATGGCATGGTTGTTTGTGCCTGACATGCTGGTCTGAGTATTTCACAAACTGCTGATCTACTGGGATTATCATGCACAACCACCTCTAGGGTTTACAGAGAATAGTCCAAAAAAAAATTTAAATATCCAGTGAGCGGCAGTTGTGTGGACGAAAATGCCTTGTTGATGTCAGAGGAGAATCGGCAAACTGGTTTGAGATGATAAAAAAGGCAACAGTAGCTCAAATAACCACGTGTTACAACCAAGATATGCAGAATACCATCTCTGAATGCACAATACATCGAACATGGAAGCAGATGAGCTACAGTAGCAGAAGACCATACTGGGTGTCACTCCTGTCAGCTAAAAATAGGAAACTGAGCCTACAATTCACACAGGCTCACCAAAATTGGACAATAGAAGACTGTAAAAACGTTGCCTGGTCTAATGAATCTGCAACATTCAGATGGTAGGGTCAGAATTTAGCGTAAACAACATATAAGCATGGATCCATCCTGCCTTGTATCAACGGTTCAGGCTGGTGGTGTAATGTGTGGAGGATGTTTTGGCACACGTTGGGCCCCTTAGTACAAATTGAGCATCATTTAAACACCACAGCCTTTATGACTACAGTGTACACATCTTCTGATGGCTACATCCAGCAAGATATTGCACAATGTCACAAAGCTCAAATCATCTCTGTTTTCTTGAACATGACAATGAGTTCCCTGTACTCCAATGGCCTCCACAGTCACCAGATCTCAATCCAATCGAGCACCTTTGAGATGTGGTGGAAAGGGAGATTTTCACATTATGGATATGCAGCCAACATACAGTATATGAAACAACTGCTTGATGCTGTAATGTCAATATGGACCAAAATTTCTGAAGAATGTTTCCAACACCTTTTTAAATCCATGCCACAAAGAATTAAGGCAGTTCTGAAGGCAAAAAGGGGTTCCAACAGGTACGTGCAGAAAAATAAACTGAAAATATTTATTAATTTTGCTTCAGTCAACAAGCATTTAGGGCAATTTTTATCTTAAAGACATTCTATCACTGATGGAACAGTGGGAAAACTGGCAGTTATGCAGGAGTCATTTAATCTTTTTTGTCATTGCTGAATGCCAGGTTGTTCTGAAAGGCAAAAGTATGACACTTTCTGGTAGTGTCAGAATTTGTCATTAAGCCTTGTTAGCCTCACTAGCCAAAATGAATGTGCAGGAGACCAGAGGGGACAAGCTGCCTTTGTCTTTCCCAGGAAGTTCTTAAACATTGACGATCATAACTGCTGAACATGCAAGACAGTAATGCACACGATCGGAATTTCCGACAACAAATGTTCGATGTGAGCTTTTGGTCAGATATCCCGACCGTGTGTAGGCTCCAACGGACTTTTGCTGTCGGAATTTCCGACAAATGATTGAGAGCTGGTCCTCAATTTTTTTCCGACAGCAAAAGTTCTTGTCGGAAATTCCACCTGTGTGTATCCAATTCTGATGCACAAAAATCCTACACATGCTTGGAATAAATTTTACGCATGCTCGGAATCATTGAACTTAATTTTTCTCAGCTCGTTGTAGTGTTGTACGTCACTGCGTTCTTGGCGATCGGAATTTCCAAGCAAAATTTGTGTGACCGTGTGTATGCAAGACAAGTTTGAGCGAAAATCCGTCTGAAAAAAATCCACGGTTTTGTTGTCGGAAATTCCGATCGTGTGTACGCGGCATTAGGCTTAAAAGACTTTTAAAAAAAAAGACTGCTGCAGTTATGAGCACCTTTCAGTGGTTGAGCTTCATTATACTTGCAGAAACCCTTTCCCCTGCTCCCCAAATACAGAGTCTTTAGCTTAAGTTGATAGCTAGAAGCTATTTTTAGTAAAGACTTAATTAGGTGTGAACCTGGCAATTATCTTGTTTGACATTTTCTAGCGACAGCATGCATGGCTAGCAGTAGGGATGAGCTTCGTGTTCGAGTCGAACATACGTTCGACTCGAACATTGGCTGTTCGATCGTTCGACGAAGATCGAACGATTTGGGCCGTTCGCGCCAAATTCGAGTGACGCGAACGGCCCACAATGCACTACGCCATCGCAGTGTCATCCAGGCGCTGTGATTGGCCAAGCATGCACTGTGACCCCGCATGCTTGGCCAATCACAGCGCCGGCAGCGAGGAGAGCAATGATTGGCCACAGGCAGGATGCCTGTGGCCAATTATTGCTGAGGGTGTTTAGTACACGCCCCACACTATAAAAGGCCGCCAGCACGGCGGCCTAGTGTAGTGTGTTCCGGAGCAGGGATAGAGTAGCATAGGCAGGGACAGTGACTGTTATTTCTTTCTTGCTTAACCTGGATTCCTTTAGTTTAGGGAAAGAGAAGGATAGGTAGGGAGAGTGTCAGTGTGTTTTGTGCTTCTGCTATAGTGTGCTTAAAAAAAAACATTTATTCTAGGGACAGAAAACTCTAGGTAGGGACAGTGTCAGTTTCTTTCACTCTGCAAGTCCTTGTTTCCAGGGACCTGGAAGGACAGTGAGTGAATTGTCCTTTTGCTATATTGTGATTAAAAAAAACATTTATTCTAGGGACAGAAAACTCTAGGTAGGGACAGTGTCAGTTTCTTTCACTCTGCAAGTCCTTGTTTCCAGGGACCTGGAAGGACAGTGAGTGAATTGTCCTTTTGCTATATTGTGATTAAAAAAAACATTTATTCTAGGGACAGAAAACTCTAGGTAGGGACAGTGTCAGTTTCTTTCACTCTGCAAGTCCTTGTTTCCAGGGACCTGGAAGGACAGTGAGTGAATTGTCCTTTTGCTATATTGTGATTAAAAAAAACATTTATTCTAGGGACAGAAAACTCTAGGTAGGGACAGTGTCAGTTTCTTTCACTCTGCAAGTCCTTGTTTCCAGGGACCTGGAAGGACAGTGAGTGAATTGTCCTTTTGCTATATTGTGATTAAAAAAAACATTTATTCTAGGGACAGAAAACTCTAGGTAGGGACAGTGTCAGTTTCTTTCACTCTGCAAGTCCTTGTTTCCAGGGACCTGGAAGGACAGTGAGTGAATTGTCCTTTTGCTATATTGTGATTAAAAAAAACATTTATTCTAGGGACAGAAAACTCTAGGTAGGGACAGTGTCAGTTTCTTTCACTCTGCAAGTCCTTGTTTCCAGGGACCTGGAAGGACAGTGAGTGAATTGTCCTTTTGCTATATTGTGATTAAAAAAAACATTTTTTTCTAGGGACAGAAAACTGTAGGTAGGGAGAGTATTTTTTTTCTTTCACTCTGCAAGTCCTTGTTTCCAGGGACCTGTAAGGACAGTGAGTTAATTGTCCTTGTGCTATATTGTGCTGAAAAAAACATTTATTCCAGGGACAGAAAACTCTAGGTAGGGACAGTGTCAGTTTCTTTCACTCTGCAAGTCCTTGTTTCCAGGGACCTGGAAGGACAGTGAGTGAATTGTCCTTTTGCTATATTGTGATTAAAAAAAACATTTTTTTCTAGGGACAGAAAACTGTAGGTAGGGAGAGTGTTTTTTTTCTTTCACTCTGCAAGTCCTTGTTTCCAGGGACCTGTAAGGACAGTGAGTTAATTTTCCTTGTGCTATATTGTGATTAAAAAAAACATTTATTCTAGGGACAGAAAACTCTAGGTAGGGACAGTGTCAGTTTCTTTCACTCTGCAAGTCCTTGTTTCCAGGGACCTGGAAGGACAGTGAGTGAATTGTCCTTTTGCTATATTGTGATTAAAAAAAACATTTATTCTAGGGACAGAAAACTCTAGGTAGGGACAGTGTCAGTTTCTTTCACTCTGCAAGTCCTTGTTTCCAGGGACCTGGAAGGACAGTGAGTGAATTGTCCTTTTGCTATATTGTGATTAAAAAAAACATTTATTCTAGGGACAGAAAACTCTAGGTAGGGACAGTGTCAGTTTCTTTCACTCTGCAAGTCCTTGTTTCCAGGGACCTGGAAGGACAGTGAGTGAATTGTCCTTTTGCTATATTGTGATTAAAAAAAACATTTATTCTAGGGACAGAAAACTCTAGGTAGGGACAGTGTCAGTTTCTTTCACTCTGCAAGTCCTTGTTTCCAGGGACCTGGAAGGACAGTGAGTGAATTGTCCTTTTGCTATATTGTGATTAAAAAAACATTTATTCTAGGGACAGAAAACTCTAGGTAGGGACAGTGTCAGTTTCTTTCACTCTGCAAGTCCTTGTTTCCAGGGACCTGGAAGGACAGTGAGTGAATTGTCCTTTTGCTATATTGTGATTAAAAAAAACATTTATTCTAGGGACAGAAAACTCTAGGTAGGGACAGTGTCAGTTTCTTTCACTCTGCAAGTCCTTGTTTCCAGGGACCTGGAAGGACAGTGAGTGAATTGTCCTTTTGCTATATTGTGATTAAAAAAAACATTTATTCTAGGGACAGAAAACTCTAGGTAGGGACAGTGTCAGTTTCTTTCACTCTGCAAGTCCTTGTTTCCAGGGACCTGGAAGGACAGTGAGTGAATTGTCCTTTTGCTATATTGTGATTAAAAAAAACATTTATTCTAGGGACAGAAAACTCTAGGTAGGGACAGTGTCAGTTTCTTTCACTCTGCAAGTCCTTGTTTCCAGGGACCTGGAAGGACAGTGAGTGAATTGTCCTTTTGCTATATTGTGATTAAAAAAAACATTTATTCTAGGGACAGAAAACTCTAGGTAGGGACAGTGTCAGTTTCTTTCACTCTGCAAGTCCTTGTTTCCAGGGACCTGGAAGGACAGTGAGTGAATTGTCCTTTTGCTATATTGTGATTAAAAAAAACATTTATTCTAGGGACAGAAAACTCTAGGTAGGGACAGTGTCAGTTTCTTTCACTCTGCAAGTCCTTGTTTCCAGGGACCTGGAAGGACAGTGAGTGAATTGTCCTTTTGCTATATTGTGATTAAAAAAAACATTTATTCTAGGGACAGAAAACTCTAGGTAGGGACAGTGTCAGTTTCTTTCACTCTGCAAGTCCTTGTTTCCAGGGACCTGGAAGGACAGTGAGTGAATTGTCCTTTTGCTATATTGTGATTAAAAAAACATTTATTCTAGGGACAGAAAACTCTAGGTAGGGACAGTGTCAGTTTCTTTCACTCTGCAAGTCCTTGTTTCCAGGGACCTGGAAGGACAGTGAGTGAATTGTCCTTTTGCTATATTGTGATTAAAAAAAACATTTATTCTAGGGACAGAAAACTCTAGGTAGGGACAGTGTCAGTTTCTTTCACTCTGCAAGTCCTTGTTTCCAGGGACCTGGAAGGACAGTGAGTGAATTGTCCTTTTGCTATATTGTGATTAAAAAAAACATTTTTTTCTAGGGACAGAAAACTGTAGGTAGGGAGAGTATTTTTTTTCTTTCACTCTGCAAGTCCTTGTTTCCAGGGACCTGTAAGGACAGTGAGTTAATTGTCCTTGTGCTATATTGTGCTGAAAAAAACATTTATTCCAGGGACAGAAAACTCTAGGTAGGGACAGTGTCAGTTTCTTTCACTCTGCAAGTCCTTGTTTCCAGGGACCTGGAAGGACAGTGAGTGAATTGTCCTTTTGCTATATTGTGATTAAAAAAAACATTTTTTTCTAGGGACAGAAAACTGTAGGTAGGGAGAGTATTTTTTTTCTTTCACTCTGCAAGTCCTTGTTTCCAGGGACCTGTAAGGACAGTGAGTTAATTGTCCTTGTGCTATATTGTGCTGAAAAAAACATTTATTCCAGGGACAGAAAACTCTAGGTAGGGACAGTGTCAGTTTCTTTCACTCTGCAAGTCCTTGTTTCCAGGGACCTGGAAGGACAGTGAGTGAATTGTCCTTTTGCTATATTGTGATTAAAAAAAACATTTTTTTCTAGGGACAGAAAACTGTAGGTAGGGAGAGTGTTTTTTTTCTTTCACTCTGCAAGTCCTTGTTTCCAGGGACCTGTAAGGACAGTGAGTTAATTTTCCTTGTGCTATATTGTGATTAAAAAAAACATTTATTCTAGGGACAGAAAACTCTAGGTAGGGACAGTGTCAGTTTCTTTCACTCTGCAAGTCCTTGTTTCCAGGGACCTGGAAGGACAGTGAGTGAATTGTCCTTTTGCTATATTGTGATTAAAAAAAACATTTATTCTAGGGACAGAAAACTCTAGGTAGGGACAGTGTCAGTTTCTTTCACTCTGCAAGTCCTTGTTTCCAGGGACCTGGAAGGACAGTGAGTGAATTGTCCTTTTGCTATATTGTGATTAAAAAAAACATTTATTCTAGGGACAGAAAACTCTAGGTAGGGACAGTGTCAGTTTCTTTCACTCTGCAAGTCCTTGTTTCCAGGGACCTGGAAGGACAGTGAGTGAATTGTCCTTTTGCTATATTGTGATTAAAAAAAACATTTATTCTAGGGACAGAAAACTCTAGGTAGGGACAGTGTCAGTTTCTTTCACTCTGCAAGTCCTTGTTTCCAGGGACCTGGAAGGACAGTGAGTGAATTGTCCTTTTGCTATATTGTGATTAAAAAAACATTTATTCTAGGGACAGAAAACTCTAGGTAGGGACAGTGTCAGTTTCTTTCACTCTGCAAGTCCTTGTTTCCAGGGACCTGGAAGGACAGTGAGTGAATTGTCCTTTTGCTATATTGTGATTAAAAAAAACATTTATTCTAGGGACAGAAAACTCTAGGTAGGGACAGTGTCAGTTTCTTTCACTCTGCAAGTCCTTGTTTCCAGGGACCTGGAAGGACAGTGAGTGAATTGTCCTTTTGCTATATTGTGATTAAAAAAAACATTTTTTTCTAGGGACAGAAAACTGTAGGTAGGGAGAGTATTTTTTTTCTTTCACTCTGCAAGTCCTTGTTTCCAGGGACCTGTAAGGACAGTGAGTTAATTGTCCTTGTGCTATATTGTGCTGAAAAAAACATTTATTCCAGGGACAGAAAACTCTAGGTAGGGACAGTGTCAGTTTCTTTCACTCTGCAAGTCCTTGTTTCCAGGGACCTGGAAGGACAGTGAGTGAATTGTCCTTTTGCTATATTGTGATTAAAAAAAACATTTTTTTCTAGGGACAGAAAACTGTAGGTAGGGAGAGTGTTTTTTTTCTTTCACTCTGCAAGTCCTTGTTTCCAGGGACCTGTAAGGACAGTGAGTTAATTTTCCTTGTGCTATATTGTGATTAAAAAAAACATTTTTTCTAGGGACAGAAAACTGTAGGTAGGGAGAGTGTTTTTTTTCTTTCACTCTGCAAGTCCTTGTTTCCAGGGACAGAGAAGGACACCTGAAGGTAGCCCTTATTGCTTTTTTCCCATCTCCCTGCAGGCCATCTATTAGAATGTCTGGAAGGCAAACAAGGAGAGGCAGACAGTCAGGAGGCAATAAAAGAGGGCAAGCAGGCTCTGTGTCTGGGGGCAACAGTGCTGGTCGTGGACGCGGTGCATTGTCATCAGCACATGGCCATGGGACACGCTTGTCCTTCTTTTCGGCAGCTGGACATGTTGAGCCACATCATGCCGAAGACTTGGTAGAGTGGATGACCAAGCCCTCCTCCTCCTCCTCATCCTCTCTCACCCAGGCTCAGGGTACTGGAAAAGCAGCTGCCAAAGCGTCGTCTTCCCTGGTATCAATGTCAGACAAATCATCAGTCACTCCTTCCCTAGACCCACCATGTCCTCCTCCTGAGGAGTCCCCCGAACTGTTTCAGCACAGTGTTGGGTACATGCTCCAGGAGGATGCCCAGCGTTTCGAAGGGTCTGATGATGAAACCCAGCTAGAGGAAGGCAGTAGCGTGAGAGCAGACAGAGGGGATGCTCAAGAAGGACACCAATCTGGCAGTCATGTTCCAGCAGCTGCAGCATACTGCCAGATTGGCTCCAGTGATGAGGAGGGAGGGGATGATGAGGTCAATGACTCCACGTGGGTGCCTAATAGGAGAGAGGAGGAGGAGGAGGATGAGGAGGAGGCACATCTCCAACGAGGCAGGATGCCCTTTGGTGGCCAGCGTAAGGGCAGTACACCGACGGAATCACACCGCAGAGCTCCGCCTGTGCAGGGCGCTGCCTCTGCCCGTCATTCAAAAAGTTCTTTGGTGTGGGCCTTTTTTGAGGCTAGTGCATCAGATCGCACAGCTGCTGTTTGCAACATATGTCTCAAGCGTATATCGCGTGGCCAAAACATCAGCCGCTTGGGTACCACATGCCTGACCAGACATATGTTGACCTGCCATGCAGCTCGTTGGCAAGCCTACCTCAAAGACCCACACCAAAGAACAAAGCGGACCTCTCCTTGCACCGCATCAGCTGGGATCTCCAACCCCACTATAACTTCAGTCCTCTCTGAAACATGCACTGAGAGGAATGAAGGTGTAGAATTAGGTGTGTCACAGCCAAGTACTTGCGCCCACTCTGCTAGCAGTACACCGACGTCCGATTCTAGCAGGCAAATTTCCCTGCCCCAGCTGCTGGACCGTCGAAAGAAGTTCACTCCCAGCCATCCACATGCCCAGCGGTTGAATGCTAGCTTGGCTAAATTGCTAGCGCTTCAACTGCTGCCTTTTCAGTTGGTAGACTCGGCCCCCTTCCGTGAGTTTGTGCAATGTGCGGTTCCTCAGTGGCAGGTTCCCAAACGCCACTTTTTCTCACGGAAGGCTATTCCGGCTCTCTACCGGCATGTGGAAGGCAATGTCTTGGCCTCGCTGGACAGGGCGGTCAGCGGTAAGGTGCATATTACCGCTGACTCATGGTCCAGCAGGCATGGACAGGGACGTTACCTTTCTTTCACGGCCCATTGGGTCACTCTTTTGGCAGCTGGGAAGGATTCAGGACAAGGTGCAGTAGTGTTGGAGGTTGTCCCACCGCCACGCCTCCAAAATGCTACTACTGGTTGTGACACACCTCTCTCCTCCACCCCCTCCTCTTCTTCTTCCTCCATGGCCTCTTCCTGTGGTTTGTCCTATGAACCAGCGGTGCTCCGTAGCCGTTCACGGGGCTACGCAAGTACGCAGGCAAAAAGATGCCATGCCGTGCTTGCGCTGGTGTGTTTGGGGGACAGAAGCCACACTGGGGCAGAGGTCCTGTCTGCTCTGCAGGGCCAGGCCGAGAGGTGGTTGACGCCACGCCAGCTTAAGCCAGGAATGGTGGTTTGCGACAATGGCACCAACCTCCTCTCCGCCCTCCGACAGGGACAACTGACCCATGTGCCCTGTGTGGCTCACGTCCTTAACCTGGTGGTGCAGCGGTTCTTGGGCAGGTACCCGGGCTTACAGGATGTCCTGAGGCAGGCCAGGAAAGTCTGTGTGCATTTCCGCAGATCTTATAATGCCAGTGCTCGCCTGGCTGAGCTGCAAAAGGAGTTGAACCTGCCCAAGAACCGCCTTATATGTGACATGCCCACCAGGTGGAACTCAACGTTGGCCATGCTGCAGCGGCTGCACACGCAGCAGAGGGCCATCAATGAGTACCTGTGCGACTACGGCACCAGGACAGGGTCAGGGGAGCTTGGTTTTTTTTCTCCACGCCAGTGGGGCATGATCAGGGATGCATGCACTGTCCTGGCACCATTTGAGGAGGCCACGAGGATGGTGAGCAGTGACAGTGCATGCATCAGTGACACTGTACCTCTTGTCCACCTGTTGGAGCACACGCTGCGTGGAATAATGGACAGGGCACTTGAGGCAGAACAGAGGCAGGAAGAGGAGGACTTCCTTGCCTCTCAAGGCCCCCTTTACCCAGACAGTGTTCCTTCTGTCCCACCCATCGCACAGGAAGAGGAGGAGGAGGAGGAGGAGGAGGAGGATTGTGTCAGCATGGAGGTGGAGGCTGGCACTCAGCATCATCAGCAGCAGTCTTTTAGGGATGATTTACAGTCCCAAGAAACCAGTGGACTTGTACGTGGCTGGGAGGAGGTGGCTGCGGATCATGTCGTCCTTAGTGACCCAGAGGACTCCGGAGCGAATGCCTCAGCAAACCTACGCTGCATGGCCTCCCTGATCCTGCAAAGTCTGCGGAAGGATCCTCGTATTCTTCGGATCAAGGAGAGGGACCATTACTGGCTGGCCACTCTCCTTGATCCACGGTACAAGGGTAAGGTTGCGGACCTTATGTTACCGTCGCAGAGGGAGCAGAGGATGAGACAACTCCGGGAGGCCTTGCAGAAAGGTCTGTGCAACGCGTTCCCAGAGACTGGGAGGTTGCAAACTCCTGGTCCTGGACAACGAGTTGCTGAGGCTTCGGCCAGTCAAAGAAGGAGCGGTGGGGAAGGTGGCCGTCTGACCGATGCGTTCAGACAATTCTTTAGTCCGCAGCCCCAAAGTATGATTGGTTCCAGCAACCATCGCCAGCGTCTGATAAACATGGTGCAGGAATATCTAGGGGCAAGGTCAGACTTGGACACCTTCCCCACCGAAAATCCTCTGGCTTACTGGGTCTTGAGGATGGATCACTGGCCAGAGCTTGCACAGTATGCAATTGAGCTACTGGCCTGTCCTGCATCCAGCGTTCTTTCGGAACGCACATTCAGTGCTGCTGGAGGATTTGTCACGGATCACAGGGTGCGCCTGTCCACCGACTCGGTTGATCGACTGACTTTCATCAAGATGAACCAGTCTTGGATCACCACCAGCTACCACACACCTGATGCTGATATAACAGACTAATTGATTTTAAAATGTCACATCCCTTCAAGACTGATGCTGATGCTGAGTGCCTGTGCTGTTATGTTGACTGGCTATCCTCCTCCTCCGAGTCCTCAATGATACGATTGATGATGATAGCTTGGAAGATCATTTTTGTTTATGGGTGCCGCCACCAGTGCCTAACGCCCAATTTTTCAGCCCCTGTTTAACAGGGGCGTGTAATTACAATTTTTGAAGCAATACTTTGCAACAGGGCTCATTGCTGTGCTCCAAGTACAGTATCTGTGAGGAGTTGCAGTGTTGTGCCACCAGTGCCTAAGGCCCAATTTTTCAGCCCCTGTTTAACAGGGGCGTGTCATTACAATTTTTGAAGCAATACTTTGCAACAGGGCTCATTGCTGTGCTCCAAGTACAGTATCTGTGAGGGGTTGCAGTGTTGTGCCACCAGTGCCTAAGGCCCAATTTTTCAGCCCCTGTTCAACAGGGGCATGTAATTACAATTCTTGATCTAATAATTCACAGCAGGGCCCATTGCTGCACCCACCAAGAGTAACTGTCAGGGCTTACAGTGTTGTGGCACCAGCACCACCATCAAAGGCCCAATTTTTACTACCACTGTTCAACAATTATATGTAATTAAAATTCCTGATATAATAGTTGACAGCAGGGCGTTCCAGCACCAACCAACAGTAACTGTGAGTGCTTACAGTGTTGTGCCAACACCAACAACTAAGGGGCCTATTTCTGCAGAGTATATACGGCAGGTCCCTACTTTCAAACATCCAACTTACAAACGACTCCTACTTGCAAACGCAAGAAGACAACAGGAAGTGAGAGGAAATCTACCACTAGGAAGGAAAATTCTCTCCTGTAAGAATAAATATGGGAGAAAGGTGTCTCCTCTGTACTGATGCTTTATCAGCAATCCTTGTTTCAAGAAAAACACCACATTTCAAAAACAGTTGTCATTGGGACGGAAAGTGAGGTGAAATGTTCTGAACAGGGGCACAGACAGCAAAACAAATGTTACAGGGGTGATAACCCTTACCTATGTTTTCCAAAAAGTTTAAAAATAGATTTTTGGGCTGGAGCTACACTTCAACAATGTACCTGTTCAAAATTACAAACAGATTCTACATAAGAACAAACCTACAGTCCCTGTCTTGTATGCACCGCCTGTATACGGCTGTTCAGAGTATATAGGGCCTTTTTTATTTTATGTGCGGGGTTCCCCTTAATATCCATACAAGACCCAAAGGGGCTGGTAATGGGCTGGGGTAGGGGGGGGGGGGTCATGGGGTAGCTATGCCATTTTTCTTAAAGAATTTCATCCATATTACCGGGACCAGACATTACATTAAAGCCGCAAGCAGTTTTAAATGGCTTTTTTTTCCTTTAGAAGTGTCATTTTGTGCAGGGACAGTTCTAAACACGGGAAACACGTGGCACTTCACAGGCATACTTTAGACACCCCCCAGGTACGATATTTAAAGGAATATTTGACTTTTTTTTTTTCACTTTATGCATCATTAAAATGACTGCTCCCGAAAAACGACCGTTTTTAAAACTTCTTTTTGCATTGATACATGTCCCCTGGTGCAGAACCCGGGTTCCCAAACCCTTTTTAGGACAATAACATGCATAATAGTTGTTATAATTAGCACTTTAGAATTCGAACGTTCGCATCCATTGTATTTAATAGGGTTCTAATGTTCGTTCGAACTTCCGGTCCGTTCGCGGGTTCTGGTGCGAACCGAACCCGGGGGTGTTCGGCTCATCACTAGCTAGCAGTGACACTGCCCTGATATTGCATACTATCATTATGCAAAGTATAAAGCCTCGTACACACGGCCGAGAATCTCGTCAGGAAAAAACACGTTGTTTTTCCTGACGAGATTCTTGACAAGAATCTTGTCTGGGACGAGTGTACACACGTTCCATTCCTAAAGAACCGCCGTTCTTTTGAATGGAACAAACACGGTGACATCATCGACTACGACGAGCGTGCGCTCGTCACATTCGATGCCGCCGCCGCCGCCATCTTGCTACACCCTACCTATGCCTAGAAAGCTACCGCGCATGCGTCAAAGTCATTTTGAGCATGCGCGGGTTTCCACGGCGATAGGTAAGTATACACACGCTCGGGTTTCTCGTCATGTAACAGGTCGACGAGAATCTCGACGAGAAAATAGAGAGCAGGTTCTCTATTTTTCTCGTCAAGATTCTGGCCAGTTTTCTTGACGAGAAACCTGAAAGCCTCGTACACACAGCCGGTTTTCTCAGCAAGAAAGCTCTCCCGGCAGTTTTCTTGTAGTTTGACAAGAAAACCGGCCGTGTTTACGAGGCTTTACCCATATGTCAAATGGCAGCATAACAATATGACAGCTGCAATTGCTGACTTGTTTTTAAAGATTCCAGGCCTGTCATCCTGATCCTGGGTTCTCTACTTAGTCACTGATCTAGAAATGGTATGTAGAATGGAACTTCAAACCTTTACAACTTCAATACTAAGTAGATATTCAGTACTTGTTAACCACTTCAAAACTGGACTATTTCACTCCCTTTCTGCCCAGGCCATATTTTAGCACTGTTTAAATGTGAAATCTCTGCGCTGGTCTAAATGATGAAACAGCTGCTACTCAAGACCAGGAATAAAGTAAAAAAAATGTGTTAATATTTATAGAGCGCCATTTCCTGTGTTAAACCATATAAAATGTGACACTATATAATTTATAAAGTGATCATTGTGCATAAGATAATACTTGATGAAAATGTGCTTCAATATAATGAACATTAATAAAGTGACTGATTTATAATCCACAATATAAAAACAGTGCTCAAAAAAGTGCAAAATGAATAAACATTCAATAAACTTATTATAAATAATAAGTGCCTTTTGTAACTCTTATTTGTAACACATAAAGTTTATATAGTGAATAGATGCAGCATATGTGGAATCTCATTCAGGCAATCTCCTGCATATGTCTCCTTTGCTTTCAATCACTGAGCATTGATATGTTCTGCTTGAAAACAATCACATATATTTGAAGATAGGATGTCTCATAAGGTAAAAGTTGGCCTCTTACCAGATATGGTGGACCCCTATTACAGATATCAAACTCACTGTAGGAGTGTATTCGCCTGTCTGGATATCACCCACTTGGTTGTCCTGCTTCCATGCAACTCACAGACTTGAAATTCAAAGAGCAAGGAATTAGATTGCTTTCATGGGCGTTCAACTAATTAACTGGCTTGGAAATCTCAAATGTATTGATACCAGACCTTTATATCCATAACAATGTAAAGGAACTCAAATTTCAGGAAATCATAAAGATAAGGGAAAAAAAAGCCTCACAGTGTAAAACTGCATGTTTTTTTTTTAAAAAAGCTTATAAAGGTTACACTTACAACAAGGCAGAAATTTCAGGCATGAAAAAGTTGTAGTATCTGGCAGCAATATCATTCTCTGAACTGACGTGTTTGCACAAAAATGTTGTCTACTTGGAAAGGACTGGTCCATTTATACTATGATGCTTTTTCTTTCCTTATCTATAAGATTTCCTGAAATTTGGAGTTCCTTTACATTGTTATGGATATAAAGATCTGGCACTGTCACACTTTGACTGACAATTACCTAATGCAACACTGTACCCAAATTAATTTTATATCATGTTTTAAGACAAGCAGAGCTTTCTTTTGGTGGTATTGAATCACCACAGTTTTTTTTTTTGCTATATACTGTAAAGGTAATATGTTTTTTTCACTGACAGCATGGGCATACTTAGAATTACAATCCAAAACATATTCTACTACTCCTCCTAAGTATAAAAATTACACATGTGTGGGACTGTTTAACTGGTTGGACTGATTATGTACCAGACATTGTATCTTGTGTTTCACACAAATCAAGCAATTGTATCAAAACCAATGTATTGTTATGGTCGCTTCTATAGTATATGAGTGGTCAGGGATGATAGCTTAGTGTAGCATCACCTATAGCAGTCCCTGTTCCTATAAGCCAATCAAGCCAAACGTACCAGTACGTGGCTGTCCCAGGAATGCCATGTTCACTGGCCAGGAAGTACAGGAGGCTTAAGAAAGGAAGAACACAAAAATTCCTGTGGTTCCAGGAGTGCAGTTGCCTGCAGAAGATAGCTGGGACTGGGGTCTTGCATGAACATAGTCAGATGTGCGGATGGATCAGTTCAAGTAGCAGGCAGCAAAATGGCCAGAAAACAGGCAAAGGATTGGTCCACAAAAACATATTTGGGGGGCACACCCTAAAATGTGTTTAAATTCAAAATCATGCTGCTATAAGACCAACAAACAGTACAAAACAGATTAAAGTGCACACATTCAAGAATGACCTTTATCCTGCAAGGCTAGTTAAAAACACCCAAACATGTTAAAAAAATATGGGGGTTTGGTCACACTATATGGTCATATAGGGCTAAGCCCACTTACTGTGACAAAGTACCCCAATTAGGTATGGGTACTTTCGGGGTACTTTGTCGCAGTAAGTGGGCTTAGCACTATATGACCATATAGTGTGACCAAACCCCCGTATTTTTTTGAATATGTTCAGGTGTTTTTAACTAGCCTTGCAGGATAAATGTCATTTTTGAATATGTGCGCTGTAATCTGTTTTGTACTGTTTGTTGGTCTTATAGCAGCACCATCTTGAATTTAAACGCATTTTAGGGTGTGCCCCCCAAACATGTTTTTGTATATTGTAATAGACCCTGACCATTTTTTTTGGGCTGGAGCACCCCTCCCCCTCCTCATTACCTCTTATTAGTGGCCACCAGTGCATAGGAGGAATCCCTTCAGTTCTCCCACATAGAGGAGCTTGGCTCCCATGGTTGAGACGCAGGATCTTTCATTCTATTACTAGGGTAGGACCCACTAATCGGGGTACTTTGTCACAGTAAGTGGGCTTAGCACTATATGACCATATAGGGGGTAATTTACTATAGCGCCACAGCGCTAATTAGCGCTAATTGCCACAAACTTATGCTAATTAGCCCGATTCGCGCAATATTGCGCGAAAACGATATTCACTATAGCGCTGGAGAGAAAATACTCCCAAAATCAAATTTACTATAGCTCCCAGAATCCAAATAGCGCCCAAATCCTTACTCTACTAAAAGCTGGAGAATTGCACATGGAAATAATGTTTAGAGCATAATATAATTGCCTAAATGGTACTGAAATATGCGGTATATTATTTAAAGATAATCTGCGTTTAAACTGTGTAAAAAAGTAATTTCTACACTGAAATATCTTAAAAAGTCTGAGAAGTGAAAATTTTTGTTTTTTGGACAAATAGGTGCAACACAACTGAGCATGCTCAGACCTGAAATAACTCAAATTTTAACTTGTGTCTATAGTAAATACCAAAAAGAGAGCTAATTAAAGAGCATTTTTTGGAAATGAAAATCCGCTCTATTTTAGTCCAATGCAAGTTTAAGCCATTGATTCTAATGATACAATTGTAACTTTCACAAATAAATTATTTTAATGTTGAGATGAAATGTATCTTTCTCTGAAATACATTTTCCTTTGCAACAATGTTGCTTCTAATTAAAATATTTTGTTTTTAAAGAAAGCTAGAATGTGAAATGTTTTGATAAAATATATTTTTCTCTGTCACTTTCACTTGTTACTCTCCATCTCACAACAATCTTTATCCAAACTCACACAGGTGTCTTTACAAAGAACAAACAATACCATTGCTGATGCAAATTTAAAATGAGTCACATTTTTGTTGTGCTTTTTATTATTTCTAAATAATCATAATTCGAGCCCCAAAAATCTGATATGTGTTCCAACATCAGAAATCAAAATGTAATTCCCCAAAATTTGAGGGGAATATCACTATTCTAAACTCACCCACAAAAAAACACCAAGTTTCACAGAATAAATCAAGAAGAATAACTCTTGAGTAATGTAATTCCATCACCTGTATGCCCAAAGAAACGCAGTATTTATGTGCATGAGGATCTCACATGTGGCAGCTCCGTGGCTTAGAGGTTAGAACTTCTGCTTAGCATCCATGAGTGTCTGGGTTCAAATCCCAAACATGCTGCTTCATGTAGAGAAGTTGTCTCATCTCCCAGGTCTAAAAAATATGTGTAAATGTCGTATTTATATGTAGGAGGGTTCCACCACCATTGTAAATCTTGCCCGATACAAAAATTAGCCAAAAGTATTAAGACACCTAGTATTAAGACGCCTTTACACACACATGAACTTTAATGGCAGCCCAGTCTTAGTCCGTAGGGTTAAAATTTTATTTGGCCCACCCTTTGCAGCTAGAACAGCTTCTGGTAAGGCTGTCCACAAGGTTTAGTGTGTCTATGGAGATGTTTGATCATTCTTCCAGAAGTGCATTTGTGAGGCCAGGCACTGATGTTGGATGAGAAGGCCTGGCTCGCAGTCTCTGCTCTAATTCAGCCAAAGGGTGTTCTATCAGGTTGAGGTCAGGACTCTGTGCAGGCCAGTCAAGTTTCTCCACCCCAAACTCGCTCATACATGTCTTTATGGACCTTGCTTTGTGCACTGGTGTGCAGTCATGTCGGAACAGGAAGGGGCCATCCCCAAACTGTTCTCACAAAGTTGGGAGCATGAAATTGTCCAAAATGTCTTGGTATGCTGATGCCTTAAGAGTTCCCTTCACTGGAACTAAGGGGCCAAGCCCAACCCCTGAAAAACAACCCCACACCATAATACCCCTCCACCAAATGATTTGGACCAGTACTCAAAGCAAGGTCCATAAAGACATGGATGAGTGAGTTTGGGGTGGAGGAACTTGACTGGCCTGGACAGAGTCCTGACCTCAACAAAACAGAACACCTTGGGGATGAATTAGAGTAGAGACTGTAGGCCAGGCCTTCTCGTCCAACATCAGTGCCTGACCTCACAAATGCACTTGGAAGAATGGTCAAACAATCCCATAGACACACTTCTAAACCTTGTGGACAGCCTTCCCAGAAGAGTTGAAGCTGTTATAGCTGCAAAGGGTGGGCCAACTCAATATTGAACCCTAGGGACTAATACTGGGATGCCATTACAGTTCATGTGTGTTTAAAGGCAGGCGTCCCAATACTTAGGCCAATATATTGTATATTGCTTGGAGACACTGAACATGGCTATGGACTTAGGGCTGGTTCACACCACAGAGATGCAGAGAACATGTGTGAGGCTGCCTGGTGGCTAAGTGGGTAGCAATTCTGTCTAGCAGCACTGGGGTTGCTGGTTCAATTCCCAAACATGCTAATGCTTGTGTTGAAGTTTATATGTTCTCCCTGCGTTGGTTTCTCACCACAATCCAAAGACATGCTGGTGTTTTATTTGTCTCCTGTCAAAATAGTCTCTAATGTAAAACAGTTAGTTTTGGACTTTAGATTGGAAGCTCATTGGAGCCAGGGACTGATGTTAATGTTTGTTAGCACTAATCATGCCCAGGGACTTGGGCATTTCAAATTGTAGGGTTTACACTGCACAGGTACATATGCTTAGAAAACTGTTGCTTTGTTTATGTGCATGCAAATGGACTTGGATCTTTGGCCTGTAGTTGGAGATTTGATGCACATAGCCAAGGGCTAACACCATTGCAAATAGTATTATGTGTTCCTGCCCATCAGATGAAATCACTTTAGACATACACGAAGAGACAGATTGAAAGATACTGGTGGGCATGCACTTCTATTGGCCGTGTACTTCTATTGGCCGTGTGTCAGTGTGCTAACAATACAACCTCTCTTATATAAAGACCTGCAGTATGGGGGATTGTTTGATCTGAGAAGACCAGGGTTTTTTTGCTGTGATGTGTGGGGGTAGAAGGAATGATATTGCGCTGATTGACAAACCCCCCAACTAGTGTTATTTGCTGATATTCTTGTGCATTTTTTCAATCAAAAATTGTGTGTGTATTGTTCCTGTCTGACCATGCAAAATAGTTTGGAAGCCTCTGCTGACCTTCTACTCTTGGATCTCATTGCTTAATCATGTACACAGAAATGCAGATTCCAGCAGAACATGGTCACCAATGTATGTATGTGTGGATTGTGTGGTGGGGGTGGGTGTTTTGAACATGTGTCTTTTTTAATATTATGTTGGAATGCTTTGTAAGAATAATGACTTAATGTTATGTCCCTTAGACACGGGGTCTCTCAGAGTTTTGCTAGCAATGCTAAAGTATCTGCTCAGAAAGTTACACACAGGCCAGATGAACTTCTTAACCATGGAAGGGTTTATTACTCACTCAGAACATGATGACTTGTTACATAGAGTCCTAATACAACAGGATTCTATCATTACCAGATGTAATCCCTTCTGTCCATCATGCTGCTGCTGCTTCCAGTCTCACACACCACTCTCACTACTTCCTGGTACAGCCCCTTCCCAGCAGGCATCAGGAGAAAAAGGTGAAGGGTCACACAGTGTTCCAGCACAAACATTACATCTCCTCTTTTTCCCATAAAAACATAAAGAACAAAATACTCAACACATAAAATAACAAGGCAAGCAGGATCAGTTCAGCAAGTAGTATCTCCAACTCAGTTCTGTGGCTCCTGCATCACGTTACGAGCCCTTTGTCTCTGTTTCCTGACCTCCAAAGTGTCCCGTAAGATTTCAGTGCTTTGCCAACGAGGAGTTTGATGTCTTTGGCGGGCAGACTTACGAAGTGGCACAGCACCAGGAGGGGTAGAGGCTGTCAAAGGTTCTGGAAGTGTCAGTGGTTGTCCAACAGACAAATCAGTCTCTGCAACTCCAGGCACATGTCCGGGCTCCTCAGGAATACGGTCACCAACCGCTTCAAGAGTTGGTTGTAAACTTGTAGGATCATGCCAGACACCATGCCATATGTCACCAGTAGAGCCCTGAGTAGACTCTGGTGGTTGGGTAGAAAGAGAGGTTGGGTTTGTTTCTACTGGCAGGCAAATGCGCTTTCTCAATTGCGAAAGGTGTCTTCGAACACAAACGCCATTCTCCAGGCGAACAAGGTACATTTGTTGTCCAAGAGGTCCATCAATAATGCCAGGAAGCCAATGAGGCAAAACTCTGTAATTCCGAAACCATACAAGATCACCAGCACGGAATCCAGGACGGCCTGGCGGAGAAGGTGTCGGTGACTGTTCCCGTGGATGAACTAAATCCAGTTTGGTGCGGAGATGCCTGCCAAACATAAGAAAAGCTGGGGACAGCCCAGTAGTAGCGTGTTTTGTGTTTCGGTACATGGTCAAGAACTCCAGAAGCTTCTCCTCTGACAGTCCAACCTGGTCCAGAGTGGACAGTAAGTGCTTCTTAATCGTCTGCACAAACCGTTCTGCCAGCCCATTTGAGGCTGGATGATAAGGAGATGTTTTGTAGTGTTGGATGCCCAAGCCACTGAGGAAGGATTGAAACTCATACGATGTAAATTGAGTCCCATTGTCCGAGACTATGGCTGTTGGCAAGCCATATTGAGCAAAGAGCTTACTTAAGACTAGAATGGTAGCAGCTGAGGTAACAGAAGGCATTTGAAAAACCTCCGGCCATTTTGAATGTGCATCTACCACGATCAAATACATTTTACCCTGGATTGGGCCAGCAAAACCAAGATGGAGTCTTGACCACGGTTCTGTCGGCCATGGCCAAGGTAGCAGGGTTCCTTTCTTTTGGGGTCGCTGAGCTTGACAGCACCCAGGACATTGAGCCACATAATCTTCAATTGCTGTGTCCATTTGGGGCCACCAAACATAGCTCCGGGCTCGCTGCTTCATGCGCACCACACCAGGATGGCCCTCATGCAGTATCCTTAGCATGGTTGGTTGCAAATACTGAGGTATAATCACTCTGTTGCCCCACTGTAGGCAACCAGCATTAGTCACAAGCTCACATTTTCTGGCAAAGTACGGACAAAATTCACCTGGGACTTTCTCTGGCCATCCAGCCTGAACATATGAGAATATCTGAGACAGGACGGGATCTGTGACTGTATGTCTGGCAATTAAGGAGGTGGACATGCAGGATTTCGGCCTGTGTATTTCCACTATGCGTACGTCTCTTGGTGAGTGGTCTCCAATTGGCAATCTGGAAAACGCATCTGCATTGCCATGGGCATCATGGGAGCGGTATCTGATAGAATAAGTATAAGCTCCCAAGAATAAAGCGTACCTTTGTAAGCGAGATGCGGTTGTTGTAGAAATTCCTTTCTGAGGGTTCAGTATTGACAACAGAGGTTTGTGGTCAGTGATAAGTGTAAACTCCCAACCATAGATGTACGTATGACATTTTTTTGTGGCCCATACAATGGCCAAAGCTTCCTTGTCTATCTGGGAGTAGTTTTGCTCTGCTGAGGTTAAAGACCTGGAGGCAAAAGAAATGGGGCGCTCTGTGCCATCTGGCATGACATGGGAAAGCACAGCACCCAGTCCATAAGGCGAGGCGTCACAAGCCAAGGTGACGTGATTCTTTAAATCATAGTGGACCAGAACTCGAGAAGACAGAATGAGTTCTTTAGAAAGCCGAAAAGCTTCTTCACATTTGGCTGTCCATATCCATTTAGCTCTTGCATCCAGTAAGCGATGTAATGGGTAAAGCTGGTGTGCTAGGTTCGGCAAGAAATGGTGGTAGTAATTTAGGAGGCCAAGGTAGGACCTGAGCTGTGTGACATTCTGGGGAGTAGGGGCATGGGTAAGGGCTTTAACCTTTTCTTCAGTAGTGTGTAACCCATGTCTGTCCACAGTGTGGGCACAAAATTCCAGTCGAGACTTTAGAAATTCGCATTTTGAAAGATTGACACGTAAACCATACCTTTGGAGTCTCTCTAGCACAGCTTCAACATTCTTTCTGTGTTCTTCATCAATGGGACCAGTGATGAGCATGTCATCTAGTAGACATTGAGTGAAAGGTATGCCTGCCAGGACCTCATCCATGATTCGCTGCCAGATGGCTGGAGCTGGGGCTATGCCAAAAACCATGCGGTTATATTGGAATAATCCTTTATGAGTGTTAATGGTCAACAGATGGCGTGAATCTGGGTGTACTTGCAGTTGCAGGTAAGCTTGCTTTAAGTCTATTTTTGTAAACTTTTGCCCCCCAGCCAATGAGCTAAATAGATCTTCAAGTCGAGGCAATGGGTATTGATCCACAAGAAGTTGGTTGTTCAGGGCAACCCTGAAATCTCCACAAATTCTAATGTCTCCATTCTTTTTCTTGACAGGCACAATTGGCGATGCCCATTCACTTCTATCAACTTTAGTTATGATCTTTTCAGCCAATAGGTGGTCCAGCTCTGCTTCCACTTTCTTTCTCAAGGCAAAAGGTACTGATCTTGCCTTACAAAAACGAGGTGTAGCACCCGGCTTCAAGAGGAGGTGGGCCATTTTTCCTTTTACTGTGCCCAAAGAGTCCTCAAAAACCCCCTTAAAGCGTGACTTCAGGGATTCCACCCAATGGTCTACCTCAGAAAGCAATGTACATTGGGCAATGGCAAGAGGAGGCATGCCCAGGGCTTTGATCCAGTCCCTACCGTACAGCGGAGGACCTCCTTTATTGACAACATAAAGGCGTAGAGTTTGACTGCGGTTGCCTAATGTAACAAGGGGTTTCACATAACCCAAGGGCTGTAGTAGTTCCTTGCTGTAGGTTTGTAGTGTGAGATTTGTAGGTTGGAGCGGTAAGGACAGACCCGATGCCTTTAAATCAGTCCATGAAATGACAGACACTGCCGCCCCTGTATCAACATCCATGGAGACAGGACAGCCATTGAGTGTGACATCCACTTTAATCGCAGGAGTACTCCCAGCTACCCGAAACAGTCCAACATGCTGGACACAGGTTTCCTCATCAGAGCTGGAGCCGTGATTGTCAGTATCCATATGAAATGTCTGTTTACGCTTAACTTTTGTGGTAGTGTTCGGGGAGCATGAGCTGCGGCAAACACGCCCAATATGGCCAGTCTTTCCACAAAGAAAACAAATGACATCCTTGAACTTGCAAGCAGGTGCACTGTGAGTAGTGTTACCACAACGGTAGCAAGTTGGTGTCCTAGAGACAGAAGAATTAGGGTGGTGAGGTTTAGGAAGATTTGGGGACGGCCGTCTTGGGTGTCGGGTGATAGCAGAGTGGAATATTTCCTCTCCCTGGCTTGCAGGAGTTTCAGGTGGTGCCTTCAGTAGGGTGGCGTCCCGTGTAGCCAACTCCATGACCGTAGCAAGGTCAGTGGCTTTCGTCAGAGTCAAGTCGGGTTCTGTGAGTAAACGTTTCTGTATGGCTGGGTCGCAGAGTCCCATGACAAACATGTCACGGAGAGCCGTCTGCAGGTTGTCTCCAAACTGACAAGTGGCAGCTAGTTTAGGTAAAGCAATGATATAAGTCTTTATGTCCTCCCCGGCATGCTGCCTTCTACTGTAGAATTTAAACCGCTCTGCAATCTCTAATGGCTTTGGGTTGTAGTGCTCATGTAGCTTCTGAATTAACTCAAGCAGGGGCTTAGAGGCCGGCTTGTCTGGAGAAATTAGGTCTCTGAGAGTGCCATATGCAGCTTGACCCAATATTGTGAGGAAAACTGCAACTTTCTTTTCTGCAGCCACACTATTTGCTTCCATATACTGCTCCAGCCTCTCCACCCAGGAGCTCCATGATTCAGCAGCAGGATCAAATGGTTGCATAAACCCTATGAAGGCCATGTGTGCTAAAATCCACAATCCTCGTCGCCACTGTTATGTCCCTTAGACACGGGGTCTCTCAGAGTTTTGCTAGCAATGCTAAAGTATCTGCTCAGAAAGTTACACACAGGCCAGATGAACTTCTTAACCATGGAAGGGTTTATTACTCACTCAGAACATGATGACTTGTTACATAGAGTCCTAATACAACAGGATTCTGTCATTACCAGATGTAATCCCTTCTGTCCATCATGCTGCTGCTGCTTCCAGTCTCACACACCACTCTCACTACTTCCTGGTACAGCCCCTTCCCAGCATGCATCAGGAGAAAAAGGTGAAGGGTCACACAGTGTTCCAGCACAAACATTACACTTAAGTATGTTTCTATAATCTTGCAGATAAAAATGTGATGTGTTGCCCGTTATACACTAAAAGTAAAGCTGTGTGCACTCTAAGGTTTTGTCAAATTTTAGATTGTAAGCTCCTATGAGCAGGGCCCTTAAAATTCAATTGCTAAATGTAGTACCATGTATCCTGTCCAAATTTTTTTGAAGCTAGTAAATGAATGTACATAATTTTGTTTCTGCTGGCAAAATAAAAGTACATTATTGAGTTTTGGTGTGTTGTGTTTTTTTTTTTTTTTTGGTGGTGGTGGTGGTGGTTTTGGCAAAGTACAAGATCTTTTATATTTTATTTCTATATGCATTTGTGCACCAAAAAACAAATCTCTTCACCCTGGTTCACATTGATGCTACTTTGAAATCGTGCTACTTCAGTTGAGCTAGCGCGATTTTAGGTACTACTTGATAGACATCTGTGTGGCTTCATACACAAATGTCTATTGAAGTAGCACCTGAAATCTGCAAAAGTAGTGAAGGAACTACTTTTGCAAATCGGTGCGGTGCCACAAAATTGGGGTTGCATCGATTGGAACAGTGCCATTGCCACCAATAGTCATGCGATTTGATTTCTGAAATTGCATGACAAATCGCCCAATGTAAACCTAGGCTTCAGCACACCTGCAAGTAAATGATAAAGGTGGAATCTTTATATATAACAGCTGTGGAGAATTGCAGGTAATGAATTCAGCTGGAGGATAGGCAGTGTTGTGTGAGTCAGCTCTGGTTCACATTGATGCGATTTGACATGTCAAATCGGTGGCAATTGCGCTGTTCTAATTGGTGCGATTTGTATTGATATCAGTGCAGAAACCTGCACAGATTTCTCTGATGTCAACCCCCCCCCCCCCCCTGCAGTTGGTACTGACATGCGGGAATGAAATCGTATGAGTTCAGCTGAACAATTTCCTCCCGCTGTCAGTGTGAAGCAGGGCTCAAACTGGGCCTTTTGCCTTTGTAATTCACCTGCTGCTATGCCAGAGACACCATTTCTTATCAAACTCCCTTAAGTTTACCTTCAAATATCATTATATGTAAAAATACAGATTTGCATATCTGCAAATAATCAATAATAATAAATTCTAATCGTGATTGAGATCAAATATTTGCAGCTGCAATCAACAGAGCGTGGTTTCACCTCCTGACCTGGAAATGAGTCATTGTAATCACCCGGAAGTTCCTGTGCTGGTCAGGATCTCCATCTAGGTGGATATGGCGAGGTCCCTCTTTAGCAAAGAGGAGGTGCTGCTGATTTGCCGGGTAAGTGTAGGATATGTACTTGTGCTTACTCAAGGTGGGGGTGAATTTGGTGTGGGTGGGCTTCATTGATTTGTTTGGTATCACTACACATTTGCTTCTGGCCCATGTGCACACATCACTACTTCCTGCATTTGTTCTGCTGATGTAAATCAGTAAGGACTATGCAAGTATAAATGAGAGCTCCTTTCTATTAAAATAGATATGACTTGAGTCACAGTTGGGCGACTTTTCATGATTCTCAATGATAACCATTCATATCTGTGCTACTTTAAGTCACACCAACTTCAAAGTATTCCCTTTTGATGTAACTTTCAGGCTCAGTTTCCACTAGTGCGACTTGTCATGCGACTTGGGACTGCAAAGTCGATTGACATGTCATACCCCATGATTTCCAATGAGTATGGTTCATATCTGTGCGACTTCAAAGTAGTCCCTGCACTACTTTGGTCCCACTTTGATACGACTTGAGGTCCATAGACCTCAAGAATATACAGGCATTGCTCCAAGTTGCATCATAATCGCGGCAAAAAAATTGCGGCAAAATCATGCCAATTTAGGGTTGCAATAGTGGAAACAGAGCCTCATGTGACTTGAGGTACATAGGGCGCAATATTACACAGGTATTCCCAGAAGTTGGGGCCAAGTTGCAGCGGCAAAGTGGCAGCAAATTAGTGTGACTTTCAGGTCGCAGCAGTGTGAAAGAGATTCAAGGATATCTTTGAATTTGGCCCTATTGTCACTTGTGCATCCTGAAAGTGGGGCAAATTCGTCCCTGCACTACCTTGGTTTGACTTTGATGCGATTTGAGGTCCATACACCACAAGATTACACAGTCATGTCAAAGCTGTGCAATTTTAAGGTCGCACAAGTGCAAACCATTAGGTTACTTTCACACTTATGTGACTTTTCATGCAGATTTGGACCTCAGAGTCGCATTAAAAGTTACCCCCCATGAGTTCCATTCATATCTATGCAACTTCACCCATGTTCACATAGCTCTGAATTGACATGTCAAATTACAGGCCAAATCGACGCCTATTGACGGCAATAGAACTGTCCGAATTGGTGCGACGCCACACAGATTCCCAAAAGTATTTCCTACTCTTTGGGCGACTTCAGGAGGCGATTTCTTACCTCCCAACTTTTTGAGATGGGTATAAGGGACACCTATTAGCAAAAGTATGTAGGCATAGGACACACCTCCTAAAACACCTTCTTAAAGGAGAATTATTCCAAAAAAAAAAAAAAGGATTAGTTAAACCAGCAAGTGCTTTTTTTTTAACAATAATATCCCTTTAGATTTGTCTGTAAATTCCCAAAGCCAAGCAATTTAGAAATTAGATGAAAGGTTTAGCGCTGGAAAACCCTTTTTGAAAGATAAAAATTGCATTTTATATAAAACTATACAGATCAGAACAAAATGAAGGACAAATGAGGAGGAAAGAGGGACAGAGGGACTTTGTTCCAAATCAGGGACGGTTGAGACCTATGTGATTTCACTAGACATCTGTGCAGGAAAGTGCGCTGATGTCTCTGAAATCGCTCACAAAGTCGCGCTGAGGCCCCTTTCACACTTGAGCGACTTTTCCTGTGACTTTGGTCATCAGAGTTGCATGACAAGTCATACCCCATGATTTTCAATGTATACCATTTTTATACCATTTTTATCTGTGCAACTTCAAGTCACACCGACTTCAAAGTAGTCCCTGTACTACTTTGGTCCGACTTTGATACGAGTTGAGGTTCATAGACCTTAAGTTTACAGGCATTCCCTGGAATCGCAGAAAAATTGCAGACGGAAATTTGCGCGCCTTTCCCTGCGACTCCTGCGTCCATAGACCTCAAGATTACACAGGCATTTCTTAAAGTCGCATCAAAATCACACAACTTTCAGGTCGCACAAGTGTGAAAGGGGCCTAAGTCACTGTGCTGAGTACTATTATACCTAGAATATAAAGTAGTCCCACCATCAAACACTCAGCAGCATATGCTGAAAAGAGGCGCATGCCTATTAGCCAATGCCACATCAGCATGAGCATGGTTGTTACTATAATATTAAAGTGGTTGTAAACCTACTTAGATAACTTGCACCTACAGGTAAGCCTAGATTAAGGCTTACCTGTAGGTGCAAGAAATATCTCCTTAACCTACACGGTTAAGGAGATATTTGCTTTTAAAACAGCACCGATGACGTCACACGCATGCACACTAGCGGGCCGGCAGCATTGCCGGTTTTCTGAATGGGATATTGCCAGCCCCAGCGCGCATGCGTGTGACGTCATCGCCGCTCCGGCCAATCACAGTGCCAGAGCGGCGATACAGTGACGGGACATCGAGGCAAATTGGCGGCGGAGGGGAACGACGAGCAGTTCGAGGGCTACGATCTCAGGTAAGTCATTCATAATCAGCTAGTATGCTATGCATACTAGCTCATTATGCCTTTCTTTTGCAGGGTTTTAAAAAAAAGAAAAAATGGGTTTGCTTCCTCTTTAATGCCTGAAATGCAAAACATTATTGTATAGAATTAAACATTAGTAAATGTATTTTCTCTGTAGGTATGTGCTCAGCTCTGTAGCATAGTGGTATTCCTTGCTGCCCTCAAAGGTTTAAGCCATGAATTCAAATCCTACTGACGGCAGCACCTCCTGAATGTGTGCATTTTACTCAGAAGCATATTTCTCCCGTTGCTGTGTTCTTCCGCACAGTCGGTTACCTGCTAATAAAAAAAAAGCCACTCTTCTTCTGTGGCGGTCTTCCTCCTCTGTGTTGTCACACGCTGTGTGGCGTCTCTTGCATAGCCATGGAGTGGGCTCTCCGGGTGACATTATCGGATGGCCACAGAAGTCCGACACAGAAGAAGAGCAGCTTTTTTTTTTCTTAGCGGGTAACCGACTGTGCGGAAGAACACAGCAGCGGGAAAAGACGGCGGTGGCAGGAGAGACAGCTCGGGGAGAAGAAATATCACACACTAGTAGATTTTTGTGCTAGTGGTCAGCACTTCTACCTTGAAAAACTCAGGCTTTGAAGCACTCATGGGTTCAAATCCCACAGAGAGATACTAAAAGATTGAATCAGTGAAAAAAAGGCAAATGCCAATTAGCCAAAGCAGCATATGCTGAAAATAGGTGAATGCCAATTAGCCAATGCACTTTTATTCAATAATATTATGGTGTGGAATTCCAAACATCACACACTAGCTAACGGGCAGTTTACATTTCTTTGTTTGTTTATTTTAATTTGCTTGTGCAAAAAATAAACATAGCTGTTGGATGGTAGGTTGGCTGGTATTTGAACTTGTACCATGAGAGATGTGGAGACATCTGAGCAGACCACTAAGCCATTGTGCTAAGTACAAGACCTGCATAATAGTGTAGTATGATTAAAGAATGAACATAAATAATTACCGCTTTATAGCCACCTAAATGAAAAAAAAAAAAAAAAAACATGAAAAAAACAGCATACAACAAATAGGTAACCTAAATGTTTAATACATGTAACTTTACAGAATAGCAGACATTACTATGTAATAATCATTCATAACTGCATTCGTTAGCAAAAGGAAAAAAACTAGGAATACTAATTGCAATATACATCAATAGATGCACACGAGGTAGAGCACATCTCATATAAAAATGTTTCTTTCACATACATGGATCATGGTTACAGTGCAGTGCTATATAAAAACTTAGTGGAAATTGGCATTTGCATGTACGCGGATTCGCTAATTAGCGCTGATTCCATATTTACTAACACTTTTTTGCTGCTAATTGCGCACTTTTTCATTCGCAAATTTGCGCATTGAATTTTTAATTGGCTAAAATGGGAGCTATTATTTGCAATTGTGCTCAGTACTTCCTGGAGTTATAGTAAATCAGCCCCATAGTGTGACCAAACCCCCATATTTTTTTGAATAAGTTCAGGTGTTTTTAACTAGCCTCACAGGATAAATGTCATTCTTGAATGTGTGCGCTGTAATCTGTTTTGTAAAGGATTGGTCCAGACAGCAAGCAAACATGTGGTCACTAAACAGGTGAGGCAGCAAGCAGAGCCATCATTGCACTGCTCTGGTGATACTGGGACTTTTGTAGTGGCATTTAGGAACACTGTTGCAGGGCTTACAGTGACACTGGCACTGGCATGGTGACAATCAGAGATATTCATCTGGTGACACTGCAATTGGTGTGGCAGTGTTAAAGAAGACTGTTAGTGGCATGCACTGGTCTGGTCACACTGGAACTTGTTTGGTAGTGATCTAGAAACCATTTCTGGCTGCCATGGTCTGGTGTGATGACAATCTGGAACACTAATTCTAGCTACACTAGTTTGGCAACTCTGTGACTGGTGTAGTGGTTATCGAAGACACTGTGACTGGCTGCATAATTAAGGCTTGTTTACACGTGAGGTTGGGAGGCTGTAAAACCTTGTGGTTGATCCACCTCAACCGCTATCCCTTTTATCTGCAGAGGCAACAGCTGGAGGTATACACATGCCTTGATTGTGAAGCTGTGCTGCGCAGCTGTGGCAGGAATTGTACCCCCTGTACCCCACTGATCATGACACATTCAAGTGAATGGGGTTGCTTGTGTGGGGTCAAAGGGGTTAAAGCAAATGCTCTCTGAAGAGCCCGCGAAACACATGTCAATAAGTCCTTATGTTGATGCTATGACTGGCAAGGTAGTGATTAAGGACACTGTGACTGATGTAGTGGTTATAAGGGACACTGTGACTGGTACAGAGGTAATTAGGGACACTGTGAATGGTGTGGCTGCAATCAGTGACTCTGGGACTGGTGTGTCAGTGATCAGGGACACTGTGACTGTTGTGATGAGGATCAGAGACACCAAGATGACTGGCAACACTGGTCTGGTGACATTGTACTGTTGTGGCAGTGATCAGAGGCAATGTCTGGAGGCACTTATATACAGTGATATCAGAGCAGCCAGCCATTGTACATGACCACTGTCACAGCCTTTTTTTTTTTAAACATAACATTTTCTTAGGGTTAAAATTACCCCCTCGGCTTATACTCGATTCATGTTTTAACTTACTTGTCTCCAGTGTGGTTCCGGCAGTCACTCCGTCTCCGTATACCGGTGCTTACTCCCGCTGTGTCCCACTGTGTCTCGCTGTGATTATCTCCAGCTCGCTGTGTATTTCTCCTGCTGACAAAGCCGCCGCCGCCGTATCTCCCGCCCATGCCGTGACGCTGCTGTGCACTAGGATTGGCTGCTGGGACTGCCATGTCCCAGCAGCCAGTGATCATTGTGGCTCCTCCCGGCTTCCCGCCTGCATGTTTCTTAGATACTTCTGCAGTGGGCGGGAGTCGGGAGATAAAACAGAGCGGAAGTGAGGCAAGAAATAAAGTACAGTACAGTACATTAATGTGGACACTCTGATTTTACATTGATGGGAGACTCTGATTGGACACTGGGGACACTCTGATTGGACACTGATGGGGACACACTGATAAAAGACTGATGGGGCCACTCTTATCAGAGTGGCCCCGTCAGTGTTTTATCAGTGTGTCCCCGTCAGTGTTTTATCAGTGTGTCCCCATCAATGTCCAATCAGAGTGTCCCCATCAGTGTTTTAACAGTGTCCCCATCCGTGTTTTATCAGTGTGTCCCCATAAGTGTTTTATCAGTGTCCCCGTCAGGGTTTTGACAGTGTCCCCATCAGTGTTTTATCAGTGTGTCCCCATCAGTGTTTTGACAGTGTCCCCATCAGTGTTTTATCAGTGTGTCCCCGTCAGTGATTTATCAGTGTGTCCCCATCAGTGATTTATCAGTGTGTCCCCATCAGTGAATTATCAGTGTGTCCCCATCAGTGATTTATCAGTGTATCCCCGTCAGTGATTTATCAGTGTATCCCCGTCAGTGATTTATCAGTGTGTCTCCGTCAGTGATTTATCAGTGTGTCCCCGTCAGTGATTTATCAGTGTGTCCCCGTCAGTGATTTATCAGTGTGTCCCCATCAGTGATTTATCAGTGTGTACCCATCAGTGAATTATCAGTGTGTCCCCATCAGTGATTTATCAGTGTATCCCCGTCAGTGATTTATCAGTGTATCCCCGTCAGTGATTTATCAGTGTGTCTCCGTCAGTGATTTATCAGTGTGTCCCCGTCAGTGTTAATTAATGTAATTTTATTGGTAACTATATTTATTTTTGAAATTTACCGTACCAGTAGCTGCTGCATTTCCCACCCTAGGCTTATACTCGAGTCAATAAGTTTTCCCAGTTTTTTGTGGTAAAATTAGGGCCTCGGCTTATACTCGGGTCGGCTTATACTCGAGTATATACGGTATATGAAAAAATAGCTTTAAGGTACAAATCACTGGTATTACAATATTCCAGTTATGTATAGGCATGTTGCTTTAACCAAACATTCCATGCTGCATGGAATTGTGTATGTTTTCCCATGCAGTATGCTAGACATTTTTCATGTCGTGAGGAATTCAAGTAAAGTTGCTTTATAACTTCAGAGATATACGGTGCAATATTGCCTTTCCACTTTCTAAGGATAATTAATTGTGCAGCATAAAAGACTTGCATGCTATAGGTCTGAGCTCAATAGGGAGACTAGATACATCTACACTCAATGCCATAGCTGGGTTGTGTCTTTGAATATAACCCGTGGTGGAGGAAATTAACCAAAAAATTAGTTCCAGTAACTTTTAATATGTGAGTATTGCCATAAAATATAATACAACTTTTTTTTATTTTGGAGCATCCCCACCAGCACAAGTGTTTGCTAGTATGGAAGAACTTGGCTATAGGAATATTACAAGTTTGAGCCATTTGCTCAAATGGTTGGGGTCCATTTCCTTTCATAATTTCTGTGATAGTGGTGTCAGAGCGAAAGTTCCATTGTTTAAAAGACAGATTTGGTATCAAAAACTGTAAACATTCAATAGGAAGCAGAATATTTGAGTACAGTTATTTGGCATTAAAATAGTGTGTTAAATTTTCCCAAGCCTGTAAAGTGGCCGGGTTTGTGGGGTGACATAAATTAACCACTTGGCCACTGGGCACTTAAACCCACTTTCCTAACCAGGCCAATTTCTGCTCATAAATGTGCTCTCACATTTTGAATGACAATTACTCATGCAACACTGTACCCATATGAAATAGTTGTCCTTTTTTTCACACAAATAGAACTTTCTTTTGGTGGTATTTAATCACCACTGGGTTTATTTATTTTTTTGTGCTATAAATGAAAAAAGACAAAAACTGTTGTAAAAAAAAAAAAAATGAATTATAAAGTTTTGCTAATTAGTAATTTGTCTTCATACATTTTAGCCAAAATGTATACTGCTACATATCTTTGGTAAACATAACCACAATTTGTTCTTTGTAAAAGATTCTACAATCATTGAAAATTGATCACGCCTGATGTACTGATTTCTTGAGACACTAACAAGCCAGGAAAGTACAAATATCCCCCAAATTACCAATTTTTAGAAACTAGACACTCCAAGATATTTACTAAGAGGCACTGAGAGTTTTTTTAAAGTTGTATTTTTTTTACAGAGGCCCAACATGCAGGGAGCACTGTCAGGATGAGCACTGATGTGGCATGGATGTGGCACAGATGAGCATGGATGAGGCATGGATGGGCATGTATGGGACATGGATTAGGCATGGATGGGAATGTATCAGGCACGGATGGGCATGGATGAGGCACGGGTGAGGCATGGATAGGCATGTATGAAGCATGGATGGATATGTATGAGGCATGGATGGGCATGTATGAAGCACAGATAGGCATGCATGAGGCACAACTGGGCATGTATGAGGCACAGATGCACATGTATGAGGCATGCATGGGCATGTATGAGGCACAGATTGACATATTTAAGGCATGGGTGGGCATGTTTGAGGCACAGACGAGGAATGGATGGGCATAAATGAGGCACTGATTGACATGTTTGAGGCATGGATGGGCATGTTTGAGGCACAGATAGGCATGCTTGGGCCAAGGATGTTTTAGGCACATATCAGGCATGGATGGGCATGCATGAGGCACAGATGGGCATGGATAGGCATGTAAGAGGCATGGATGGGAATGTATGAGACACGGATGAGGCATGTTTGAGGCGCGGGTGGGGCATGTTTGAGGCAGAGAGCTGAACCGGACATGTGCCAGTTTGTTGACAAGTGATCACTCCGTCATTAAACAGAGCGATCACATGGTAAAGGGTTGCTGCCATCGGCCTTTTACCCCGATCCATGATGTGACGTGTCCAGAGAAGGGGGCGAGTCTGGGAGGGCGTCATTGTACATCATTGTACGCCCTTCCAGAATTAGTCAACCGCGCCTTAGCCGTCATTCGGCTGTGGCCCGTTGGCAAGTGTTTAAGAGCTTGTAAGCGATAGGGATATTCTAGTAACATGGATTTTAAGCTGCCATTTGGAACTAATGTCTGTTCTATAGAGCTCCAGAATTTAGTGGGATATGGATGGATCCAATATCTAATTTGGTCTAAAAGAACTGCATTGTGATAGCCTTTCATGCCCAAAAAGCCCCATGCCGCCAGCATTTTTTATGTTTAATTAATATAGAATTTTGACATCTAGCTCTTTTTCCCTGCCATTTAAAAGAGGTCAGTATGTTTTTCAAAGCCACAAAAAATTAGTCTGCCCCCCCCTCTCCCATATAATTCTCCATGTACTCGAGGTCCGCATCTCTGTATGCATATATATGTGTGTTTGTTTCCCTCCTTTCCCTCCCCCCCCTTTTTTACCTCCATATATGTGCGTATATGCCCGCGGCATGTGTGTGTGTGTACACATATATACATGTGCATGTATTGTGCATGTGTGTTCACTATGCATATGTATGTGTATAATCTCCATACATACTGTATATATATGATTTTTGCACAATTTTCCATACCTCTCCCTGCTATATATACCTGTGTATGTATATATATTTTTCCACTGGTAACCTTATATTTCCAATCGATTGATTGATTAAATTATTTTATAACTTAATTCCTTACAATTATTTCCGATTCATCCTCATTCCACCCAATATATACATAGTCATGTATATTATTTGTATGTATAATTTTTCATCCAAATCATCTATTATCACGCTTTGTGCACATGCGCACACAGATCTCCCATTCATCTGTCTCTTTGCCCATATATGACTAGTGTGAATATTAGTATAAAAGTATCCTAATACATCTATGAAATGTATTGTAGTATCACATATCCATGTATTCCTTGTCCATCCCACTTGTCTCCTTGTATTTCTGTATCCACGTTCTCTCCTATTTCCAGCCTCTCTCTCTCTCATTTCTTTTCTATCATGCTATTTGATTTTAAATAAAATGACTGACAGACTCTATAACCTATCCATGTCCAAACCCCGCCTCTTGGCCCCTTAGAGTTGGTCAATCCTGGTGAATTACTGATAGGGTGGTGCTACGATCCGATTGCCTACTGAAGGAGCATGCATGTTCCGAATGCATGCACATTACTAGCATCATCTGACCGCGACCAGGGACCCTTGGACTGACAATTTCCCCCTGTGCCTTGTTTGCTCTAGCCTGGGACACTGGAAGCCACCGGTGCCACCAGACAAGAATTTACAGCACCAGAAGATCGCCTCTTGGAGCCTTGCTGTCCATTGGACATTATCATGATGTGCCTGCTTTTATTCTACACAGTGAGTGCATTTCTACTAAAATTAAAAAACGTGTGATAACACTACTGCACTTAGGTTGGCGCTGCTTGTTTTCTCTCTTTTGTATTTCTCCTAAAGGTTTTTCTACCCTTCAGCATGCTGCCTCCTGTTTTGTGTCAGTTACATTTCCCTGTGGTAATATACCCAGGCTACAGACTCTCCAATTTTTCAAGGAACTTAATTCTCACCAGGAGTCACTTTTCAATCAACCGTTCACTGACTCTCTGCTGCTAATTTTAATTGTGTCCCATCCCTGGACACGGTTAACCCCTTCCCTCCCTCCCTGTTAAAAAACACAGCTTTGCCCATAGCTGACACTCGTAGCACAACAATCATTAACTTTTTCAGAAAAATGTGTTTGGTACATCTATTAGGAGTGCAGAGAATACATATAAAAGTTTAGGAAATATAAGCTTTTTAAATGATGCCAGTCTGACTGACCAAGTAAAGTAGAATGTGCCTAATTCCTGCCTGGTGGACCTTAGCTATGGAGCATAATTGGCTTGATATAGTTACATAGTTACATAGTTAGTCAGGTTGAAAAAATAAACAAGTCCATCCAGTTCAACCATAAAAAAAAAAAAAAATATCGTACAATCCCATATACCCAATTCTATACCCACAGTTGATCCAGAGGAAGGAAAAAACCCCAGCAGAGCATGATCCAATTTGCTACAGCAGGGGAAAAAATTCCTTCCTGATCCCCGAGAGGCAATCGGATATTCCCCGGATCAACTTTACCTATAAATATCAGTACCCAGTTATATTATGTACATTTAAGAAAGAATCCAGGCCCTTCTTAAATCAATCTAATGAGCTGGCCAGAACCACCTCTGCAGGGAGTCTATTCCACATTTTCACAGCTCTTACTGTGAAGAAACCTTTCCGTATTTGGAGGTGAAATCTCTTTTCCTCTAGACGCAAAGAGTGCCCCCTTGTCCTTTGTGTTGACCGTAAAGTGAATAACTCAACACCAAGTCCACTATATGGACCCCTTATATATTTGTACATGTTGATCATATCCCCCCTTAATCTCCTCTTCTCAAGAGTGAATAAATTCAGTTCCTCTAATCTTTCCTCATAGCTGAGCTCCTCCATGCCTCTTATCAGTTTGGTTGCCCTTCTCTGCACTTTCTCCAGTTCCCCAATATCCTTTTTCAGAACTGGGGCCCAAAACTGAACTGCATATTCCAGATGAGGTCTTACTAATGATTTGAACAGGGGAAAAATTATATCTCTCTCTCTGGAGACCATTCCTCTCTTAATACAAGAAAGGACTTTGCTCGCTTTGGAAACCGCAGCTTGGCATTGCATGCCATTATTGAGCTTATGATCTACCAAAACCCCCAGATCCTTCTCCACTACGGATCCCCCCAGTTGTACTCCCCCTAGTATGTATGATGCATTCATATTCTTAGCCCCCAAGTGCATAACTTTACATTTATCAACATTAAACCTCATCTGCCACATAGTCGCCCAATTAGACAGAGCATTGAGGTCGGCTTGTAAATTGGTGACATCCTGTGAGGACGTTATTCCACTGCATAGCTTGGTGTCATCTGCAAAGACAGAAATGTTACTTTTGATCTCAGACCCAATATCATTTATAAACATATTAAAAAGTAAGGGTCCCAGCACTGAACCTTGGGGTACACCACTGATAACCTTGGACCATTCAGAGTAAGAATCATTAACCACTACTCTCTGAATTCTGTCTTTTAGCCAGTTTTCTATCCATTTACAAACTGATATTTCCAATCCTGTAGACTTTACCTTGCACATGAGCCGTGTGTGGGGAACTGTATAGAACGCTTTTGCAAAATCCAAGTATACCACGTCCACAGCCACCCCTCTGTCCAAGGTCTTACTTACCTCTTCATAAAAAGAAATCAGGTTTGTTTGACAACTTCTGTCTTTCATGAATCCATGCTGTCTGTTGCTTAAATAGTTTTTTTTCCAGCAATAGTTTTTTTCCAGCAATATATAAATTAGATACTGTAGTAGTGAGTTCAATTCCAAGATAAGACATAGAGAAAGCAGACCATGTAAATGAAAACTGATTCCATAAAATATCAATATCAAATATCCAAACCTATCCAAACTCAGTACATTAGACTTGGACTTAACTTTTTTATATGATATAGTATTCAACGCTTGCAAGGTAGAACACATCGCAGTGTCAAGATAACGTCATCTGCAAACAATGTTATTCTATGACATTAGCAGCGCTAGTAAAGGTTAATAAGGTGCATGTGTAGATGACAATCAATGATAATTAATTGCCCATCTGGGTTTAGAACATGAGGAGAGTCCACATATAAATACCATTTAATGATAAAAGATATAATAAAGTTAGGATGATATCCACAGAAACAGTCCACTAAATAAATAGTAAAAGTCTGTTGTTGCAGAAGGTAAGTGCAAAAGAGTCCATTCATATAGAAGCAGCAGAAGAGGTTGGAATCCAAATCTGTAGTAAAACTTCTTCACCACACCACATGTGTTTACTGTTATCACCCTCTAGGTCAGGGGTCTCAAACTGGCGGTCCTCCAGCTGTTGCAAACTACAAGTCCCATGAGGCATTGCAAGGCTGACAGTTACAAACATGACTCCCACAGGCAGAGGCATGATGGGTCTTGTAGTTTCGCAACAGCTGGAGGGCCACCAGTTTGAGATCCCTGCTCTAGGTAGTCCACTTACCAGATTGCTCTGGGTAAAAAAGCCTGTCAGTAGTGAGTTGTGATCACAAGCGCTGATTAATAGCCATCTAAATGTTGCTCATGATAAGCAAAACAGAAGAAAAATTTATGTAGCAATACCCCCAGTTAAGAGGGCTGCTGATATAGATTTTGGGCCTGTAACACACTGCTGTCAACCCCCAGTAACTGGCTCTCACCTCCCTTGGCACAGATAGCAGTAAATATGGGATTGTGAAACCCGTTAGTTAAGGGGATCACAATACCGCAATAAACATATAACCACATAGCGTATTTGCTTAACCACAAGTAAGTTTTACTGAGTATAAAGCATGAAGTTAGACAATAGTACATATGCCTATGCAGAGCCCTGCAATGTTAACTGTTAAGCATATAAACAAGCAATAAGTTCTAATAGTATTTCACACACTCAATGTCAATCAACTACATTCGCGAGCTTCCCCCTTGTGGGCAAAGATGGCGCCCAAACAGTGTCTAATTGCTTTGAAGTCAGGCCTGACTATTGCAGATATGGTGCTCCGTTAGGAGAGATCTTTGCTAGCAATGGTGGTGCACTTAAAAAGGGTATTTGTAATCCACAGGTAAAAGACCAGTCATCTACTCGATATGTAATAAAGGATTCAACTATTACGTGCAATGCAACACTCCGGTAAACTGTGGTCCCTGAACGGGGGACACTGAGCCTAAAGATTAGTCAAATAATCCTTGAGCAAGTGCTCTCTCACCCGACCGGACCAGTCCGTACAACCGACTTCAGTAACTGGGTTCCCGTACACAGTCTCGCAACTCCCGTAGTCTCCGGTTCTCCCGACAGTCCTTGGAAGGATGATGGACGAGGTGACTCTTGGGTTCTTCCGTGAAGGCCGGAAGGCTCTTTGGATCACAAGGCCCAACTCTCAGGCCCAGTCCAAAGACAGACCCAGCGCAGGCTTCACTTGCTAGGTGGGTGACGTCCAAAGAGACCCGCGTGTTGCTCCGCTCCTCCTTAAATAGGCCTTCCCCAGCAGACCTTGCGCCGGGCAATGCACTGTGGGTGTCCCGCTGTACACTGGGTATAGTAGTCTTTTGAGCTCCTTAAAGTGACACCCCGCTACATGTACATAGCGTAATCCAATATAACGCAATTTTATTAGTTGGAAATCTTATGATCATACACTTACAAACATAAAAATCAATGTAGTAATCAATGATAAAAGCCGCGCTTTCAAGTCTGACCTTATCACTGCTCCTGCAGTGATTCCCAGGTAGGGAGATGAGAGTAAGCTGGCACTGTGAATAGCTGCGTAGCAAAGCCCTGACGCGTTTCTGTCATCACTTTCGTCAGACCAATATAGTAGCTGCTTTTTGTCTCTTTTGATACTTACCGTGTGCGCTGAGGGAGTTATACTGAACTTTGGTTTACTATTACTCATTTTCTGAATGTTATTCTATGATCTTGGCCTAGGGCAGAAATTCCACAAACAGAATCCTGTGACCTATTTTTTTGCACTAGTGGTTCTATCAATGATGTAAAAATCAGTGGTGAGAGAGGACATCCATGGCGGGTGCTATTAGTGATTTGGAAACAACAAAATAACAACCCCTCTGTGAACACCTGCGCTGAAGGGGATGAATATAAGGCTAACATGGCTGAAAGTATGGATTCATGACACCCACATTTCATCAGAACAGCATGGCGGTAGCCCCAGCAGATTCTGTCGAAGGCCTTTTTGGCATTCAAGGCCAAGTACACAGAGTTGAGTGGAGTTGAGAGGTATCTTGATATAGCACGGTCTTACCCCAAAGGGTCCCGACACACTTGACTAGGGCCAATTAACTTAGCTCGATGGCCGCCGGGCACCCACGATTGCCCAGTAACTGAGCAGGACCATGGATCTGTGTGTGTAAATACACAGAGCCACGTCCTGTCAGGGAAAGGAGACCAATGGTGTGTCCCTTGTACATAGGGACAACCATCGGTCACCTCCCCCAGTCAGTCCCCTCCCCCCACAGTAAGAATCACTCCCAGGAAACACATTTAACCCCTTGATTCCCCCCTAGTGTTAACCCCTTCTCTGGCAGTCATGTTTATACAGTAATCAATGCATTTTTATAGCACGGATCGCTGTATAAATGTGAATGGTACCAAAAATGTGTCCGCCGCAATATCGCAGTCATGATAAAAATCCCTGGTCGCCGCCATTACTAGTAAAAAAAATAAATAATAAAAATGCTATAAATCTATCCCCTATTTTGTAGCTGCTATAACTTTTGCGCAAACCAATCACTATATGCTTATTGCGATTTTGTTTTACCAAAAATATGTAGAAAAATATGTATTGGCCTAAACTGAGGAAAAAATTTGTTTTAAAAAAAAAAATGGATATTTATTATAGCACAAAGTAAAAAATATTGTGTTTTTTTTTCAAACTTGTCGCTCTTCTTTTGTTTATAGCGCAAAAAATAAAAACCGCAGAGGTGACAAAATACCACCAAAAGAAATCTCTTTTTGTGGGAAAAAAAGGACGCAAATTTTGTTTGGGAACAACGTCGCATGACCGCGCAATTGTCATTCAAAGTGTGACAGCGCTGAAAGCTGAAAAGTGTATAAATATATATATACAACACCCGGGATACATATATATCCTCTACACACTGTAACTGCAGCTAACTGACTTGCCTGCCTGCTCTATCTAACTCAAATTAAATGACACTGTCTCTCTCTCTCTCTCTGTCTGTCTGTCTTTAACCACCGCCGCAACACACTACAGAAGGCCGCCACGCAGGCGGCCTTATATAGTGTGGGGCATGTACTAAACCCCCTGAGACATAATTGGCCAAAGCAACCCTGGCTTTGGCCAATTAAGGCTCTCCGTTTTTTCCGTGCTGTGATTGGCCAAAGCATGCGGGTCATAGTGCATGCTTGGCCAATCATCAGCCAGCAATGCACTGTGATGCCGCAGTGAATTATGGGCCGTGACGCGGCACTCAAATTTGGTGCGAACGGGCCATAATGTTCGAAACTCGGCGAACGGCCGAACATACGATGTTCGAGTCGAACATGGGTTCGACTCGAACTCGAAGCTCATCCCTACTTGTAATATTAAATTGAAAAACCACCCGGTCCTGGTGCTTTTTTATTAGGAAGGGACTGAATGGCAGTCGTTTTTTCCTTTTCGGAGAAAGAGCAATTAACCGCTTGCCGACCGCTGCACGACTATTTACGTCGGCAGAATGGCACGGCTGCACATATGGACGTACCTGTACGTCCCCTTTAATTTGCGTGATTGCGGGCGCGCCACAGGGGGCGAGAGCCTGCCGCAAAATCCGTGAGTGTGACCGCAGGTCCTGCGGACTCAATGTCAGCCGGGTTCCCGCGATCGTGTCACGGAGCTGCAGAACAGGGGGATGCCTGTGTAAACAAGGCATTTCCCTGTTCTGCCTTGTGACAGGACAGTGATCTACTGCTACCTGTCATCGGGAGCAGTGATCACTGTCGTGTCACTGGTTGCCCATCCCCCCACAGTTACAATCACTCCCTAGGACACACTTAACCCCTTCCTCGCCCCCTAGTGGTTAACCCCTTCCCTGCCAGTGTCATTTACACAGTAATCAGTGCATTTTTATAGCACTGATCGCTGTATAAATGACAATGGTCCCAAAATAGCGTCAAAAGTGTCTGATGTGTCCGCCATAATGTCGCAGTCACGATAAAAATCGCAGATCACCACCATTACTAATATAAAAAAGTTATAAAAAAAATGCTATAATTCTATCCCCTATTTTGTAGACGCTATAACTTTAGCGCAAACCAATCAATATACGCTTATGACGATTTTTTTTACCAAAAATATGTATAAGAATACAAATCGGCCTAAACTGAGGAAAAAAAACAAAAAACGCAGAGGGGATCAAATACTACAAAAAGTAATCTCTATTTGGGGGAAAAAAAGGACGTCAATTTTGTTTGGGAGCCACGTCGCACGACCGCGCAATTGTCAGTTAAAACGCGCAGTGCCGAATCACAAAAAATGACCCGGTCATTGGGCAGCCAAATACTCCGGGGCTGAAGTGGTTAAGAGACTGTAGCTGGGAATAATCTGGTTGAGGTAAATTAATGGATGTCAAAAATGTAGTTTTACTCTCAAGGGTAGATCAGGTAGTATTTATCGTCATCTTTTTAAGGTGTATAGGGCTTCATAGTATCTACTGAATGAATCTGCTATATCTTTGGGATGGAACATTTTTGCCCCATTGTCAGGAAGAATTATATAAGGGAATTTTTGTTTAAAAGCACAGCTCTTTACTTGTGTGGCTAATAAATTGTCTTCCCTGTTACCATTGGCATTGAATATAACTTTCAGTGCTCTCAAATTACATGCATTTTGGGCTATAAGTAAGACCTGTAATTCATGACTAGTTTGAAATGATTTGTTGCTAATGGTTTCTGAAGTGTTAAGTTTATTTGTTTTCTCTAGGTCCCTTGTTGATGACAATAATTTTTCCAACTGGTGTGTCCTTAGGCATTTCACAGTAATGCTCAATTTTATTAGTACACCTCGCATAAAAGCTTTCTGAGAATTCCATACCAAAGAGTGATCAGCAACAAAATTCTACCAGTTGGTTGTGTAGTCGAGAAGAAGTTGAGGTGGTGGAGCCCACATTAAATTACAAAACAAAATGTGTATATCCTGATAGATAGTCCTTCCCTGAGTATAGATTGTCTCCAATTTCTCCAATTCCTCTGCTTTTTAGTAAATGTAATATGTAGGCAGTGTGAGGTGGATGATAATAGAAGGAACCATAGGTAGGATTATTTGCCTATAAGTCAGTGGTTCTCAACCTTGGGGTCGAATGATGATTTGCCAGGGGTCACTGAATTCTGGGCTGTTCCTGAAGCCTGCACCGCTCTCCCAGCCTTTTTGCGGCTGCCCAGCAGGGCTGTCCCTGGAGCCCACGGTTGCCCATTTAGTCTCTTAGCATATGACCTTGATCAAGAGCACCTAAGTTGTCTGATAAGAACTCCCCCCAGCACTGCCACTCATGCCATTCCCACCACCCCCCTCCAAGGAGTAAGAGAATGAATAAAAATAGAGAATACATGTAAGGGAGAGGAACAAAGAAAAAGAGAGAGAACGAATAAGAGAAAGAACAAGAAAGACGGCTAGAGAGAGGGATAGAGGAAAAAAAAAACAAGAAATTAGGACAGAGAGATAAAAGGGAAAGAAAGGAGTACAAAGAGAAAGAGTGGTACATCCTAAAATGTACCATAAGGGGTTTTAATACTGTACGAGTGGAAGGGACTCAGCGCTAAATGTTCGTGGCTTTGGGGCGCAAATTACTTGTCTTGCCTTGGGTGTTGACAACCCACGCTACGAAAATAATTTTACTGTTAGGGGTCTCCACAACTTGGGAAATTTTATCAAGGGGTCATGGCACTAGTACGGTTGAGAACCACTGCTCTAAGTGATCATATCAATGAGTAAGCATCTGAACAGTGACAGGAAACAAACCAGGCAAACAAAGAGAACAAACAAGAACAACATGGCAAGGCCATAAGCAAAACAGGAAATGTATTTAAAAAAAAGAATAATATGTAGTCAGAGATAATACTGCCCTTAGATAACTTGGGGGAACAATCAGATATTCCCAGCATGGGGCAAATTTTTGATTTTGTGTCACCAGAGGAGTGCAGTATATACCATAGTGACAATGTACTGCTTTGGGGAAGTGATCTTTTTTTTTCTATACACTGTGATTGCTTATATGGTCATAATAACTGTATTGGCGATCAGTTTCTAACACAGTTTAGTTGCATTCATTGAGCCATTGTTTACTACTTTGATCACTGTGATTGGTCACAGTGATCATATGGTACAGGGTACATTTCTGACCCTGTACCATGTGATTGCTGTGATTGATTACAGTACTCACATTAGTTAACAATGGCTACAAGAATGACCGCCTTTGTTTACTAGTAGTAATGTGATCACTGTGATTGGTCACAGCGATCACATGGTACAGGGCCAATGACAGTGGACCTGTGCCTCAAAAGGGGATCTGCTGCAGCTGAGACACACAACAATCGTAGTTTGTGCCACTGCGTGCCCCAGAGGGTGCACACATAGCATGAGCAAGAAGATGTACAGGTACGTCATCCCAGAATGATGCTTGCCCCACCTAACCATTTACCTTTAGTGGCCGGGAGGGAAGCGGCTAAACTTTAACACCAGCCTTACCCCTTTTCTGCAAGAACTAGCACTTCCTCTGACTTGCACAAAGCTATATTTCTTGAAAAAACACATACAGCAAACAGGCTGTCTGTTTGGTGCCCTCTGCACTTTCTTCTTGAGTGACTCGCTGTAAGTTAAAGCCATAGTTCACCATTAAACTGCCTATGCAGGTAAGGGACATCTGTAGATAAAAATGAACTGTGTAGATTTGACCACCAAAGTTAAACAATATCTATGTAATATCTATCCTAATGAATAACAACAAGGCCTGGGGAATGCCCAGGGAAAAACCAAGCCTACTTACCAACCAGCTCGCTGACAACCAAATAACCTGTCTAACAGTATGCGTTAAAAACAGGGGTTTGTCCGCACGCATTTGCAAACGCATGCGTGAGCCACAGAGCCACATCAAGGCACCCTGGAGTCTGTGGTCCTACACTAACTATGAGTGTCCCCACAATGGAGGCACATGCATTCTGATGGTTAGATGAGGGCAGGTGGACTGAAGGGGAGCCACCCCTCCTTAAAAGGTACAGGAGCACACCAAACACCCAGCATGTAGCACAATGGCTGCAAAGGTGCTGGTGTGTTGCTGGACCAATACAAGCACCATAGGTGAAAACAAAACCATGTCCACCGCCCCCATCTATAGCTGGCTATCACGGCAAGTAGCATTGGAAGGCTAAAACAGGTAACAACAAGGCCTGGGGAATGCCCAGGGAAAAACCAAGCCTACTTACCAACCAGCTCGCTGACAACCAAATAACCTGTCTAACAGTATGCGTTAAAAACAGGGGTTTGTCCGCACGCATTTGCAAACGCATGCATGAGCCACAGAGCCACGCCAAGGCCCCCTGGAGTCTGTGGTCCTACACTAACTATGAGTGTCCCCACAATGGAGGCACATGCATTCTTATGGTTAGATGAGGGCAGGTGGACTAAAGGGGAGCCACCCCTCCTTAAAGGTACAGGAGCACACCAAACACCCAGCATGTAGCACAATGGCTGCAAAGGTGCTGGTGTGTTGCTGGACCAATACAAGCTGTATTGGCCCAGCAACCTGTTTTAGCCTTCCAATGCTACTTGCCGTGATAGCCAGTTATAGATGGGGGCGGTGGACATGGTTTTGTTTTCACCTATGGTGCTTGTATTGGTCCAGCAACACACCAGCACCTTTGCAGCCATTGTGCTACATGCTGGGTGTTTGGTGTGCTCCTGTACCTTTAAGGAGGGGTGGCTCCCCTTCAGTCCACCTGCCCTCATCTAACCATCAGAATGCATGTGCCTCCATTGTGGGGACACTCATAGTTAGTGTAGGACCACAGACTCCAAGGGGCCTTGGCGTGGCTCTGTGGCTCACGCATGCGTTTGCAAATGCGTGCGGACAAACCCCTGTTTTTAACGCATACTGTTAGACAGGTTATTTGGTTGTCAGCGAGCTGGTAGGTAAGTAGGCTTGGTTTTTCCCTGGGCATTCCCCAGGCCTTGTTGTTGACTGTTTTAGCTTACCTAATGAAGCCTGGCTGAAAAACTCCCAGAGATATCATCACCCCATCCTGCCTTGGAGCTAGGGTGTTGCCAAGAGACTCACAGCTGTTGCTGTTCACCTCCATCATCACAAGAGCAAGCGCTCTTACCGATTCAAATTCCCTCACATGAATTTTATTTCCCCTGATGCAGTAGCTCTGAGTTCAGTGTTTAAGAGCTCGCTCCTGGCAGGATGCAGTTTTGTCATCTCTGAAAGTTTGTCAGTCAGGCTTCATGAGGTACTCAAAATAGTCAATCAATAGGGTTGATTTACTAACAGATCTTTTGTTTTCACTTTGCAAAGTGAATGTTCACTTAGTGTAGTGAATAAGTTAAAGATACATTTTCTTCAATCATCTAATTATGTGCCTGTATGCTCCTTGCCATACAATTAAAAAATCAAAGTGAACACAGCTTTAGTATGGTAATTTTCCTAACTAATTCTCTTCTATATTGGTAAATCAACTCCAGGAATTCATTACATAGTGAAGCCAGGATCAGCATAATAGCCCTGCATCATACTTAAAGGAGTTGTAACGGCAAAAGTTTTTTTTCTTCATCTTAATGCACAAGATAAAAAAAAAACAAAAAACTTTTGTGTGTAGCAGGCCCCCAAACACCCACTAATACTTAACTTGAGCCCCTTCTCTATCCAGCGATGTCCACGATTCCCTCGGCCATCCGGGACTTTCCTCCTGATTTGCTGGGGCACAGCCACAGAGTCATTGTTCCCGTTTGCTTTAAATCAAAGTCAGCTAGCCAATCAGGGGAGAGAGGGGGTGGGGCCAGGGCCGAGTCTGGACTATGTGTCTGAATGGATACACGGAGCTCTGACTTTGTTCGGGTGCCCCCATAGCATACCATAGCTGCTGGTCTATGGGGCACTCATCAGGAGGGAGGGGCCAGGAGCAGCAAAGGGGGACCCGAGAAGAGGAAGATTGGGGCTGCTCTGTGCAAATCCACTACAACAGAGCAGATAAGTATAACATGTTTGTTATTTCTTTTTTATTTCTTTTTTTAAATTAGACTTTACAATCACTTTAGCAGGTATGGGGTTACTCAAACAAGTCAGTACTTGCAGCTCCCTTATTTCTGTCCTAACAAATTACCTATGACGCTACTTTAACACTTTGCAATCTTTTGTGTAATTTCAATTAGAACAATGGCATATGACTTACCAACATTTCTGTTTTGCACACGTGCTTTGAATAAATACATTATTAAACCATAACAGAAAACATTGCAGCTGATGCACATTTTCCCAGCTATGTTTTCTATACCTTCAGAGACAAGTGTAATTACCGAGAATTTTTGTTTCTACGACAGAGAATTTCAACAAGTACATGCTCTGTTTTTTAAATATACCGCAATAGACAATTGGATGACAGACTTATTCTGCATATCAGATGGATGTTTCACCCAGAGATTAACAAATTAACTTTTTTCTTGCAGTGAATGCCATTCTTTAATTTAAAATCAAGTATAAGTGCTTACATACAGTATACCTTATATACCAGCAAAAATGTAGTTTGTGATGCAAATTAAGCTACCATTAGATTTTTAGATTAATTAACACACATTTTAATATACATTCAGAGATAATATACATTCAGAGATAAATGAACTTCCTAAAATCTGTTCACTTTGTGAACTACCAGATTCTTCTTATGCCATTTCACTTGTAACATTGAAAGGCTGTTGCAGTATGTTTCACTGTGATTTTAGTTTAGTTTTGGGGGAAATGTCCCATACTGAATTTCTACCTACTGGTATATCACCTATTTTTTTGAAGTAAGCACATTTAAAAAAAGAAGCCGGCTGAAAATATTTTAAAAGAAATGTTTATTTAACATGTGTACATGCACATGCCATATTTAGTAGTGCTACGATGCATTGGCCAATCTAACAAAATCTCAATGTCTTATTTGTTCATTTAAATAATGTGTACATTGTTTTTAAAGAAATATAAAGCAAATGGAAAAAAAACAAAAAACATTTTGATTGTTTTTATTTTTCATACTGCACCATCAGCTGGTGCACACAGGAAGAAAAGCAGTGAAAGATGTAGCTTGGAAAGTTTGTTTACTTACAAACCTCTCGTGAGTATTCTGACATAACTGTCATGGCTAATAGGCTTGTGCAATTCGTTTAGTAACTAATCGAAATCCGTTTGAATTTAGCAACTTTTGGACATTCGGAAGCATTCGAATTTCCGAACAAAGCAATTACGAATAAAACGGAATCCGAAATAAATTATACCGCAAATAGCGAATGCCCGAATGTCTTCGGCATAATTCGTTATGAAAAAAGTTACGAATGTACGAATCCATACGAAGCACAATAACACTCACTCTGCTCTGCTCTCTGCTTCTCCCTCGCCGTGCTGAACTCCCTCTCAAAATGGTGTACAGGGGCGGAGGCTATAGCGGCATGTAAAAAACGAAAGTAAAATACAAGATTTCTAATCCATTCGAAGCACAATAACACTCTGCTCTGCTCTCTGCTTCTCCCTCACCGTGCTGAACCCTCTTAAAATGGTGTACAGGGGCGAAGGCTATAGCCGCATGTAAAAAACGAAAGTAAAATATGAGATTTAGAATCGTTACAAATAACCGATATGTATTTAGAAAAGTACAAATCCATTCGAAGCACATAGGAATAATAGGCAGCGTCGTTGTGAGAGAGACATGGAAAATTACGAATCAACGAACCCAAAAAAAGTTCCGAAAGTAGGAGTTGTGTCCAGAATCAACCAAAAACAATGTACCCTACCGAAAGTACGAATTTTAAATCAACTAAAAATTCAACTAAAAATGACGCTTGCGAAAATACGAATTAGTCCGAACACGAAAAATCCCGTCTAGCAAAATTACGAATAATTACGAATCAACAGGACCGAAAAGAAACGAACCGAAACTAAACAAATTTTTCTGTTGTGCACAAGAAACGAACCGAAACTAAACAAATTTTTCCGTTGTGCACAAGTCTAATGGCTAACACAAGATTGAGTATCATCGGTACTGCAATATTGGTTCTTGAGGGCGTGTCCGGATGTGAATGGGGAAAGACGTGTTGTTGTGGAGCTCCGCTTACCCTGCTGAGATCCACTGCCATCCTGATCCAGCGACTCCAATCTTGGCCACCAAAGGGTACATCCGAGTCCCGGGACATCCCCAGAGCTGATCCCAACCAAAACTGAGGTTCCCGGCCGACTATACGCTCTGCTATCCGGCCCGTGGCCGGCTCCATACACCGGGGACCCTCCGCCATCTTGAGGCCTACGAGACCTCCACAACCTCCACGCTCGAGTGCAGCGGCCAGCGGGACGAACAGATGCCCCATCCGTAAACAACAGAGACAGCTTCGACAGTGTGCACTGCCTGCAGGACCAAGAGGCCTTGTAATATGCTGCAATCACGATCAGCCATAACATTCTGACCACTGGGCAGCCATCCTGTAGGCCGGAGGCCCTCCTGAGGAACCAGTCTCCAGCAGTTAAAAAAGGTACAAAGGACAGCCATCTTCACTGCTAGCTCGGTGAAGGACACTTCAATCCTACCCCTCTTGTCCCTGAGGATCCCCTACCCTCATCCCGGCCTGAATCGTGCCTCCCGGCCGGCCGATTGGAGCCCGCCATGTCCGTTCCACACAGCCCAGGCCCAACGCCACCTTGAGGCCTACGAAACCTCCACCGCTCCCCTGCTGCTCTACAGGTATCCCGCAGACATCCGATTTCTCCACCGAGGCTTCGGTGGAGGTGTCTGCCCGGTAGGGAACCTCTTTATCCGCTTGCCGGCCCGTGGTCGGCTCCGGAGCCTGGTCGCCATCTTGCGGCCTACAGGAAAGTCAGCATCCTCCAGCCTACATTGCCGCGATCGGCGGGGTGAACGGCAGGGAGCTTGATCGCACCTGGGCCTCCACTGGACTGACCTCTGTGCTTGTGGGACCTCAGGAGTGACCCCGGAACATTCGGTCCCGCGGGTCCGCAGCGGCCGGCTCTGGGAAAGTCCGTGGCTTCGGCCTACCCCTGGAAGTCGGCGGCCATCTTGCTGCTCCCACTACACCCATTCGGCAGCAGACAACATCCCCCTTGTCTCCACTTGTAGAAGGCCATAGGAGGACCTCTGAGGACCTGATATACAGACACCTTGAGACCTACGTAACCCCCTCTGTCAGGTACTGCTCTTTACAAAACACCCGGTCATCTCCTACTCCTGCCCCTGTACCCTTGCCCCTGGGGGTGAACTGTTTCTTCCTACAATAGCCAGAGACAGTAAAGAGAGGGATACCAGAGGCCCATTACTATAAATTGTTCATACGTCCTTGACGTCTGGCCATCCCCCCTCACAAAACGCAAAAAGCGGCCTGTCCCCAATCCCCGCAATATTCCCATTGCAAACTTGCCTTGAAGACTCTGATCATAACAATTACATAAAGGCCATTTTGCTACGTCCAGAGGGCCACCCTCCATCTGTTAAACGGACGCTGTAGACCGGCTGCTGGCTTATACCTGAAGCAAAACATACTCACCTGCTACTTACTTGACATGAGTTTTGTTGGAAGGCGCATGCACGGCTTCTAGCCATGGCGGATGTGTGAGACCCCCGCCACCTCCCTGTGACTCCCACTGAACGTTACATGGCTTTAATTTCTACGGGAGTCGTCTCCTCAGTTCCACGCGACAGCCACGTGCCCCATGGGCAAAATTGGAGATCAACGACACAACTACACCACAGTCTTCAGATCTCAGACTTCAGCCAAGATGGACCGCTTCCTGAGTAAGCCTACATCCACAGCCCCAAATAATAATGATGGCGCACAAAACGGATTGGAGCAATCAGACTTAGACACAGGTACTCTTTTTGCCATTCTTCCCACCTCTGTACCGGGGCCATCCCCCCCGCTGACAGAAGAAGTTTTAGATGCCAAATTGCAGTCCCTACTCCAGGCTATTACCCATAATATTGCACAGGAAGTCGGGAAGCTAGCGAAAGAATTACGGGGGGAAATTAGCCAGCTTGGAGAGCGCACTGATTCCCTAGAATACAAATTCGATGAGATGGTTCAATATGTACAGGTGCTTGAGAAAGACAATGCGGCCATAAAAAACACAGTTACCCAGCTCCAAGCCCAACAAGAAGACCTAGAAAACAGGGAACGCAGGCAAAACCTGAGAATCAGAGGTATCCCGGAAGCTGTTGAAGACAGAGATCTCCGCTCCTATCTTCTAAGCTTATTCAATGTGCTTGCTCCAAACATCCCTGACATAGACTGGCGCTTAGACAGAGCTCACAGATCACTGGCCCCTAAACCCCCGGCTGGCGCTAACCCAAGAGATGTGATTGTCAGATTTCATTACTATGATAGTAAAGAAGCTCTAACCATTGCAACCCGTAATCAACCCAGGATCGAGTTCAAAGGTTCCAAGATCCAAATCTTTAGTGACCTCTCCCCTATTACTCTAGCTAGGAGGAGGAACCTACGCCCGCTGACGCTACATCTTCAATCTCACAAAGTCGTATATCGCTGGGGGTTCCCCTTCCGCCTTTCTGCATCTCGAGATGGCGTACAATACTCTCTTCGTGATCTTCAAGAGAGCGACACCTTTCTACGCAACTTGGGCATACCCCCTCTTCCTGATGAAGATCCAGCACCGCTTCCTGCTACTCCTAAACCGTTGATGGCTCCAAATCGCATTTGGACCCCGGCACGCCAGAAACCATCCAAGTCCAATCTTACGCCCCAGAGGCGTCATGCTTCAAGATTCCCAACCTGAATATCCTTTCAAAAATCTGAGGTTCTGTATACCAAATTTAATTGGCCCCTAGTTGTTGTTTTTGCTATGTGTCTTTTTTTTTGTTTCTTGAGTGGCCATTGGCCCCTTAGCAGGTTTTTCACATCCCCTGGCCCGGGGGATGCGTGGCTTGTTGCTCCACAGCCACCCTGGTTTATTGGTTCTATATATCTACTCCCTCAGTTATATACTCCAGGACTCTTTGCTCTGGGAGGGGGTGGGGGTTTTCCCGTCTCCATGTTTGGGGGCTCTCATGCTCCTCTTAATGACCCAAGGCTTGGTCCTGGGTTCCCTGGAGGCAATCAGCCTTCCAGGTTTCTATTTGGTAGACGTTGACATTTTTTTTTCTGTTTTTTTTTCCTTTTGTTTTTACATCTATTTTTTTCTCTCAGGTCTTTTTTTTTTACCTGCGGTTACTGTTTCTGATAGACTTAAGAGGTCCCCATTGCAATGCTGCCAATGTTTTATTTGTATCTGTGATATTTTATTTTCTTTATATACACAATGCACCATGGTATTCTTCATCCATCATATATTGTAAGCTAAGTCTATTGTTTTTTTTCCAGACTGAATTGTTATGGCTCTAAAATTTTTGACATGCAATGTTAAAGGTTTAAACTCTATTCGAAAGAGATGGCTGGCTTTGAAAGAGTTTAAAGCTTCTAGAGCAGATGTAATCCTGATCCAGGAGACTCATTTCCGCACTGGGGGATCCTTTAAATTTGCTAGTAAACACTTTCCTAAGTCCTTCATAGCATCTGACCCATCCGGGAAGGCAGGCGTAGCTATTTTGATTAACAGATCATGCCCTTTACAAGTTAAATCTACCCACCTGGACCCCCATGGCAGATTTATTGTTCTGGACTGCTCCTTTCTCAATCAATCCCTTACTATTGTTAATGTGTATGCTCCCAATACAGGTCAGATCAAATTTTTATCCTCTATGTTTGAGATCCTAGACAATTTCTCCCAACCTTTCATGGTCATTGGGGGAGATTTTAATGTTACCATGTCACCTGGCAAAGACAGACACATATTGTTTCCATCCTCTTCCACTCCCAGATCTGATCGCCTCTCTAAATCCTTCCGTAAGCTCATCAGAGCTAAAAATCTTTTAGATATTTGGAGGATTAAACATCCTACACATAAACAATACACGTTCTACTCACACTCCCACAAACTCTACTCCAGACTGGATCATTTTTTTATCTCTACTCCTCTCCTGACGTCCACGATATCCTCTGATATCAATCCCATACCTTGGTCTGACCACTCGTCTGTAAAACTGGACATTCTCCTCTCTTCGGTGTCCCCTAAAACCTGTCATTGGAGACTCAATGAGACGTTTCTCCGTATCCCTGACACTAAAGATCACCTATCTGCTAGCCTAACTGAATACTTTCAATTTAACGCTGGTTCAGTCTCGGAGCCCTCCACTTTGTGGGAGGCGCATAAGGCTGTCTTCCGGGGACATTGCATTGCTACAGGTTCCCGCCTAAAAAAAGATGCTGCATTTCAATATTCATCTAATATGTCTGAACTCCGTTCGGCGGAGGGGCTCTTGTTGTCATCCCCCACGGTGGCTAGGCTCCGGACTGTTGTTTCCTTACGGAATCGACTTAAGGCATTGAAAATGGACAAAATTGACAAAGCTCTTTTATGGTCTAAACAAAAATTTTATGAATACTCAAATAAACCTCACAAAATGCTGGTAAATAGGCTAAAGCCCCGCCCCTTTCAAACCTCCCCTGACTTTCTTAGGAAAACGGACGGAACACCCACATATTGCCCTCTCACTATGTCCAAAATCTTTGGTGAATTTTATCATCAATTGTACAACTGCCTACGTACGGATTCCAGGTATGAATTTACTCAAGAGAAATTTGATTCATTCTTCGAATCCCTACAACTACCTAAACTTTCACCCGCCCACTTAGCCTCCTTGAACTTGGCAGTTACACCCGAGGAATTAGAAGACGTAGTAAAACATCTCCCCACCCAGAAATCTCCTGGCCCTGATGGTCTACCGTACTCCTATTATAAGACCTTTCTACCTATCCTAAGCCCTCATTTGCTTTCCTTGTATGCTTCACTATTTAAAGGTACCATTCCACACCCACACTTTTTACATGCCCATGTTTCTGTGATCCCAAAACCGGGTAAAGACCCCTCCATCCCTGATAATTATAGACCCATTGCATTACTTAACTCTGATTACAAGATATTCACGAAAATATTGGCGAATCGATTGTCCCATTTCCTTCCCAGACTCATACACAAAGATCAGGTAGGCTTTGTGAAGACCAGACACGCCGGAGATAATACGAGACGTACGATCGATCTAATAGACCTACTGAACAAAACGTCCCGTCCAGCCCTGATACTGAGCCTTGATGCACATAAGGCTTTTGATCGGCTCAGCTGGCCGTTTATGTTCGCTACCCTCTCCAAATATGGGTTTGGAGGTCCCTTTATTGCAGCCTTGCACGCCCTATACTCATGTCCCTCATCCCAAGTACAACTATCCTCTTATCTGTCTTCATCCTTCTTATTGAGCAACGGTACCAGACAGGGATGCCCATTATCCCCCCTACTCTTCATCCTATGTCTTGAACCCTTAGCCGCGGCTATTCGCAACCATCCTGATATTCGTGGGGTCTTACTTCGCCAGAAGGAGTATAAATTGACCCTGTTTGCAGACAATATTCTGCTGACTCTGACTAGACCCCATACCTCTCTTCCAAACCTCATAGCCCTACTGAAGGAATTTAGTTCTATCTCGGGTTATAAAATTAAGACCAGTAAAACCGAAGCCCTACCTATACACATTCCACCCTTAGAACTCACAACTCTCACACAAAATTATTCATTTCATTGGTGCTCGGATTCCCTTACGTATTTGGGGGTGAATTTAACCTCTTCATACTCCACTTTATATCAGGCTAATTACCCCCCACTCTTCGAAGACATTGACCGGCTCTTGCGACAATGGGATATGTATCCCATCTCTCTCTTGGGTCGCATTAATGTCCTGAAGATGTCTATTATGCCTAGACTTTTATACCTATTTGACACTCTCCCGATTCCCATTCCTATGTCCCAACTTAAAGCTACGCAAAGAGCATTTCTTAATTTCATCTGGCACTATAGGGCTCACAGGATTGCGGGCTCTGTAGTGCTGGCCCCTAGGGCAAGAGGTGGGATGGGGGCTCCAGATCTCATTAAATATTTTTACGCCACCCATCTCAAACCGATCATTGTTTGGTCCTCCAGAATGGCGCCTAGTGTGTGAGCAGAGATCGAAATGAGTGTCACTAGACCAGTACATCCATGCGCTATGATCTGGGCTAACCTGGATTCGTCTATAAGTCAACTTCAAAGTATTTGCCTGGGGCCAATGTTGTTCTCCCTCTCTATATGGAAAAAAATGCTCACGCCAATTCTCTCTTGCATCCCCATGTCCACCGCTACTGAACGTGTTGTTCAACCCTGACATCCCTGATAGCCTATCTTATACTCGCATGCTTCCGTGGACACAAGCTGGAATCTTTCAACTTCGAAACATTGTACACCCCCTCACTCGTACACTTTTGCCCTTTGCTGACCTACAGAGGAAATATCTGATCCCTAAACAATTGTTATACTCCTACTTACAGATTAAACATTATTTTGCTTCTAAAGCAGCTTCCCTGACTCTTGAAAAACCTACCCCGTTCAAACTTTTATGTGCTCAGGGACCATACCAGACCCATCTCATTTCTGATATCTACAAATATTTACATGACGCTGCCTCACTTACTGACACATCCCATCTATACATGCATAAATGGTCCCAATTAATAGGCCGTCCCATCCCCCTTCCTCAATGGCGGACGATTTGGGAGGCTATTTCCAGGTCTTCACGATGTGTGGAACAAAGAGAGACGGCATACAAAATTTTATATTTTTGGTATAGAACACCTGAAATACTACATAAATATGATCCCACAACCCCTCGCGTATGTTGGAGATGCCGGGGAGACGTTGGCTCTCATTTCCACATTTTTTGGGAATGTCCTTTGATTCGCCCATTTTGGTCTTCTGTCCAGACCTTTCTACAGCAGTTGTTGGACGTCACTCCCCCATTGGACCCGATTTATTTCCTTCTAGGCCTGCCGATCCCTGGTGTCTCCAAACATACCCAAAATTTGGCTACCTATATCATTTTAGCAGCAAAACGGGCTATACCCTCACGATGGTTGTCCCCTTCCCCGCCCACACTTCCACAAGTTCTTCAAATATTGGGACTGATCTGTAAAATGGAACGCCTCACTGCAATGGTGCACGACACTCTTCCTCAATTTTCGAAAGTGTGGGATATTTGGGAACATTCAGATTTCAACCCTAGTGGCACTTCCTTATCTTCCAGCGAGGAGACTTTATCTTGACCTTTTATTCCAAAGTTAGAATGTAGAGGTTTTGTTCACTACTCCCTTTGAAGATTCCATGGTGCTTTCCCCCGTTCCTTTTTTTTTTTTTTTTGTCCTCTCACTAGGTGCGATACCTGCGTGGTGCCCTCGATTTCTGGGGGGGCGCCCTGGGTGTCTCACTGTTACCAGACCCAGTGAATACAATTTTGCTTACATGCGTTATATGGTATATTGTTTTGTTTTGCCCATTTGCTGGCTATTTACTCATTTGCTCAATTCCTTTTGTACGGCTAATATCCCATGATAATTGTATGCTGGCAGTACTGTGAATTGATTGATACACTTTTATTATATGCTGTATGCTCTATTTTATATTCTGACAATCTTTTGAATCTGTTTTTGTATGCATGAAAAATTTCAATAAAAAAAACTAAAATTGAAAAAAAAAATATTGGTTCTTGATTATTAGTATAAACCTAAGCTATCAGAGACAGTGATTTACTAAAGACAAATACAATGTTCACTTTGCAAGTAAAGTTGCACACTGCAAGAGAATTTTCTCTAGTTGCAAAGAAAACCCAACCATGTGCAAGGAAAATAAAAAATATAATTTGGCTTGCAAATGGTTGGATGATGGAGGTCAGCATAAATTCACCTCATTTGATTTGATATGCGCCCCTCATGGGAGCACGTCTAGGCGCACATGTCTTTAGAGTGTGGGAGGAAACTGGAGTACCCGGAGGAAACCCACGCAGACACAGGCAGAACATGCAAACTCCAGGCAGATGGTGTCATGGTCGGGATTCAAACCAGTGACCCTACCCTAGTGCTGCCAGGTTAAAAGGGCTAACCACTACAGCACTGTGCTGCCCATTCATTCACTAAGCTTTGAGGACAATTCCCTTGCAACTGCACTGACCAAGTGAACAGTCTATTTGCCCTTAGTAACTCAACACCAATGTGCCGCCTGACAGCAGAGAGAATGCACGTGTGTACTCTGTCAAATTTGGAAAGTATAATAGTGTGCCCATTCCACCCTGCTTGTGATGTTTATTTACAATTTTCTTTTTTTTTTTTTTGAGAAGGGACGAGTTGGGAGGATTTTTTTTTCCCCATTGCCAAGATTTCAGTAAAAATCAATATATTATGTCAGCAAAACTAATTTAAGTCAAAAGGGAGGTAAATAATGGTGCAGTCCAGAAATATATAATACTCCCTACCTATAACATAAACAAATGATACATCTCATTCACCTTAAAGTGGATGTAAACCCGATTTTTTTTTTTTTGCTGTCACAATGTAGAGTATAAGATTTCCTATCATTTGTGCCAGGTCTTGCCACAAAGAGTTAATCCAGCTCTAAACAATCCTCTTTTATTGTTCAGTGAGATAAAACGGACAAAAAGAGTTATCTTTGTCCGTTCCGCCCCCTTGCTTTGAGTGAAAGGTTATTTATATATCTCGTGCACTAGCTTTAGACAGGCATTATTTTTTTATTCCCACCCCCACTCCTTTTCTGAAGTCATGTGGTTACTTTTCTGGATTTTGACTGGATGCTAGTGATCATAGCAGAAGGAATCCACAGGAGAAAATGCATGTTGACAAGGGGAGTGTAGAGGTGGGCGGGGAGTCTACTGAGATCATGACTCCACCCACCGAGCTCCAGACAACAGATCCACCCACAGAATCTGCAGTTTTTCAGTTCTTATAACAGACAGAGGGGAGACATTTGACAGATAAGGACACATGCAGGTGGCATCTATATCCTTATAGATCAGCACTATGGCAGTAGTTTAGAAAGGATGAGAGTGGGTTTACATCCACTTTAACTAAGAGAATTGAATAATCCAAAACCGTATTCACAGCACTATGCACTCTTGGAGGTAGGTGCAGCACAGATCAATATTGTTATGCTGAGCTGCTGCTTAATTAAAACCATAAAATGACAACACAGAGCAAATCACAGAAAGAGAAAGACTGGAAAACCTCCACCTCCCTGTGACAGAAGTATACAGAAACATAATACAGAACAATGAAGTTCTCATTCAATAATAATTAATAGTCCGTAAAATATTGTTTGTCGTCCACTCCAAACAACCACTGTGCATTAGGTGTGATGCACTCTCCTCATGCCATCTCACTAACCGCAAGTATGTGCGCAATACTCCTATCACAGTAATTCATACACCTCTGGTCAGCCCTCACGGTTGGGTTGGCCTCCAATTAAGCTGAAAAGCAGCTCCAGTCTGATGGTCCTCGGCATCCAGGAGAAGTGGCTGTGCTGATGCAATAAATCCAATACAGAGCGGTGGTGAGCTGACCTTCTATGATTGATCTCTAATCAGGGACTGAAATCCACCTCCACGTGAAATAGTGCAGATGTTAAAATCATTTTGCAAATTACAGTGCATATGACATGTTCTCCCCACTTTGAAAATGCACTCAACTTCTAGATTTTACCTTATTTAACATACAGTATATCAGACAGGTTAAAATAGGCTTGTGTCGTTTCCCAGATTGCTCCGGATCACAGATCTCCCATTCGGTAATTAATTCTGCATTTTCCATGAGTAAGGTGAGGAAAAAAAAACCCTCAGACAGGTCACAGTTCCCTCAATAGGAAATCCAATGCTTCTCACAAACAAGGAGAGAAAAAGAACACCACCGTGTGAAGTCATAAAATTAGTTTTATTAAAAATATTATACACCACTTACATAGAATCCAGGCATTCCATGCATGTATCAAAAAACAAACGTTGCAGGTGGCCAGAGTAAAACTTCCCAGAGTGCTCAGATTTTAAGTGATACTATCTAGTGTCTAAAACCAGATCCTTCCTCTCCACAGAGAGGAGTCTTAGCTCCTTAACCTGTAATCACTGCTCAGACTTGAACGCACAGAGGACTATGTAGTACAGCAGAAAACTAGTCCCCTCTTACATATTACGTCATGCAGACTTTATAGTGAGCTGTTGCCAAGAGGCTCACATAGCATTGAGGAGGGGACCAATACTATGCATTTAACTTTTTAAAGTATGTTTACTGGGCAGCAATCTGCCCATATCATATGTGTATTTTTTTTTTTTTACAGCCATTAGCGCAAATATGGAGTTTTATTTGAGAGACATAAAAAACTCTCTTACATGTTATTGATAATTTGGAAGTGCAGTGTATATTGGCTACAGCTGATGTCAGCTCTTTATACACTATTGTTAGTCACAGGGAAGCTGTAATGCCCTGTACACACGATCGGATTTCCGATGGAATAAAAACCGATGGATTTTTCCGTCGGAATTCCGATGAAGCTGACTTTCATCAGTCTTGCCTACACACCATCAGATAAAATTCTGAACGTCCAAAACGGCGTGACGTAAAACACTCAGACGAGCCGAGAAAAATTAAGTTCAATGCTTCTGAGCATGCGTCGATTTTATTCTGAGCATGCGTGGATTTTTCTCCGATGGAGTTCCCCAAAGATGATCGGAATTTGCTATCGGTTTTTTTTTCCATCTGTAAAATTTAAAACATGTTCTATTTTTTCACACCGATTAAAAAAAGACTGATGGGGCCCACACACGATCGTTTTTTCTGATGACAAAAGTCCATCTGTCTTTTTTCATCGGAAAAAATGATTGTGTGTACGCGACATGAGGGGTAAAGCATGCCCCTAGAATTGCCAATATTGTTTTGCGTAAATAGGAACAGACTATCTTTAGAGTCAGTTCATACTGATTTATCATTATTAGGTCATTTCTACCACTATTCAATCCAATTTTTAGACTTAGACATATACAAACACAATGGGTCCCTGGGAACAAGATCCTTTTTTAAGATCACTGACCGGAATGGGTATTTTCAAAATCACGTTGTCATCATTAAGCTTGGTTAAAAAACTCATATGTGGCTGGACCACATCTCCATCTATGAATGGACACAAGGAGCTGAGGCTCAGGGGCACCCATAGCAAGCTGCTTGCTGTGGGGGCACTCAACAGGAGGGAGGAAGTGTGGGAGCATGAAAGTGCACATGTTCTAAGCAATGTATGGGTATGTCACTTAGCCTTTTTTGCTATATAAGAAAACAAATAATTAACAATTTCAATGTTTTTCTTAGTCTCTTTTGTAACATTTTGCAAATAAATACTATTTCTTTAAAAATGTAGGCCAAAATGTGTTCTACTACATTTCTTTGGTAAACATAACCCAAATAATGTAAGTATTAATTATTTAGTCTGTGGGAAAGTTATACAAACTATGGTATATATATTTGAAAATCGACCAGTCCTAATATACTGTACTTACTGCATAATTTTTTGACCTTAAAATGCCAGGACAGTAAAAATACCACTCAAAATGACCCCTTTTTGAAAAGTAATTAGTCCAATGTATTTAGTAAGAAGCATGGTGAGTTTTATAAAGTTGTAATTTTTTGTCCCAATTTTTTTGGAAAAAATAAAATAAAAATTTGGGCTCCAAGGTGTTTTCTGAAAGGCATAGTGGGTCTTTTGAAAATTGTATTTTTTTACAAAAGTTTTTGAAAAATTCAGGGAATATTTTTTTTTTTTAACACACTGCATAGGCATACTCAGAATTACAGTACAAAACTGTGATAACAGATTAGCTGGAAGGCAAAAGGGGTTACTATTGTAACAAAAGGGTCATAATAAGGTTTACTAATAGAAAAATGTAAACTTTATTGGTAGCAACAGTATTACTGTACGTTTAAAAAAAAAAATTGATTTTCAACTTGACAGGATCACTCGGATCCATAAAAGGCACTATCAATCATGGTGCATACAGGACTCACAAACACAAAACATATAACAAAAAATATTCTGGTCGTCTGGACGTCAAGTATTATTCCATGCATGGGCTGTTACGTGAATAGCCTTAGAATTAAATATGGTACAAGACCAATGTGGTTCAACATGAAAGCCAATGTGTGTAAAGCCCATGGGGACTCAAGCTCAATGATAGCCCCCCTGCTGACCGGGGACGTCATAAGTATCATGTGATGCCACTCGTAGTGCTGAAGCCGACATAGCCACATTACGGCAATATCAGAGGATCCAGCAAACATCTGAGGGGTGGATGAGCAGCTATGGTGACCATGAAGCACCGGAGCAAACAGGATGGAACTTATGGATCTCATGAGTGACAATTTGTGCGGTAGAGTACAGCCTGTCATTTCATCTCCTCACCTAACCCCAATAAGTCTGCATCTAGTATACTGTTGAGACGAACTTACTGTTGAATTACAGGGGACTGGTGTTGAGAAAAATCCATTTGCCTGTGATAATCTGAATTATTACCATCTGCTGCTCCATACCTCTGCATCTGGCCACTAACATTGTATTGGTGACTGCCGGGTCAATGCAGTTAACTGCTCTGCTGCTTCATACCACTATTACCACCAACTGCTTGCTGATAAGCATAGTTGATTTATGCTCATACATCATCTAGTTGTCTGCTAAATTGCATGGTACTTCTTTCAATAAAATCTATTGAAAAAAAAAAAAAATTGCATGGCCACAGCATTGTTGAACTTGGCACCTCATCAAAAGGCTACAACCAGCCGGCTGATTAACGGTTGCCTCACCACGCAGTGGCTGCTGTATGTCCCCTACTGTAAAGATAGAAGAAGGGTTGCCCCTGGGATATTATGGACTGGAGCAATGATATGAACCGACCAATAGAAGTATGTAAAAATAGAAAAAGTTTTATTACACGTAAATAATCACAAAAGTGAACAATAAGGACAGTTCGATATATTCAATATCATAAAAAAATGGATTATATACTAACATACACACCAATATATTGAATATTCACATCCATGATGTTGACAATTAATGTCGATACAGAGGGAAGCGAATGGATACCAACATGTTTCGGATACAGATGGCAGTTCAAGGCCACTACCATAGGCACAGGGACAACAACAGGAGCCACTAGTAACACGTTTGTCACTCCCAAAGTTCCCCCCATGTTTTTCAGAAATCAGGGAAACTCACAGGTTCCCCTCACCCCCACTCCCCCTTAACCACTCACTCCACATTGTCACCCTTTAATATTATCAATTTATCCTCACACTCCCTCACTCAGGATGAGATTTCAGTGTTATCTAAAGGGTTAACCTTTTGTCCCAATAAACCTATTGACAAATTTGAAGTTACTAAAGACTTACATGTATATACCCGGAAATTACTACTTCAAAGCATGTTTGAAAAAACAGACCCTGATGCACGAGAATTTCACACCTTTAGCGAAAGACAGGCACTAAAAAACCTAAAATCCTTATTGAAAGAAAATGAACCTAAAGATTTGATAGACAATGTGGATTTGGAATCTCTCCTCCCTAACACTGACCCTTCCAGTACAGATAGGACTACCACTAAATCACTCTTAAAAAAAACTTCATCACTTTACCCAGCCCCAAGTTCCAATCATGGTGTTTCTAATTTTTTGAAAAGTGTTTGCCGAGGGATCCAAACCCTGGAGCTCTCACCCCCAGATCATACAAATCTTACTCAAAACGAAAAACTTGCCCTAAAGAACTTATCTGACAACTATAATATAACGATTAACTCGTCTGATAAAGGAGGCAACATTGTACTAATGGACAATGATAACTATAACCAAATGTGCTCCGATATCCTAAGTAATCAGGATTGGTACCGCCCAGTGAGCACTGATGTTATCAAAGTCTATAATCTTAAATTCTATGATCTTATGGACACCGCGTTCCGGGACAAAATTATCTCTAGGCAAACACTAGACTTCATTCGCACCCCGTTTCCCATAACACCAACTTTCTACTCCCTTCCCAAGATACACAAAAATGCACAAAATCCTCCTGGTCGCCCCATAATATCGGGAAATAGAGCCATCACAGAAAACGTATCTCGCTTGATTGACGAACATCTAAAACCCTTTGTATCCAGTCTACTCTCCTATGTATGTGATACTCTTCACTTACTACGCATCATTGAAGGGGTCCAAATACCACAGGAATCAATCCTGGTCAGTATTGATGTAGAAGCCCTATATAGTTCCATACCACATTCTCTAGGCATAGCATCCATAAATTAGGGATGAGCTCGGTGTTCGAGTCGAACATACGTTCGACTCGAACATCGGCTGTTCAATCGTTCGACGAAGATCGAACAATTTGGGCCGTTCGCGCCAAATTCGAGTGACGCGAACGGCCCACAATACACTGCGCCATCGCAGTGCAATCCCGGCGCTGTGATTGGCCAAGCATGCACTGTGACCCCCGCATGCTTGGCCAATCACAGCGCCGGCAGCTAGGAGAGCCATAATTGGCCACAGGCAGGTTGCCTGTGGCCAATTATAGCTCAGGGTGTTTAGCACACGTCCCACACTATAAAAGGCCGCCAGCGCGGCGGCCTTGTGTAGTGTGTTCCGGCGCAGGGAAAGAGAAGGATAGGCAGGGACAGTGTCATTGCTATTCTTTGCTAAACCTTGTGTGTAGGGAGAGAGAAGGATAGGCAGGGAGAGTGTCAGTGTCATATTCTTTGCTAAAACTTGTGTGCAGGGAGAGAGAAGGATAGGCAGGGAGAGTGTCAGTGTCATATTCTTTGCTAATAAAAAAATGGTAATCAATACAAGCCGCCCTAGTGATTACCCCACCGCGCTGTTTTGACAGAAGAATACAGTGCATCAAATACTAGCAGCAGCCACTCTAAATATATATAACCCTGTGAAAAATATAGTCAACACACTAAAATAGAATGACAAACTATAAGTGGCGCTAAGTGAATATAACAATTATATTGATATAAACTGTGAAAAAAGTAATAGTGAAATATACTTAAATCTTAAAAATGAACAAAAGGCATAAAGAAAAATTCCAAAAAATGTGTATAGAGTGACAGCACAAATAAAGTCCATATAAGTGTAGCGGGGTGTTTCCCCTTTAATTAGGAGAAAGAACTACGGTTCCCAGAGCTCCACTGTTCACCGGATGTTTCGGGTTATGCCCCAGAGACTCATGGGGGAAGTGATATAAGGGAGGGGCGAGGCCTGACTCGCTCTCTTTGGACACGGGACGGCTGAGACTGATCCACCTGTGCGGAGCTGTGCTGTGTGAGGGCCTGAAGCCTGGGGACTCCTTACAGCGAACCAAAGAGCCTTCCACCCTTTGCGAGCCTGGGTGGCATCCAACATCTCCTGCCTGCAGCCTAGATTGGATGGGAGATCCGTTGGCAGCAACCGCTGTTTGCGAGTGACGACACAGCCGGTGGAAGTCCCGGACGGGTCGCGTCCGGAGGGTGAGCTGAGCGAAAGCTCATCCAATAACCTGTTTATAGTACTGTGCCTATAGACTGCCGAGGCCTACCACCTCACTTTAAGACTCTCACTGGAGATCCGCAGCAGGACTGATCCAGAGGATCTCTAGTGAAGTACGGTCAGTTGTTCAGATTCTCCCTGTTGGATTACAAAGTGTTTACTATTCTTATGTGCACCACCTCTACAGCAAGCCGGTGAAGAAACCATTATTCTTACAGGACTAAGTTTTAGAGTAAGGGATCAGGCCTGATCCGTTAGGTATACATTTAGCTGTTGTACCATAGGGTTCCTAGTTAACGGTCGCTCCACGTGGCGTTCTTTTACCCCCCCCCCCTTTTTATTCTTATGGTGTAATGTGACTGTCATTGCAGGGCTCTGCATACAAGTTAGAAAAATCATATTGTCATTGCTGTGTGTTTTCTTTGCATAACAAGAAGTAAAATCCGTTATCCCTTTATTACTGTTCTATGTTTGAATCTCTCCCTTAAAGTATAAGGATATATGTGTGCATCCTTTAGACTAGCTGTGCCAGAGTGGGTAGAGCCGATTGCCGGTGGGTTGGAGAGCTGTACTCAGGGCCCAAATTAAACCTTGCGGCCCGCTTAAGCTGCGGGTATCGCTACACGTGGGGGCTCGTACATCCGGGATTACTGAGACAGCGGTGAAACCGCCAGAAGCTACCGGCATGGACCCGATAGAGGTGGGACAGTGGTACAAGAGATGGGGCGTAGACCCAGCCAGGACGGCAGTTATAGAACTCCCGGGGATATGGCAGACACAAGCAATGATACAACTCATAATGTCCCTATCACCGATTCACAAACCATGGGTGATAGATGTGAAAACTAGTGGTGGACTTTCACATGTTTTACTGGAATGGCAGGCAGAAATTCCTGAACAGTTTAGAGGCAACAGCATACAAGATGAGGACGATCAGGTCTATCATTTGCTGCATGTGCTGCCGCGCACAAGAGACAGCCCTCAGACAAAAATAACACTGTCACCGCAGCCATCTTCCCCGTCATCCCCACAGAAGGACACAAAGAGTCCCAAGACAAGCCCAGGCACCCTTAGTGCAGAATTATGCGCTGTTCTGGGGGAGATTGTAGCTCAGTGCAAGAAAGAGCCCACAGATTACCCGATGTCGGGGTACAGGAAACTCCGGATGTTTTCAGGGAGAAAACCAGTACCTTTGGAGGAAGAGGGATTTGAGGAGTGGCTAGACAGCGCAACTCAGGCACTAGAGGAATGGGAAGTGCCGGACCGCAGAAAAAAACAGAGGGTTGTGGAAAGTTTGAAAGGGCCTGCTCTAGAGGCCGTGCGCAACCTGAAGATGAGCAAGGCAGATTGTACTGCACAAGAGTGCCTCGATGTGTTACAAAATGTGTTTGGTGGGACAGAGAAAGTAACGGAGCTTGCTTATCAGCTGGAACATTGCTACCAGAAGGAAGGTGAGAAACTATCAGACTATATGGGACGCCTGGACAAAATACTGCATAGGATGATCCTAAAGAAGGGGATCAGCCCAAAGAAAGTAGATGAGGCCCGTGCTCAACAGGTAGTGAGGGGAGCTCAACCCATGGATCCAATTGCATGGACACTGCGTGCCCGATTGGATGGGAGGAATCTGGGGTACCCTGACCTCATCCGAATGATCAGAGAAGAAGAGGCTATATTGGAAGAAAAAAAAAAAGAACGCCTGATAGAGCCCGTCAAACAGCCGGTGGCAATAGTTACACCGGCCATGACTCCCGATAGGGGAGCGGAGGTGGACACTTTGAAGTTGCAGATGTCCCAGATGATGGAGATGATGACTGCTATAATGGCGAAAGGTCAAGGTGGAGCAGAGAAACCAAGCCCCAGAAAGGAGTTGTTCCCAGATACGTCAATACCGAGTCCCACTCGGAACCGAGAAGAGATGTTATGCTACAACTGCGGAGGCAGTGGCCACTTTGCCAGTAGGTGTTCCAGTCCTAAGAAGAAGAAAATGGATAATCGCCAGCCGGCGGGAAACGCCAGAGGGCCCCGGTGAGGGAGTCAACCGGGTGCCCATCTCTTTCAGTGAGCTCCAAACTGAATAGAAGGGAGAGGAAGAGAGAAAACACGACCCCTGAGAAGGAATTTAGGGTCTCTCAACCAAGATACACACCAGAGAGAGGGGACAAGACCCCTCAGAAGAAATTTAGCACTCCCAGGAAGGAATGCCTACAACCAGGAGACAATAACATCCCTCAGCGGGTTTGTAACCCCATTAGGGTGGCGAGGGTCAATGCATACCAGGCTCAGGGGAGAACAAAGTCAAAAACCAACTGGATGAAGACAAGTTCTCAGAAGAGAGTGACCTCAACCCGGCCGTACCCAGAAGAACTGGTCTGCCCGTCCCCCACGGTATCTATCCAGGTGGAAGGAGTATATACAAAGGCCCTTCTGGATACTGGAGCTCAAGTGACTTTATTGTATAGAGACTTCTATGATAGGCACTTAAGCCATTTGCCTATACGGAAGATAGAAGAGCTGGAGATATGGGGCCTGGGAACGCAGAGTTTCCCTTATGATGGTTATCTACCCATAAAGCTGACATTCGACCCCTCTGTGGCTGGGAAGACAGAAGTATTCGACACCCTGGTGGTTGTGTGTCCTAGACCACCCGGGGCCAACCAGATGTCCCTCATGGGAGAAAAAGAAACCCTGGACTGCCGCACTCTGTATAGACAGTTATTTATTCCAAAATTTCAGGTAAAAAATCCAAATTCAAAATAAATCCATAAATCCAAAACAACAAATGCAGATGGTGTGCATGCAGGGAAGGGTGGCTAACGCGTTTCACGTCACGAATTGACGCTTACTCATAGCTAGGGTGTGTGGGAATCAATAGAGGTATAAATGAAAAATAAAGTAACTTTACACCAATCAGTACTGAAAGAACACAGCTGACTGGGATAACCTTATGTTTGATTTCGGCACTCCCAAGAAAGGGAGAGGGGGGAAGGGAATAGCACTCTTTTGAAGACCATTCACAAAAATACAAAATTACAAAATGTGTATAAATTATAAACTAAACACTTAATGCTTAAACATAGACACACCAAAGTGTGTCTATATATTATTTAAAGTGAATGAATATGACAGTGATAAGTATGAATGTCAATTAATTAAGTTCAAAAAATGAACGGAAAAATCTTTTTAAATGAAAAAATAAATGAAAAGTGAAAATGTGAAAATGTTTTTTGGAGATGGTGAGCCATAGATGTAAATATATTCATGTATGTGAAATAATTATTATGTGATATTCGTGTGAATTGAAATAATAATAATAATAGTAATTTACAAATACTCCAAAAAACCATAATGATGAATTAATTAATAAATAATAAAATTTAAATGCACAAAATGTGCACAATGCGTGCTACTGCCAAACAGACTGTGTGACAATTACATAGGGAAATGTGAAGAATGATAAATATGAATAAATAAATGATAAGTGATCATGAGGGAGATATATGTGTGTGTATAAAGTGTAAAGAAATGTCCATATATGAATGTCTATAAATGTGCTATATAACATAATATAATCCGCCTTGTAATGGGTCAATGGATATAATACAATATGCCATAGAACAAAATAAACATGGATAAATCAATAAAATTCAAATAAATATCATGTGTGAATATATGCATTTACCGGAGACACATGTCTCTCCTGTATGCACACATGAACCTTGGACTTTCAACTTTAAACATAAACATAAATAAGAAATGTGTAATAAATGAGTATAAGAATGTACAAAGATATGCACGATAATATACAATAAAATCATGCAAGGGGGTACATGAAAATGTGTGTAAGGAAATTCGGATGTTCAGATCCATATAGGGAAATGGTATTGAACCACACACAATACTATCTAGCAGGATGACCATGCATCTTTGCATAGATGTACCCTCATCTCTGCGGTTTAAGATGTAAACCCAATATTCAAATAATAATAAAATCATGATATTAACCTTAATTGTCAAGGGAATCTGTTAAAATAGTGTGTATGCACATGTCAATCACCGCACTTATCCAAAATCAAAAATTAAATAATATATGAACATATAAAAGTGTGCATGGTGGCCGGGCATGTGCATAGACACTATGGTACCTAAGTACTGGAAGCCGATGCTCATAATCACGGAATTTCAAATATGTATTAAGAACGGAATTACTATTAGTCCGAGGACTGGTAGTTGATAATAGCTCGAAAATTGTCGTCGTGGTGTATGGGCATTTATAAAGAAACAAAAATGTAAAAAATATAAAAAAATATAATATCAAAAATTGAAAAAAATCAAAAGGATATTTTTATCCTATGTAGATATATTACATTAGAGTTACGTCCATACAAACACGGCGACAAATGATTGGAGTAATTGGCCATCATTGATTTGAAAAAATCAAAATAAAAATAAAAAAGGTTTACAAATATGTGTTTACAAATATGTATACAAAGGTAGATGTAAACAGAGGTAGAACAGATACAATGATGCTTGGCCTCACAATGATTGATCTCCAAAAATCCTCTGGAGGACAAGAAACACCAATGATACTCATTAGAAAAAAGGGACAGGACACTGTGCAGACAGGCTCATGTTTCAAGTCTAAACGCACCAAAGGACAGGATATGTACTAAACTTGCAAAATTCCAATGCAATAAAGCACATCCTTGCAAATTATGCTATAAATCTCAAAAAAAAAAAAAAGGGGTCCTCTGTGCGAAAGTCTTGAAAACAAGTTATGGGAAGAAAAGAAAAAAAAAAAAAAAAAAAAAAAAAAAAAAAAAAAAAAAAAAAACACAACACTGGTACTCATTACAAAAAAAGGGGACAGGACACTGTGCAGACAGGCTCATGTTTCGAGTTGGAGAGAAAAAAAAAAAAAAAAAAACACAACACTGGTACTCATTACAAAAAAAGGGGACAGGACACTGTGCAGACAGGCTCATGTTTCGAGTTGGAGAGAAAAAAAAAAAAAAAAAAAAAAAAAACTATATGCCCAAAGATGTGCATGTGTGGACCATGAAAAGTGCGAAATATGAATGCAATAATGCATAATTTCGCAACTGCAGTTGTAAATTATGAAATAAATGACAAAAAAATGTTTTTTGTTCAAATTGTGAAGACAAGCAGTATAAGGAAAAACCAACACTAAATGAGAGGATCATTGTAACAATGAAGCAAGTTATCATGATAACTTATATGCTATCCATATGGGATGCATCTTCACAGATAATTTAATAAAAATGTGATACATCCCATTCATAATTTAACCCTGTGGGGCGTCTAGTGTCTAGTAGGAAGATCCACCGAACTTCTTGTCTGCATAGTGTATTAAATTTGTCCCCACCCCTAACGGGTCTGGTGATCCTTTCCACTCCCTGTATAGTGAGGCTGGAGGTGTTTTTATGATGAACCTCGTTCCAATGTCGTGCTACGTTGGTCATGTGGTCCTTATCAATATCGTAAAGATGATCGTATAACCGATCTTTGAGGCGTCTGGTAGTTCTCCCAATGTATTGTATGGAACACTGTGTACATGTGATGGCATATATGATGTAGCTAGTGTTACAATTGATGAAAGAATCTATCTTATGTGTTTTGCCAGTGGACATGGATGTAATAGTGTCACCTTTCTGTATGAATGGACAATAAACACAGTGTGTTCCCCCACATTTGAATGTCCCTTTAAATGATAACCAGTGTTTCGTGGTGTTCTTACTAGAAAAAAGGCTAGGAGATAGTAGGTTTCCAAGAGATGGTGCTCTTCTGGAAACCGTACGAATGCCCTTCTGTAATATTTTATCATATATAGGGTCATGTGTTAGTATAGGTAAATATTTCATGACTATGCGTTTGACATTCTGGAATTCAGCACTATATGGGGTGGAAAACGTGGGGATACCGTTGTCGATATTGTTTTTCTTTTTATTTCTGGATCTATGTTTGCTTTTCCTTTTCTTTTTGTTAGTCTCTCTGATTCTGTCTCTGTCTTTATTTCTATCCTCTCCATGTGCGTGATCTGCTTTTTTAGACAACAAGGAATCACGGGATGTATTCCTGGCAATGGATAATCCCTTTTCTATAACAGGTGTGGGATATCCCCTTTCTTCAAATCTACTAGACATAGCTTTGGCTTCATTTTCAAAGTCAGTGTTTCTGCTGCACAATCTCCTTAGCCTCAGGAACTGTCCAATAGGGATGCTATTGATAGTATGTGTAGGATGACTGGAATCTGCTCTCAACAGCGTGTTCCCTGCATTGGGTTTTCTGTATAAACTGGAGAAAATAGCATTGTTTTCACCTGACAGCTTAACGTCTAGAAATTCAATAGTGTTTTTGTTGAGTGTACCAGTGAAGCGTAGATTGAGTGTATTATCGTTCATGTATGCTAGCCATCTTTCTAGATCACATGATGGGTCATTCACTATAAACAAGAGATCGTCTATAAATCTACAAAAAAATAAAGTATCTCTGCGACGGGGACTATGAGGCCCAAAAATGCGCAGTCTTTCCCACCATCCCATGTAGAGATTGGCCAGGGATGGAGAGAACTTGGCTCCCATCGAGGCTCCGCACTTTTGGAGGTAATAGTCCCCGTCAAACATAAAAAAATTATGAGTAAGCAAATATTCCAAACATAAAATAATGAACTCCTGTAGAATAGGGGAAAATCGATCCGATCTCTGTAAAAAGTGAGAAACAGCCTGTAGACCCAAAGTATGGGGTATGGAGGAATAAAGACTTGTGACATCACAAGTGATCCACTGACAGTTTTCATTCCATGTGATGTCATTCAGTTTGGTCAAAAGGTCATTGGTGTCACTGATGTACCCTGGTAAGTCCATAACCAAAGGTTGGAGTTGTTCATCCACCCATTGCCCTAAACGTTCATTTAAGGAATTGATTCCTGCTACAATCGGTCTGCCCGTAAGAGGTGTAAGGCCCTTATGCAGTTTTGGTAGGTGATGAAAGATGGGCATGACAGGGAAAGGTGGGATCAAAACTTCTTTTTCCTTTTCTGTGAAGACTCCTATTAGGACTGACCTATCCAATAACGCAGAGAGTTCTTTCTTGAAGGATTCTGTGGGGTCACCTCTAAGCTTATGATAAGTGGTAGTGTCCGACAATTGCCTTAAAGCCTCTTGTTTGTAGATAGTTGCATCTAGGACAACCACCACCCCGCCTTTATCTGAGTTCTTTATAACTATAGAGGGATCCTTTTGTAGTTTATCTAACGATATTTTTTCTTCAACAGACAAATTATCAAAACCCTTTTTGCTGGATGTTTTAGATATATTTTTAGCCAAAAGGGATAAATCCCTTTCTACTAATTTTTGGTATAAATCCATGTCCTTTCCTCTGGAATTTATCGGATAAAAGTCTGATTTAACCTTAAAATGAACTGGGTTATGACCTGGACCAAAAACATCCATATCTTCTCTGACTATATCTGATTCACCAGCAAGATCTGTCAAGTCCATCAAAGCACATACGTCAATGAAATGATTAGAATAAGGTATACACTCACCCATGGTGGAGTCCTCTGTGGAAAAGCCTGGCGATGAAATATCTTGTTCAGAAAAGTAATGTTTTTGCAGTGTGAGAACTCTTGCTAATCTGTTGACATCTATGATGGTGTTGAAGAGGTTAAAGTGATTGGATGGACAAAAATTCAAGCCTTTTGACAATAATAGAATGTCTGATTCGGTTAAAGGACATCCCGACAGATTCATTACATTCGATATTTCAGCTACTTGCGATCCCGTAGAGGGTAGCGATTTCCTCTGTTGTCTTCTGTGTTTCTTTCCGCCTCTCCTGGTTTTCTTGTTTTTTTGTTGTTTTTCTTCTTGTTTTTCTTGCTGTGATTCTGACCGTGAGGGTTTAAAGGAACCGGTTGATCTTTACGTGTGTATTCGGGTTTGGAGCTGTCAGAGGAAGAGTCAGATCCAGTCGCTGCAAAAGTGTCATTTGGGGGTTCACCTTCCGTATCTGAAAAACTGACCCGCTTTTTGCTTGGAGTTTTTCGTGGGCGGTTCGCGTGAAATATTGGCTTCTTCCAAGTATAAACTTTATTTGCATCATAATCTAACTGATCTCTGGTCTTTTTCTCTTTTTTAGTAGCAATTACTCCTCTTTCTAGTTTATCCATTTTTTTGTTCAGCTGCATGTCTAAATCCGAATATCCAGGTTGTCCCTGTTGATCCACTAGTTCCTTCTGTATCATGGACATTTCATCCTGTACCCTATTCAATTCTTTTTGTTTAAAGTTCACAATGATTTTCATCAGTTCAAACGAACAAGCAGAAAGGGTATTAGTCCATTTCATTTTTGTATCCTCGTCTGGAAAATCAAACGTGGGAAACTTCTTAATGCGTAGTCCTCGAGGTATTTGTTCCATAGTGATATATTCCGTGAGTGTATTAACATCCCAGAACGCCCTTATTTCCTTTGCCATAAGGCTCTCAAGTTTGCGGAATATGCGTCTCAGAGAGAAATCGCCTACATCCGCTGTTTGTGAAAAAAGTTGCTGGCTGGAGCGTAAGGGATTGTTAGCTGGGGCGGTTAGAGTTCGGCTAAACCCTGTGTCTACTCCTGTGGTTGTTGTAGTGGTGGTGGATTCGGTATGTGTCATGGTGACGGGGTAATGTATAAAACACTATGTATTAAGGAATTACGGAGCTGGAGAATGGAGGAAAAACGTACCGCTCAAAAGCTTGAGAATTCACCAAATAGCTGCTTCCGCCCGGTCACTCACACAGGTGCTGGCCACCCTTCCCTGCATGCACACCATCTGCATTTGTTGTTTTGGATTTATGGATTTATTTTGAATTTGGATTTTTTACCTGAAATTTTGGAATAAATAACTGTCTATACAGAGTGCGGCAGTCCAGGGTTTCTTTTTCTCCCATGCATCAGTGCAGAGCCAGCACCTGTGTGAGTGACCGGGCGGAAGCAGCTATTTGGTGAATTCTCAAGCTTTTGAGCGGTACGTTTTTCCTTTCCTCTGTTTCTACCTGGACTTTGCCCATTTTTGTACCTGCCCAGCTTCAATATTCTCCAGCTCCGTAATTCCTTAATACATAGTGTTTTATACACAATGGATTACCCCGTCACCATGACACATACCGAATCCACCACCACTACAACAACCACAGGAGTAGACACAGGGTTTAGCCGAACTCTAACCGCCCCAGCTAACAATCCCTTACGCTCCAGCCAGCAACTTTTTTCACAAACAGCGGATGTAGGCGATTTCTCTCTGAGACGCATATTCCGCAAACTTGAGAGCCTTATGGCAAAGGAAATAAGGGCGTTCTGGGATGTTAATACACTCACGGAATATATCACTATGGAACAAATACCTCGAGGACTACGCATTAAGAAGTTTCCCACGTTTGATTTTCCAGACGAGGATACAAAAATGAAATGGACTAATACCCTTTCTGCTTGTTCGTTTGAACTGATGAAAATCATTGTGAACTTTAAACAAAAAGAATTGAATAGGGTACAGGATGAAATGTCCATGATACAGAAGGAACTAGTGGATCAACAGGGACAACCTGGATATTCGGATTTAGACATGCAGCTGAACAAAAAAATGGATAAACTAGAAAGAGGAGTAATTGCTACTAAAAAAGAGAAAAAGACCAGAGATCAGTTAGATTATGATGCAAATAAAGTTTATACTTGGAAGAAGCCAATATTTCACGCGAACCGCCCACGAAAAACTCCAAGCAAAAAGCGGGTCAGTTTTTCAGATACGGAAGGTGAACCCCCAAATGACACTTTTGCAGCGACTGGATCTGACTCTTCCTCTGACAGCTCCAAACCCGAATACACACGTAAAGATCAACCGGTTCCTTTAAACCCTCACGGTCAGAATCACAGCAAGAAAAACAAGAAGAAAAACAACAAAAAAACAAGAAAACCAGGAGAGGCGGAAAGAAACACAGAAGACAACAGAGGAAATCGCTACCCTCTACGGGATCGCAAGTAGCTGAAATATCGAATGTAATGAATCTGTCGGGATGTCCTTTAACCGAATCAGACATTCTATTATTGTCAAAAGGCTTGAATTTTTGTCCATCCAATCACTTTAACCTCTTCAACACCATCATAGATGTCAACAGATTAGCAAGAGTTCTCACACTGCAAAAACATTACTTTTCTGAACAAGATATTTCATCGCCAGGCTTTTCCACAGAGGACTCCACCATGGGTGAGTGTATACCTTATTCTAATCATTTCATTGACGTATGTGCTTTGATGGACTTGACAGATCTTGCTGGTGAATCAGATATAGTCAGAGAAGATATGGATGTTTTTGGTCCAGGTCATAACCCAGTTCATTTTAAGGTTAAATCAGACTTTTATCCGATAAATTCCAGAGGAAAGGACATGGATTTATACCAAAAATTAGTAGAAAGGGATTTATCCCTTTTGGCTAAAAATATATCTAAAACATCCAGCAAAAAGGGTTTTGATAATTTGTCTGTTGAAGAAAAAATATCGTTAGATAAACTACAAAAGGATCCCTCTATAGTTATAAAGAACTCAGATAAAGGCGGGGTGGTGGTTGTCCTAGATGCAACTATCTACAAACAAGAGGCTTTAAGGCAATTGTCGGACACTACCACTTATCATAAGCTTAGAGGTGACCCCACAGAATCCTTCAAGAAAGAACTCTCTGCGTTATTGGATAGGTCAGTCCTAATAGGAGTCTTCACAGAAAAGGAAAAAGAAGTTTTGATCCCACCTTTCCCTGTCATGCCCATCTTTCATCACCTACCAAAACTGCATAAGGGCCTTACACCTCTTACGGGCAGACCGATTGTAGCAGGAATCAATTCCTTAAATGAACGTTTAGGGCAATGGGTGGATGAACAACTCCAACCTTTGGTTATGGACTTACCAGGGTACATCAGTGACACCAATGACCTTTTGACCAAACTGAATGACATCACATGGAATGAAAACTGTCAGTGGATCACTTGTGATGTCACAAGTCTTTATTCCTCCATACCCCATACTTTGGGTCTACAGGCTGTTTCTCACTTTTTACAGAGATCGGATCGATTTTCCCCTATTCTACAGGAGTTCATTATTTTATGTTTGGAATATTTGCTTACTCATAATTTTTTTATGTTTGACGGGGACTATTACCTCCAAAAGTGCGGAGCCTCGATGGGAGCCAAGTTCTCTCCATCCCTGGCCAATCTCTACATGGGATGGTGGGAAAGACTGCGCATTTTTGGGCCTCATAGTCCCCGTCGCAGAGATACTTTATTTTTTTGTAGATTTATAGACGATCTCTTGTTTATAGTGAATGACCCATCATGTGATCTAGAAAGATGGCTAGCATACATGAACGATAATACACTCAATCTACGCTTCACTGGTACACTCAACAAAAACACTATTGAATTTCTAGACGTTAAGCTGTCAGGTGAAAACAATGCTATTTTCTCCAGTTTATACAGAAAACCCAATGCAGGGAACACGCTGTTGAGAGCAGATTCCAGTCATCCTACACATACTATCAATAGCATCCCTATTGGACAGTTCCTGAGGCTAAGGAGATTGTGCAGCAGAAACACTGACTTTGAAAATGAAGCCAAAGCTATGTCTAGTAGATTTGAAGAAAGGGGATATCCCACACCTGTTATAGAAAAGGGATTATCCATTGCCAGGAATACATCCCGTGATTCCTTGTTGTCTAAAAAAGCAGATCACGCACATGGAGAGGATAGAAATAAAGACAGAGACAGAATCAGAGAGACTAACAAAAAGAAAAGGAAAAGCAAACATAGATCCAGAAATAAAAAGAAAAACAATATCGACAACGGTATCCCCACGTTTTCCACCCCATATAGTGCTGAATTCCAGAATGTCAAACGCATAGTCATGAAATATTTACCTATACTAACACATGACCCTATATATGATAAAATATTACAGAAGGGCATTCGTACGGTTTCCAGAAGAGCACCATCTCTTGGAAACCTACTATCTCCTAGCCTTTTTTCTAGTAAGAACACCACGAAACACTGGTTATCATTTAAAGGGACATTCAAATGTGGGGGAACACACTGTGTTTATTGTCCATTCATACAGAAAGGTGACACTATTACATCCATGTCCACTGGCAAAACACATAAGATAGATTCTTTCATCAATTGTAACACTAGCTACATCATATATGCCATCACATGTACACAGTGTTCCATACAATACATTGGGAGAACTACCAGACGCCTCAAAGATCGGTTATACGATCATCTTTACGATATTGATAAGGACCACATGACCAACGTAGCACGACATTGGAACGAGGTTCATCATAAAAACACCTCCAGCCTCACTATACAGGGAGTGGAAAGGATCACCAGACCCGTTAGGGGTGGGGACAAATTTAATACACTATGCAGACAAGAAGTTCGGTGGATCTTCCTACTAGACACTAGACGCCCCACAGGGTTAAATTATGAATGGGATGTATCACATTTTTATTAAATTATCTGTGAAGATGCATCCCATATGGATAGCATATAAGTTATCATGATAACTTGCTTCATTGTTACAATGATCCTCTCATTTAGTGTTGGTTTTTCCTTATACTGCTTGTCTTCACAATTTGAACAAAAAACATTTTTTTGTCATTTATTTCATAATTTACAACTGCAGTTGCGAAATTATGCATTATTGCATTCATATTTCGCACTTTTCATGGTCCACACATGCACATCTTTGGGCATATAGTTTTTTTTTTTTTTTTTTTTTTTTTTTTTCTCTCCAACTCGAAACATGAGCCTGTCTGCACAGTGTCCTGTCCCCTTTTTTTGTAATGAGTACCAGTGTTGTGTTTTTTTTTTTTTTTTTTCTCTCCAACTCGAAACATGAGCCTGTCTGCACAGTGTCCTGTCCCCTTTTTTTGTAATGAGTACCAGTGTTGTGTTTTTTTTTTTTTTTTTCTTTTCTTCCCATAACTTGTTTTCAAGACTTTCGCACAGAGGACCCCTTTTTTTTTGAGATTTATAGCATAATTTGCAAGGATGTGCTTTATTGCATTGGAATTTTGCAAGTTTAGTACATATCCTGTCCTTTGGTGCGTTTAGACTTGAAACATGAGCCTGTCTGCACAGTGTCCTGTCCCTTTTTTCTAATGAGTATCATTGGTGTTTCTTGTCCTCCAGAGGATTTTTGGAGATCAATCATTGTGAGGCCAAGCATCATTGTATCTGTTCTACCTCTGTTTACATCTACCTTTGTATACATATTTGTAAACACATATTTGTAAACCTTTTTTATTTTTATTTTGATTTTTTCAAATCAATGATGGCCAATTACTCCAATCATTTGTCGCCGTGTTTGTATGGACGTAACTCTAATGTAATATATCTACATAGGATAAAAATATCCTTTTGATTTTTTTCAATTTTTGATATTATATTTTTTTATATTTTTTACATTTTTGTTTCTTTATAAATGCCCATACACCACGACGACAATTTTCGAGCTATTATCAACTACCAGTCCTCGGACTAATAGTAATTCCGTTCTTAATACATATTTGAAATTCCGTGATTATGAGCATCGGCTTCCAGTACTTAGGTACCATAGTGTCTATGCACATGCCCGGCCACCATGCACACTTTTATATGTTCATATATTATTTAATTTTTGATTTTGGATAAGTGCGGTGATTGACATGTGCATACACACTATTTTAACAGATTCCCTTGACAATTAAGGTTAATATCATGATTTTATTATTATTTGAATATTGGGTTTACATCTTAAACCGCAGAGATGAGGGTACATCTATGCAAAGATGCATGGTCATCCTGCTAGATAGTATTGTGTGTGGTTCAATACCATTTCCCTATATGGATCTGAACATCCGAATTTCCTTACACACATTTTCATGTACCCCCTTGCATGATTTTATTGTATATTATCGTGCATATCTTTGTACATTCTTATACTCATTTATTACACATTTCTTATTTATGTTTATGTTTAAAGTTGAAAGTCCAAGGTTCATGTGTGCATACAGGAGAGACATGTGTCTCCGGTAAATGCATATATTCACACATGATATTTATTTGAATTTTATTGATTTATCCATGTTTATTTTGTTCTATGGCATATTGTATTATATCCATTGACCCATTACAAGGCGGATTATATTATGTTATATAGCACATTTATAGACATTCATATATGGACATTTCTTTACACTTTATACACACACATATATCTCCCTCATGATCACTTATCATTTATTTATTCATATTTATCATTCTTCACATTTCCCTATGTAATTGTCACACAGTCTGTTTGGCAGTAGCACGCATTGTGCACATTTTGTGCATTTAAATTTTATTATTTATTAATTAATTCATCATTATGGTTTTTTGGAGTATTTGTAAATTACTATTATTATTATTATTTCAATTCACACGAATATCACATAATAATTATTTCACATACATGAATATATTTACATCTATGGCTCACCATCTCCAAAAAACATTTTCACATTTTCACTTTTCATTTATTTTTTCATTTAAAAAGATTTTTCCGTTCATTTTTTGAACTTAATTAATTGACATTCATACTTATCACTGTCATATTCATTCACTTTAAATAATATATAGACACACTTTGGTGTGTCTATGTTTAAGCATTAAGTGTTTAGTTTATAATTTATACACATTTTGTAATTTTGTATTTTTGTGAATGGTCTTCAAAAGAGTGCTATTCCCTTCCCCCCTCTCCCTTTCTTGGGAGTGCCGAAATCAAACATAAGGTTATCCCAGTCAGCTGTGTTCTTTCAGTACTGATTGGTGTAAAGTTACTTTATTTTTCATTTATACCTCTATTGATTCCCACACACCCTAGCTATGAGTAAGCGTCAATTCGTGACGTGAAACGCGTTAGCCACCCTTCCCTGCATGCACACCATCTGCATTTGTTGTTTTGGATTTATGGATTTATTTTGAATTTGGATTTTTTACCTGAAATTTTGGAATAAATAACTGTCTATACAGAGTGCGGCAGTCCAGGGTTTCTTTTTCTCCCATGCATCAGTGCAGAGCCAGCACCTGTGTGAGTGACCGGGCGGAAGCAGCTATTTGGTGAATTCTCAAGCTTTTGAGCGGTACGTTTTTCCTTTCCTCTTTTTTCAGATGTCCCTCATCATAGGCACCAATACGGATCTAGTGAGAAGACTTCTGACCCCCCTGGTGAAGATGAGGAGCCATCAAGATCCAAACATCCATCCCATGCTGAAGACAGCCTACCAACGGTTAGTGTTGGAGCAGAAGACCCCAGGAGAGGGGATAGGGAAGGTGTGGAAACTGGGGAGAGAAGGAGTGGTGCTGCAGCCCGGACAGGTGGCTTGCCTCAAGGCCACTGTGAAGCTCACCTGGGAGCAGCCTGGCCCCTTTGTCATGCTGGAATCCGACCCAAGGGAAGATCACTCAGGCCTGGAAGTGATACCGGAAGTGATTCCAATCAAGGCCTTGAAGAAAGCCAGGGGAAGAGTCCCGGTGAGTGTAAGGAACTCTACAGGAAGGGCCATAGAGATACCTGCCCGGATGTTGTTGGGACAGGTGAGTCCTGCTGTCCCAGTCAGCTGGTCAGAAGTGAAGCAAGCGGGTGAAGAAGGAGATGTGTGGGAAAAACTTTCCATTGAAAACCCGAACTTACCTGGGGCCTGGAAGGAGAGAGCCAAGGCCCAGCTGACTAGATGGGAGAAGATTTTCTCAAAAGATGAATTCGTTGTGGGGCGTGCGAGGAGTGCTACCCACCGCATCCGCCTGCAAGAAGACAAACCGTTCAGGGAGAGAGTCAGGCGGGTTCCGCTGGCAGATCTGGAGGATCTGAGAGAACAGCTTGCAGAACTGAAAAAGACTGGGGTGATTCGAGAGTCCCGAAGCCCTTATGCCTCTCCAATAGTGGTGGTCAGGAAGAAGAATGGGTCGCTGAGGCTCTGCATTGACTACAGAACTCTCAACAGGAGGACCACCCCTGATCAGTACACCACGCCAAGGATAGAGGACGCCTTACAGAGTTTGTCTGGAGCCAAGTGGTTCAGCGTGATGGACCTCAAGAGTGGGTACTATCAAATTCCCATGCACCCAGAGGATAGGGAAAAGACCGCTTTCAGAACTCCTGTGGGATTCTTTGAGTTTAACAGAATGCCCCAGGGCCTATCTGGAGCCCCAGCTACTTTCCAACGACTCATGGAGAAGACTGTCGGAGACATGAACCTCATAGAAGTCCTAGTGTACCTGGACGATGTCATTGTTTTCGGGAGAACTCTGGAGGAACATGAGGCCCGATTGGAGAAAGTGTTGAGGAGACTTAGTGAAGAGGGGTTGAAGCTTTCCCCCGAGAAGTGTCGGTTCTACCAGTCTTCGGTGAATTATCTGGGACACGTAGTGTCTGAAAAAGGGGTGGCGACTGATCCTGAGAAGTTGGAGGCGGTTACCTCCTGGCCAAGACCCACAACAGTCACCGAACTTAGATCTTTCCTGGGGTTCTGCTCCTATTATAGGAGGTTTGTGGATGGGTTTGCCCGTATTGCCAAGCCTTTAAATGAACTGCTCCGGACTGAAGAGGAAGAGGATGGCTTGGGTCCTAGAAGACCCGGGGAGTCGGTTCAAGATCAGTGGACCCCCAGGTGTGAAGAGGCCTTCAGAACCTTGAAGAGGAGCCTCACCACAGCCCCAGTATTGGCCTATGCTGATCCCACCAGACCCTACGAGTTACATGTTGATGCTAGTCATGAAGGCCTAGGGGGAGTGCTCTATCAGGAGCATGAAGAGCAAATGCGACCAGTGGCTTATGTGAGTCGAAGTCTGACCCCCTCGGAGAAAAACTACCCCACCCATAAGTTGGAGTTCTTGGCCCTCAAATGGGCAGTTGTGGACAAACTAAGAGACTACCTTTATGGAGCAGAGTTTACAGTGAAAACAGATAACAACCCCCTAACCTACCTGTTCACCACTGCCAAGTTGGATGCCACAGGACACAGGTGGCTAGCTGCATTATCTGGGTTCAACTTCAGTCTGAAGTACAGACCAGGGGCTGGAAATAGGGATGCAGATGCCCTATCCCGAAGATCTCATGCCATGGCTGATGACTGGGAAGACTGGACTCAGGTAGCACCGGACGGGGTGCGGGCCCTTTGTCAAGGAGCTGAATTCCAAGCCCGAGGAGGCTCCAGAGCAGAGGAAATAGGAGTTACCGCAGTGGGAGTTCCAAAACACTACTGTGGGGTGACTCAACTTGGAGAGGAAGGCTTGTCGAAGCTGTCTAAGAAGGAACTGAGGTGCGACCAATTGGAAGACCCCATAGGGAGATTGGTCCTTGAAGCATTGGAAAACGAGAGTCCAGGGAAACTTCGACATCACCCCTCCAAGGAGGCTCGTCTGCTATGGAAGGAGCTAGACAAGCTACAGGTCCATCAGGGAGTGGTCTACCGAAGGGGCCCCTCTGATGACTCCGAGGATAAATGGCAGTTGTTTCTCCCAGAGAAGCACCGAGAGACTGTGCTGGTTGCCTTACATGACCAGCATGGTCACCTGGGAGCTGAAAGAACCTTCCAACTTGTCAGAAGCCGGTTCTATTGGCCCTGTATGAGGGCTGAAGTGGAGGAATATTGCCACTCCTGTGCACGATGCATCCAGAGGAAGACTCTACCCCATCAAGCTGCCCCAATGGGCCACCTACAGAGTCAAGGCCCAATGGATCTGGTATGCATTGACTTTCTCTGCCTCGAACCCGATTTGAGTGGATTGGGAAATGTTCTGGTGGTAACCGATCATTTCACCCGTTATGCACAGGCGTTCCCCACCAGAGACCAGAAGGCTTCCACTGTAGCTAAGGTGCTTCTAGAAAAATACTTCGTCCACTATGGATTACCACAGAGAATCCACTCCGACCAAGGAAGGGACTTTGAGAGTCGCCTGATCCGGAACCTACTGGACTCCCTGGGAGTGGAAAAGACTAGGACTACCCCTTATCATCCACAAGGAGATGCCCAGCCTGAGAGGTTTAATCGGACTTTGTTAAACATGCTGGGGACTCTGGAGACAGAGAAGAAGCAGCATTGGAGTCAACACATATCCACTTTGGTGCATGCCTACAATTGCACCACCAGTGATGTGACGGGTTACTCTCCCTACCGCCTCATGTTTGGGAGAGAAGCAAGATTGCCAGTGGATCTGGCCTTTGGCATTTCCCTAGACTATACCTCTGCTACCTCCCACAAAGGATATGTGGACCGACTTAGGCATAAACTGAAAGCGGCCTATGAACAAGCCCAAGCGGCCTCAGACCGGAGAGGAGTCAGAAATAAAAGGAACTTTGACCTGAAGGTTCGAGTGCAAGACCTGCAGCCTGGAGACCGTGTACTGCTACGCAACCTAGGGATCCCAGGGAAGCATAAACTTGCTGATAGATGGAGGTCCGAGCCTTATGTCATTTGTAGAAAACTTCCTGGACTACCGGTGTATAAGTTGAAGCCAGAGGGGAGAGTGGGACCCTTGAAAACCTGGCACAGAAATCACTTACTCCCACTTAAAGAGGCAGTCAGGATACCTTCAGTGAAGAACCTGCCGGAATCTGTTTCCATCCTGGATACCCCCAGACCCAACACTCGGTCTCAGACCCTCCGAGATAGGGATGGACAGGCTTCCCAACCAAGTGAAGATGGGAGGGGAGAACTTGAGTGGCTATGGCCCTCCTCAACTCCAGGGAGTTCCGCCATAGACCTTCCACCCACTGAAGATACACAGGATGGGACCCTGAACCCAGAGGCTACAGAGTTCATTCCATCCAGTGATGTGCCTGAATGCTGGGAAGATATTCCGGGCCTTTACTCAGAAGCAGAGGAGGAAGAGGCCCCAGAATCAGTGATGATGTCAGAAAATGTTCCTGACGCAGAGTCTGTGGTACCTGAGCCTGAAGTCCCAAGGGAGCAAAGAACTTACAGAGTCGTGAGGCCTCCCAGGAGATTAACCTACCCTCAATTGGGAAAAAGCTCAGAGGACTCTGTTGCCACTGCCAGAAGAAGTACTGAGTGCTCAGATCCTTCCACTGTTCATTTGGTGGAAGGCAACCCCAGCTCACTCCCTGGCACAGTTAGACAGGCCACCCATGCTAGTGTGACCTGTGGTATAGGGAACCCCACCTCTGAGTTTTGGTGGAAATTCCCTGTACCAACATCATACTCCGCATTCAGTAAATTGGTTCAGAATTGTTGTTAAATTGTTTATCTTTGGGGACCAAAGAGTTTTAGTGGGGGGAGTGTGTAGCGGGGTGTTTCCCCTTTAATTAGGAGAAAGAACTACGGTTCCCAGAGCTCCACTGTTCACCGGATGTTTCGGGTTATGCCCCAGAGACTCATGGGGGAAGTGATATAAGGGAGGGGCGAGGCCTGACTCGCTCTCTTTGGACACGGGACGGCTGAGACTGATCCACCTGTGCGGAGCTGTGCTGTGTGAGGGCCTGAAGCCTGGGGACTCCTTACAGCGAACCAAAGAGCCTTCCACCCTTTGCGAGCCTGGGTGGCATCCAACATCTCCTGCCTGCAGCCTAGATTGGATGGGAGATCCGTTGGCAGCAACCGCTGTTTGCGAGTGACGACACAGCCGGTGGAAGTCCCGGACGGGTCGCGTCCGGAGGGTGAGCTGAGCGAAAGCTCATCCAATAACCTGTTTATAGTACTGTGCCTATAGACTGCCGAGGCCTACCACCTCACTTTAAGACTCTCACTGGAGATCCGCAGCAGGACTGATCCAGAGGATCTCTAGTGAAGTACGGTCAGTTGTTCAGATTCTCCCTGTTGGATTACAAAGTGTTTACTATTCTTATGTGCACCACCTCTACAGCAAGCCGGTGAAGAAACCATTATTCTTACAGGACTAAGTTTTAGAGTAAGGGATCAGGCCTGATCCGTTAGGTATACATTTAGCTGTTGTACCATAGGGTTCCTAGTTAACGGTCGCTCCACGTGGCGTTCTTTTACCCCCCCCCTTTTTATTCTTATGGTGTAATGTGACTGTCATTGCAGGGCTCTGCATACAAGTTAGAAAAATCATATTGTCATTGCTGTGTGTTTTCTTTGCATAACAAGAAGTAAAATCCGTTATCCCTTTATTACTGTTCTATGTTTGAAACTCTCCCTTAAAGTATAAGGATATATGTGTGCATCCTTTAGACTAGCTGTGCCAGAGTGGGTAGAGCCGATTGCCGGTGGGTTGGAGAGCTGTACTCAGGGCCCAAATTAAACCTTGCGGCCCGCTTAAGCTGCGGGTATCGCTACATAAGTGTATAGTGATAGTGTTCAAAATTAGATAATAATCTTCTTCTTTTCCACCACACCACAGTGTTCAAGTGAGTCAAACCCCCTTCAGATAGGACACTCACCGCAATGCAATGCCTTACACTCTCGTGTTTTGGCAAATGAGCAGACAGCACCTCTCAACTAGGTGGATTGGTTCCACATCCGATGCAGTGATCCTCAAACAGGCTCCACATAAATGCAAAAATAAATGCAAAGGATAGTGTAATACTGCAAAGTCAGTTTTATTGGTACTACAAAATCTTCAAATATTGCACTCACATGATAACCAGTAAAAGTAAGCCAAAATCACACTGCAACCGAATCCACAGCATTAACTTCACACTGTTACAACCAACGAATGATGGTCACGGCGGACCCAGGATCAGCGCAGGTCACAAAATAGTATATAAACCACTCTCTACCTGTCCTCTCCACTTGCGAACGCCGTTTCCAAAGGTGGCTGATAATAAAGTCTGTAACACACGGCACTCCACACACGCTTGATCAGATTGTCAATAGCCTGCCGTGTAGCCACACCCCGACATGTTTCGTAATTGATACTTAATCATGGGATTGGCTACATCACAGACAAAACCCTCCCTTTATACTCCTCATTCAAATTAGTGGCTTTCGGATATACTACAGCACCTGTGCAGCTAGTCAAGTGTTGACGGATGTTCCCCATAATGTTCAATCAACAGAGGGCACATCATGACTCTACCCCTATTAGCATAGTGATGACTCACTCCAACACGTCGCGGAATTACCATCACCTGTGGATACGTTCCGCGTTGTGTAATGGCGGAAGTGACTCATCGAGTCCGATGGCTCTGCTGGCGGAAGTGTCCTCCCCGTCTCGATTCTCAACAGAGATCGTGGGCTCGACGTACCGCGTCATAATCAGACACGGGCGCCTCTCCCACAACAACTTACACCCAGTCATCCTGTCTGTCTAAAGCAGCCGATCAAGTGTCCCCGTGACCATAATTCACCGGCCTTCCACATCAATAGACAGCATAATATCCCCATAGACCATGTTACAACCACTAATTTAAATTACAAAAATTCATTTATTATTTAATATTTATTGTTGCGCTAACCCCAACTGTTTACTAGTTGTTTAAAAATCACTAAAGTGAGACAATGTAGATCCTTTTAAAAAAAAATTAAAACAACAATAAAAGAATCAAAATTGACATTATTTTAAAATAATCATTTAAAAATATTTCTAAAATCTTTCATAAAAATCTCAAAAATTACATTTAAATTACATTCTAAAATTCATGGGATCAATGAATGGATGCTATGAGTTTTGTAAAAACACCTATTCAATTCAATAGGTGGACGTGTGCGCGAGTCTACGCACATAACTATGTGCAGTGTCTGCTACTATCCTTAACTCATACTCTATTGTGACCAACTGACAGCCACAAGTGTACTCTCATATATAGATGTTGAATCAAACACACTAGCTCAAAGTACACTGCACATTAGTTGAACAGGATAATGATGTGATCAAAATAAATTGACAAGCACAATCTATACCCATCCCCTATTGGTGAGCATCTGAACTGCATCACTATTCGAGCTATATAGAACCATAGAGACCCAGTAGTTTAGTTACTAATTATTATGGGGTTTAAAATATATGTAAAATTATATCAAACGTTCAATAATTATTAATGAAACAATTTAGATCCACCTCCACATTCAAACCTCTTGGAAATAAACATTTTAACAGGAAGATCCATTGAGTTTCGCGTTGCGATAAATCTCTGACTCTATTAGATCCTCTCCATGTTGGATATACACAATCTATACCACAGAATTGAGCTACAGAGGGGTCTTGATTGTGTTTCTCCTTGAAGTGGACCGATACACTATGGTATTTAAAACCATTTTTTATGTTAGTGAGGTGCTCAGAGATGCGAATACGTAATAATCTCTTCGTCCTCCCCACATAAAGTAACCCACATGGACACCATAGTAGGTATACCACGTAGGAGGAATTACACGTAATGAACTCACTAATATCAAAGGTCTTGAGATCAGAGCTTATAACCTGTTTTATTCCCTTATTATGGATCTTCACTGTTTTGCAACAAATACATTTATTGCAAGGAAAAAAACCTTTTAGGTCGATCTTTAACATTTGTTTTGGTGGATCAAGGATCTTTCGAACAACCCGATCTCCAAAACTTGGGGCCTTTCTATAAATAAACCTAGGTTTAGAAGGTAAAACCTGCCCCAGATGTCTATCCCTACTTAAAATATGCCAATGCTTATTATAGATCATTTCAATCTCCTTATACTGAACATGAAACCCTGATAGAAATGCCCATTGATGTTCATTATTCCCTTGATTCAGATTGGTATTTATCTTTTTTAGACATTGATCTCTTGGACGCTCTGCTACTTGTTGTATCACACTGTCTAGATTGGTGTCTGAGTATCCTCTTTGAATAAATTTCTCTTTTAGTGTGGCCGCCTGAATGTGGTAATCATTATCATCCGTACAGTTTCGTCGTACTCTGAGGAACTGGCCTTTTGGTATGTTTTTAATCCAGGCAGGATGATGTCCACTCCTAATAGACAAAAAACTGTTGCGGTCTGTAGGTTTGAAAAAAACTTTTGTTTTCAACTTTCCATCGACATAATCGATGGTCACATCCAGGAAATTAACAGAGAGGTTACTAATTTGATACTCTAATCTGATATTATTAGTGTTCTTATTCAAGGTGTTCAAATACTCAGTCAGAGCATTTTCAGATCCCTCCCAAATCATCAGGAGATCATCTATAAATCTCCGGTAAAAAATGATCTGCGGTTTCTGATTCAAGAAGACATGTCTATCCTCCCATTCTGACATAAATAAATTCGCTAAGCTGGGAGCAAATTGTGCTCCCATTGCTACGCCTACAGACTGAGAAAAGAAAAAACCATTGAACCAAAAATAATTATGCGACATGCAGAATTCTAAAGCTTGTCCCAAAAATTTCTTTTGTATGTGGGGGATGTCCTCTCTTCTACTTAGGGCCCAGTTCAATGCTAATGCAGCATCCTCATGCTGGATGATGGTATAGAGCGACGCTACATCCGCTGTCACCAAAAAAATTTCTGATCCTGGTTTAAACTTCACACCCTCCAAAGATTGCAATAGATCTGAGGTATCTCTCAGATAGGCTTTAGTGCTTCTCACGCTAGGTTGGAGGAATTTGTCAAGATACTCGCCCAACCTAGCTGTGACCGACCCAATCCCATTTACAATGGGTCTGGCTGGTGGCATAGTTGCATTCTTATGAATCTTTGGAAGTGTGTAGATCACTGGGATCCTACACACTGATGGGGCTAGGTATCTCTTCTCTTTGGAATTCAACGCATTTATCTGGAACCCCCATTCCACAAGAGCCTCAAGCTGTATTTTATACGCCTCCGTGGGGTCAGAAACCAACCTTTTATATGTTATTCTGTCGTTTAGCAAATCAGTTAGTTGTTTCTGGTAGAAATCTTTATCCATCAGAACCACCCCACCCCCTTTATCTGCCGGGCGTATAATGATGTTTTTGTTCTTTTCCAGGGATTTTATTCCCTCCTTTATATAGCCTGGATTCACATTCCTTTTCTCGGGAAGTTCTTCAATATCTCTGAGAACCAACTGCTTGAACACTTCTATAAAGTGGTTGCTTGAGTTTTGAGGATTGAATATCGACTTATTCTTTAAACCACTATCAACTTTATCTAATGCCACTCTACTTCTAGTGGTGGCTTCCACAGGGTGACTTAAAAAATACTTCTTCATGTTCATAGTTCTTATAAATTTATGTGTGTCAATATAAACATCAAATTTATTCATCACCCTTCTTGGGGCACACTTAAGGCCCATTCCTAATATGTTTAGTTCTTTAGGGTTTAATTCGATCTTGCTTATATTGAAAATACCAGTTGTTAACTGTGCCTCATCCTTTTCTTTGGATTGTTTCCGCTTTCCTGCCCTGCATCCCCGTTGTCTCTTTGGAAGGGCATGGGATCTCTGTAAGGGGGGTTTGGTGGTGCCCCCTCCCCCCCCCCTCCCCTGTTGTTTGGGTGAAGATTCCTCTTTGGTGTTCCTCCCCTCCCACCCCTGCCCCGAACCCCTAAAAAAGACTGTTGGTGATATCCCCCATACTCCTCCTCAGCCAATGGCTGAAAACGGTTATATGTGGGGATATGTCCCGGACCCTGCGGGTAATCTGGAGGGGGGTATTGGTGCCATTGTTCATAGCCTTGTGACGGGTAATGATTATATGGGGTACCTCTCCCAAAATATTGCGCAGGGCGAGGTGATTGGTAGTTGGGGTTTCCCTGATAATGATATTGTGGAACCGGTGACTCATGATAGGGTCCATATTGAACTTCCTTAGAACTATAGGAAGCGTTAGTTTTAATAGGGCCATGTGGCCCTTGTTCCCCCTTCTTCATTGTCCCTTTATTCCCGTTAGTTTTTGGTGGATCTTTTTTAGAAGTGGGTAAACTAACTTTTGTATCCACTTTAATCGCTTCAGGGTCCTCAGATGAGGCAATAGTGTTCTGCCAGGCATAAATATTATTAGTCTTATAATCATTGGCATCTCGATTATACTTTTTAACCTTCCTCTTTTGAGTCTCTCGATCGACCTTCTCTAATTTCTTTTTCATATTAATATTGAATTCCTTTACTAAACTTGATTCTTGAACTGGTTCCAACACTTGACTAGCTGCACAGGTGCTGTAGTATATCCGAAAGCCACTAATTTGAATGAGGAGTATAAAGGGAGGGTTTGTCTGTGATGTAGCCAATCCCATGATTAAGTATCAATTACGAAACATGTCGGGGTGTGGCTACACGGCAGGCTATTGACAATCTGATCAAGCGTGTGTGGAGTGCCGTGTGTTACAGACTTTATTATCAGCCACCTTTGGAAACGGCGTTCGCAAGTGGAGAGGACAGGTAGAGAGTGGTTTATATACTATTTTGTGACCTGCGCTGATCCTGGGTCCGCCGTGACCATCATTCGTTGGTTGTGACAGTGTGAAGTTAATGCTGTGGATTCGGTTGCAGTGTGATTTTGGCTTACTTTTACTGGTTATCATGTGAGTGCAATATTTGAAGATTTTGTAGTACCAATAAAACTGACTTTGCAGTATTACACTATCCTTTGCATTTATTTTTGCATTTATGTGGAGCCTGTTTGAGGATCACTGCATCGGATGTGGAACCAATCCACCTAGTTGAGAGGTGCTGTCTGCTCATTTGCCAAAACACGAGAGTGTAAGGCATTGCATTGCGGTGAGTGTCCTATCTGAAGGGGGTTTGACTCACTTGAACACTGTGGTGTGGTGGAAAAGAAGAAGATTATTATCTAATTTTGAACACTATCACTATACACTTATATGGACTTTATTTGTGCTGTCACTCTATACACATTTTTTGGAATTTTTCTTTATGCCTTTTGTTCATTTTTAAGATTTAAGTATATTTCACTATTACTTTTTTCACAGTTTATATCAATATAATTGTTATATTCACTTAGCGCCACTTATATTCTTTGCTAAACCTTGTGTGCAGGGAGAGAGAAGGATAGGCAGGGGACAGCGTCAGTGTCATATTCTTTGATAAACCTTGTGTGCAGGGAGAGAGAAGGATAGGCAGGGGACAGTGTCAGTGTCATTGTTGCTAAGCCTCCTGCACAGTGTACACCTGAAGCTAGCCCGTATTGCTGTGTTTTCCTGGTGTGTTACACTAACAGGCATTTGCAGCACTTACAGCGGGCGGAGTGTGCCTCCTGCACATTATACACCTGAAATTAGCCCGCATTGCTGTGTTTTCCTGGTGTGTTACACTAACAGGCATTTGCAGCACTTACAGCGGGCGGAGTGTGCCTCCTGCACATTATACACCTGAAGCTAGCCCGTATTGCTGTGTTTTCCTGGTGTGTTACACTAACAGGCATTTGCAGCACTTACAGCAGGCGTAGTGTGATTCCTGCAAAATATACACCTGAAGCTAGCCCGTATTGCTGTGTTTTCCTGGTGTGTTACACTAACAGGCATTTGCAGCACTTACAGCAGGCGTAGTGTGATTCCTGCAAAATATACTCCTGAAGCTAGGCCTTATTGCTGTGTTTTCCTAGTGTGTTACACTAACAGGCATTTGCAGCACTTACAGCGGGCGGAGTGTGCCTCCTGCACATTATACACCTGAAGCTAGCCCGTATTGCTGTGTTTTCCTGGTGTGTTACACTAACAGGCATTTGCAGCACTTACAGCAGGTGTAGTGTGATTCCTGTAAAATATACTCCTGAAGCTAGGCCTTATTGCTGTGTTTTCCTAGTGTGTTACACTAACAGGCATTTGCAGCACTTACAGCGGGCGGAGTGTGCCTCCTGCACATTATACACCTGAAGCTAGTCCGTATTGCTGTGTTTTCCTGGTGTGTTACACTAACAGGCATTTGCAGCACTTACAGCAGGCGTAGTGTGATTCCTGAAAAATATACCCCTGAAGCTAGGCCTTATTGCTGTGTTTTCCTAGTGTGTTACACTAACAGGCATTTGCAGCACTTACAGCAGGCGTAGTGTGATTCCTGCAATATATACACCTAAAGCTACCCCTTATTGCTGGTTTTCCCATCTCCCTGCAGGCCATTAGAATGTCTGAAAGGTAAACAAGGAGAGGCAGACAGTCAGGAGCCAATAAAAGAGGGCAAGCAGGCTCTGTGTCTAGAGACAACAGTGCTGGTCGTGGACGCGGGGCATCGTCATCAGCACGTTGCCATGGGACACGCTTGTTCTTCTTTTCGGCAGCTGGACGTGTTGAGCAGCATCATGCCGAAGACTTGGTAGAGTGGATGACCAAGCCCTTCTCATCCTCCTCATCCTCTCTCACCCAGGCTCAGGGTACTGGCAAAGCAGCTGCCAAAGCGTCCTCTTCCCTGGTATCAATGTCATCATCAGTCACTCCTTCCCTAGACCCACCATGTCCTCCTGAGGAGTCCCCCGAACTGTTTGAGCACAGTGTTGGGTACATGCTCCAGGAGGATGCCCAGCGTTTCGAAGGGTCTGATGATGATACCCAGCTAGAGGAAGGCAGTAGCGTGAGAGCAGAGAGAGGAGATGCTCAAGAAGGACACCAATCTGGCAGTCATGTTCCAGCAGCTGCAGCATACTGCCAGATTGGCTCCAGTGATGAGGAGGGAGGGGATGATGAGGTCACTGACTCCACGTGGGTGCCTAATAGGAGAGAGGAGGAGGGGGAGGATGAGGAGGAGGCACATCTCCAACGAGGCAGGATGCCCTCGGGGGGACAGCGTAAGGGCAGCACACCGACTGAATCACACCGCAGAGCTCCGCCTGTGCAGGGCGCTGCCTCTGCCCGTTATTCAAAAAGTTCTTTGGTGTGGGCCTTTTTTGAGTCAAGTGCATCAGATCGCACAGCTGCTGTTTGCAACATATGTCTCAAGCGTATATCGCATGGCCAAAACATCAGCCGCTTGGGCACCACATGCTTGACCAGACATATGTTGACCTGCCATGCAGCTTGTTGGCAAGCCTACCTTAAAGACCCACACCAAAGAACAAAGCGGACCTCTCCTTGCACCGCATCAGCTGGGATCTCCAACCCCACTATACCTTCAGTCCTCTCTGAAACCTGCACTGAGAGGAATGAAGGTGTAGAATTAGGTGTGTCACAGCCAAGTACTTGCAGGCACTCTGTTAGCAGTACACCGATGTCCGATTCTAGCAGGCAAATTTCCCTGCCCCAGCTGCTGGACCGTCGAAAGAAGTTCACTCCCAGCCATCCACATGCCCAGCGGTTGAATGCTAGCTTGGCTAAATTGCTAGCGCTTCAACTGCTGCCTTTTCAGTTGGTAGACTCAGCCCCCTTCCGTGAGTTTGTGCAATGTGCGGTTCCTCAGTGGCAGGTTCCCAAATGCCACTTTTTCTCACGGAAGGCGATTCCGGCTCTCTACCGCCATGTGGAAGGCAATGTCTTGGCCTCGCTGGACAGGGCGGTCAGCGGTAAGCTGCATATTACCGCTGACTCATGGTCCAGCAGACATGGACAGGGACGTTACCTCTCTTTCACTGCCCATTGGGTCACTCTTTTGGCAGCTGGGAAGGATGCAGGACAAGTTGCAGTAGTGTTGGAGGTTGTTCCACCGCCACGCCTCCAAAATGCTACTACTGGTTGTGACACACCTCTCTCCTCCACCCCCTCCTCTTCTTCTTCCTCCATGGCCTCTTCCTGTGCTTTGTCCTCGGAACCAGCGGTGCTCCGTAGGCGTTCAAGGGGCTACGCAAGTACGCAGGCAAAAAGATGCCATGCCGTGCTTGCGCTGGTGTGTTTGGGGGACAGGAGCCACACTGGGGCAAAGGTTCTGTCTGCTCTGCAGGGGCAGGCCGAGAGGTGGTTGACGCCACGCCAGCTTAAGCCAGGAATGGTGGTTTGCGACAATGGCACCAACCTCCTCTCTGCCCTCCGACAGGGACAACTGACCCATGTGCCTTGTGTGGCTCACATCCTTAACCTGGTGGTGCAGCGGTTCTTGGGCAGGTACCCGGGCTTACAGGATGTCCTGAGGCAGGCCAGGAAAGTCTGTGTACATTTCTGCAGATCTTATAATGCCAGTGCTCGCCTGGCTGAGCTGCAAAAGGAGTTGAACCTGCCCAAGAACCGACTTATATGTGACATGCCCACCAGGTGGAACTCAACGTTGGCCATGCTGCAGCGGCTGCACACGCAGCAGAGGGCCATCAATGAGTACCTGTGCGACTACGGCACCAGGACAGGGTGAGGGGAGCTCAGGTTTTTTTCACCATGCCAGTGGGGCATGTTCAGGGATGCATGCACTGTCCTGGCACCATTTGAGGAGGCCACGAGGATGGTGAGCAGTGACAGTGCTTGCATCAGTGACACTGTACCTCTTGTCCACCTGTTGGAACATACGATGCGTGGAATAATGGACAGGGCACTTGAGGCAGAACAGAGGCAGGAAGAGGAGGACTTCCTTGCCTCTCAAGGCCCCCTTTACCCAGACAGTGTTCCTTCTGTCCCACCAATCGCACAGGAAGAGGAGGAGGAGGAGGAGGATTGTGTCAGCATGGAGGTGGAGCCTGGCACTCAGCATCATCAGCAGCAGTCTTTTAGGGATGATTTACAGTCCCAAGAAACCTGTGGACTTGTACGTGGCTGGGAGGAGGTGGCTGCGGATCATGTCGTCCTTAGTGACCCAGAGGACTCCGGACCGAATGCCTCAGCTAACCTACGCTGCATGGCCTCCCTGATCCTGCAAAGTCTGCGGAAGGATCCTCGTATTCTTCGGATCAAGGAGAGGGACCATTACTGGCTGGCCACTCTCCTTGATCCACGGTACAAGGGTAAGGTTGCGGACCTTATCTTACCGTCGCAGAGGGAGCAGAGGATGAGACAACTCCGGGAGGCCTTACAGAAAGGTCTGTGCAACGCGTTCCCAGAGACTGGGAGGTTACAAACTCCTGATCCTGGACAACGAGTTGCTGAGGCTTCGGTCAGTCAAAGAAGGAGCGGTGGGGAAGGTGGCCGTCTGACCGATGCGTTCAGACAATTCTTTAGTCCGCAGCCCCAAGGCATGATCGGTTCCAGCAACCATCGCCAGCGTCTTATGTACATGGTGCAGGAATACCTAGGGGCAAGGTCAGACTTAGACACCTTCCCCACCGAAAATCCTCTGGCTTACTGGGTCTTGAGGATGGATCACTGGCCAGAGCTTGCACAGTATGCAATTGAGCTACTGGCCTGTCCTGCATCCAGCGTTCTTTCAGAACGCACATTCAGTGCTGCTGGAGGATTTGTCACGGATCACAGGGTGCGCCTGTCCACCGACTCGGTTGATCGACTGACCTTCATAAAGATGAACCAGTCTTGGATCACCACCAGCTACCAAACACCTGAAGCTGATATAACAGACTAATTTATTTTCAAATGTCACATCCCTTCCAGACTGATGCTGATGCTGAGTGACTGTCCTGTTATGTTGACGGACTATCCTCCTCCTCCTCAATGATCCGATTGATGATGATAGCTTGGAAGAACATTTTTGTTTCTGGGTGCCGCCACCAGTGCCTAAGGCCCAATTTTTCAGCCCCTGTTTAACAGGGGAATGTAATTACAATTTTTTATGCAATGCTTTGCAGCAGGACTCATTCCTGCACTCCAACTAGAGTATCTGGGAGAGGTTGTAGTGTCGTGGCACCAGCACCAGTGCCTAAGGCCCAATTTTTCAGCCCCTGTTTAACAGGGGCATGTAATTACAATTTTTTATGCAATGCTTTGCAGCAGGGCTCATTCCTGCACTCCAACTAGAGTATCTGGGAGAGGTTGCAGTGTCGTGGCACCAGCACCAGTGCCTAAGGCCCAATTTTTCAGCCCCTGTTTAACAGGGGCGTGTAATTACAATTTTTGATGCAATACTTTGCAACAGGGCTCATTGCTGTGCTCCAAGTACAGTATCTGTGAGGGGTTGCAGTGTTGTGGCACCAGTGCCTAAGGCCCAATTTTCCTGCCCCTGTTTAACAGGGGCATGTAATTACAATTCTTGATTTAATAATTCACAGCAGGGCCCATTCCTGCGCCCACCAAGAGTAACTGTGAGGCCTTACAGTGTTGTGTCAACACCACCACCACCAAAGGCCCAATTTTTCAGCCCCTGTTCAACAGGGGCATGCAATTACAATTCTTGATCTAATAATTCACAGCAGGGCCCATTCATGCGCCCACCAAGAGTAACTGTGAGGGCTTACAGTGTTGTGGTAACACCAACATGTAAGGGGCAAATTTCAGCAGAGTATATATGGCAGGCCCCTACTTTCAAACATCCAACTTACAAATGACTCCTACTTGCAAACGGAAGGAGACAACAGGAAGTGAGAGGAAATCTACCCCTAGGAAAGGAAATTCTCTCCTGTAAGAGTTAATATGGGAAAAAGGTGTCTCCTCTCTACTGATGCTTTATCACCAATCCTTGTTTCAATAAAAACCCCACTTTTCAAAAACATTTGTCATTGGGACGGAAAGTGAGGTAAAATGTTCTGAACAGGGGCACAGACAGCAAAACAAATGTTACAGGGGTGATAACCCTTCCCTATGTTTTCCAAAAAGCTTAAAAATAGATTTTTTGGCTGGAGCTACACTTAAACAATGTACCTGTTCAAAATTACAAACAGATTCTACATAAGAACAAACCTACAGTCCCTGTCTTGTATGCACCGCCTGTATACGGCTGTTCAGAGTATATAGGGCCTTTTTTATTTTGTGTGCAGGGTTCCCCTTACTATCCATACAAGACCCAAAAGGGCTGGTAATGGGCTGGGGTGGGGGGGGGGGGGTGGGTGATGGGGTAGCTATGCCATTTTTCTCAAAGATTTTCATCCATATTACCAGGACCAGACATTACATTAAAGCCGCAAGCACTTTTAAATGGCTTTTTTTCCTTTAGAAATGTTATTTCGTGCAGGGACAGTTCTAAACACGTGAAACACGTGGCACTTCACAGGCATACTTTAGACACCCCCCAGGTACGATATTTAAAGGAATATTTGACTTTTTTTTTTCACTTTATGCATCATTAAAATGACTGCTCCCGAAAAACGTCCGTTTTTAAAACTTCTTTTTGCATTGATACATGTCCCCTGGTGAAGAACCCGGGTTCCCAAACCCTTTTTAGGACAATAACATGTATAATAGTCGTTATAATTAGCACTTTAGATTTCGAACGTTCGCATCCATTGTATTTAATAGGGTTCTAACATTCGTGCGAACTTTCGGTCCGTTCGCGGGTTCTGGTGCGAACCGAACCCGGGGGTGTTCGGCTCATCCCTACCATCAATAAAACACTTCTGCAGACCAGTCATCATGAATACCCATTTAACAATTTTATCATCTCAGCGCTTGACTTCATACTTAGACACAATGTCTTCATGTTTGACGGTGGGGACTTCCTCCAGGTACAGGGCGTAGCCATGGGCACCTGTTGTGCCCTTGGCTATGCCAACTTGTACCTGGGGGGAATGGGAACGAGCCATTTTCAGACAAGGGCCTCTTCATGTACCTGTGCCACATTCTTATGTGGCACAGGTACATCGATGACATACTCGTCGTATGGAATGGCTCCCAACAACTATTGAATGCCTTTTGGCCCTTAATACTAATCAATTTAATCTCAAATTCACCATGACCTCTGATCCATCCAACATCACATTCTTGGATGTGGAGATCTTTAAGGATGGGGAAAATATGTTATCTTCAAAACTTTTTCGCAAACCTACAGCAGGTAACACTATACTGCATTCTTCAAGCTCCCACCCCAAACCTCTAATAGAATCCATTCCTTATGGACAATATCTGAGGATCAAACGCAATTGTTCTAATCCAACAGACTACAAAAGGGAAGCAAATAAATTGAAAATCGCCTCTTGGAACGAGGCTATAGCCATAAATGCCTTAAAAAAGCCTTTAAACGCACCAAAACTAAAAGCAGGCATGAACTTCTATCACCCAAACAAACAAAGATCAATGAGATTGGTAATCGCATTATTACCACCTACTCCAATGATTATGCAAATGTTACTAATATTTGCAAAAAATTCTGGCATCTTCTAACCTCAGATCCTGTGATAGGACCCCTTGTACCACCCAAACCAGCCATAATGTACAGACGATCCACCTCCATCGGAGACATACTCGTGCAGAGTGAATTTCGAGGCCCCAATAGAGGAGATCCATGCCAACACAAAGGCACATTTCCATGTGGCGCCTGTGTTTATTGCAAGTACATGAACACTGATAGAGATATTTACTTACCTAATGGTATTACATTTTTCCCAAAACATTATGCTAACTGTCAGACTACGGGTGTGGTCTATTTAATAAACTGCAACTGCAATTGTTTCTATGTAGGGAAAACTACTCAAAAACTCTGGCAGAGACTCTACCGACATCTGAAGGCAATGAAGGACAATGACCCAGACACCACCCTGGGTAGACATGTCCTTCAAACACATGCCGGTGTATGCCCAAAAATCCAGGTACTGGTTTTGGATCGAGTACACCACAGCTCTCGAGGAGGGGACTTTGACAAGCTCCTCCTTCAATGAGAGCTCAGGTGGATTTTGAATTTAAATGCCATCATCCCTCCGGGATTAAACCAAGCTTTTAATTTTAAACCTTTTCTGCTGGGTTTTATCTCCGGAACCTTCGATAGAGAAATAAAGAAAAGGCAGGTGACCCATTGAGACCCATAGATGCCATAACCATGCCTCCATCCCTGGTACAAAAATGAAAAATGAAAATGGGCTGTGGGACTTTAAATGAGGCATGGATGGGCGTAAGAAAAAAGTCTAGGATATCAAAAATGAGTAAACATCATTGTCCCGTTGGGGAATAATCTGTAGCCATGTATACATGCTGCATAGTCAGTCTGAAGAATGGAAATCAAGGCATGGATATAAATATAAAAATGTATTTGTATCATGGTAAAAGTACACATGGATCATGCAAACAAAGGCATAATGTAAATAGGGGTTATCACATAGACATGATCAAAATTCACTGTTGAGACATGGCTGAAGCAAGTAATGACAGTTAAATGGACATACAGAAACAGTGAAATTGATTATCCAATTGAAAAGTCAAGAATACACTTTGTAGATTCGTAGTTGGGCAGGCTTTACTTGGCATCCCTGAGCATGGACTCAACGCGTTTCTTGGCGTTTAAAGCCAGTCATCAGGAGTGGGGTGCATGTCATTTGACTAAAAGGGGAGATGGATAGACAGGTCAAATAAAGTCTTGAAAAAATGATGTCATGTTTGAAACAAAATAACAGAATCAGGTGGTCTGATACGTTACCAATGGCAAAGCCCGGAATGGGGTTGTCCCAAGCATTTGAAATATGGCGTAGAATGGTGATCCTGGATGCACTGTCTCACCCGGGGCTGAGGCGGGGAAGGCCCCCCAATAAACACTTCAACAGTCCCTCAATCAAGAGGAGAGCCAAGGAGAAGATGGCATGGGACATCCATCAAGGAGGAACCCGGACAGCCACGGCACAGCGCCAAACTGATGGAGAGGCACAGACAGGGTGCAAGGGCAGAATGCTGGTGGAGAGATGAAGAAATGCAAATGAGCAATGGGTGAAAAAGAAGATTGAATGGTTTGAGAACCAAAATTGAAGTGTGAGTGGGGGAGTGGAGGGGAAGGAAAAACAAAAGGGAGCAAAGGAATAGGGGAGTGAATATGTAAATGATGTGCTGGTGGATCCTAATGGGAATAATGTGTGATGGATGCTGGAAGAAATTGAACAAAAAAGGGGTTAATGATAAAACATGACTGAAAGGATTAACAGCCAAAGTTGGCAAATCAGCTGAGTGTTGGTGTAGATGAATCTGGTTTGAGAAGGAGCCAAACCAAATCCCCAACAATGCTAAATATCGATGAAATAAAATGTGTGTTTGAAGCAGTGTGAGCAAAGTGCAAGGCAAAAGTTAAGAAAGGCAAGTAAAAAGAGTATATATGTAATATATACTGTGTGAATCCTGAAATAAAGATTGGAAATTACCTTGAAGTGTGGGGAAAGAGAGAAACAGGAACCTCTCGTCAGATGGATGTCTGTGAAGTGAAGCTCCCCAGGTGGCTACCGGCTAAATGTCCACAGCAAGGGGCGTATCCCCGCCAGCATCATGTGACGTCATACGCACACCACGCCAACCCGAAAGTACTGACCACTGCTCATATACGAGTTTGAGGACTGCTGTGCTGTCCGTTTTTGTTTGTTTCTTTTGCCGTGTAGCTTGTCTATTTGTAGACTTGCTGCAGTGTACATTTTTAATATATATTTTTTAATAAAGCCGGAAGGTTTTTTTTTTCATGTGCACTATGGAAGCCTCTCTCTTTTTCTGTCTGCATCTATGAGGTAATTGGGAATCTTCCCTTCCACGGATTTCCACAACCTATATGAAGAACTTGCCCAGCTGACATCTCCCCTCTGGACGTGTGACCCGGATACCCCTTTAAGCTGTTTACCCCTGTGGGGGGGAAAGGATCTGGTGAGTGGGGACACATGTGGGGGACACTGACATCTAAGTGAAGAGCAGAAAGTTTACTTTTTGAACTTTAAAGAAGAGGACTGTTTACTGTTTTGTTTTGTGTTTTTGTTTTCTGAGCTTTGCCTTGTTATTCTGTGTGCATATACAATTTTGGATTCTGCTGTTTTTTGGCAGAACTAGGTTCTGCAGCTGCAGACTGGTGCTCTTGGTTTGAGCCAATTTGCACTTATCACATTTGGATCTATCACTGTGCATAGGTGTGTTGCATTAAACTGTGGTCTAGATGATACAGTTTTGTGTACACATTCAAGTGTTACTGGTTGTGTAGCTGATTGCATCTTTGCAGTTAGCACAGAGCTAGTCTGACACTTATATTTGTTTTTGGTTGCCATTATGTTCACTACAGGGAGATTTTGATGTTGGTCTTATGCACTTAGTGCCAATACCACTGTTGAAAGTTGGGCTGATCATAATTGTTCACTATTTGTTGTTTAATTATATAACAAACACTTAGGAATACTAACCCTTTCACTAGGCTTAGTGAGCAGCGCCGTACCCCAATTAAACCTATACCTCTATTTAATTCCTTTATTTACCAAACTAAGTTACAAGTCACAGTTGAAAATAACAGGATATACAATATCTCAATCAGGTAACAGATAGGTACACGGAGGTCAAACAGAATACAGCAAGCCCAGCATTGCACAAAATTTGCGGACATAACCAATGCAGTTGTGAAGATAATGCCCAGTGCATCGAGCTAGAATGTCCATCGTACATTAGTAGAGAAGACCATGGCGCATACACTTTATTGCATAAAACAGTAAAATAAAATAAATTAAGACAAATGGATGGTAAGACAAGGTAACTTAGATTGGAACTTTTTAATCAACTAAGTTTGAGATAAAACTCCCCTTAGGCCCGGTAAACCCAGAGATGGGGCAACCTAAAAACCCAACTAAAGACAAGGATATGCAATATATCTGAAAAATATAACCCATCACTGAGTCCCAAAGTAAAATAAAAAAGGGAAGGGAGGAAAGAAAAAACAACAAAAAGGGGGAAAAAAAAAACAGAGAGAGCAGGGAGTAGGGGGCGAAGGGGGAAAGAAGCAGATAGCATAGAGGACCTCTCACCCAGGGAGTGGAGGTGAAGCCAGGAAGGTTAGCTAGTTTGTGCCACCTCCTGGAGGTACGCGTCAGTATACACAAAATGATTCCAAGGCCTCCAGGTCTCACGGAAGGTCTCCTCCCGGTTGTGTAAAGTAGCGGTGAGATCCTCCATATTTCTCAATTCATTCACCTTAGAGAACCACAGAGTTTTAGATGGGGGGTTTTCTGACCTCCAGCAAAGGGGGATGCATGCCTTGGCAGCGTTCAGCAGCTGAATCGTGAGAGAGGCCTTATATTTCTTAATCGGTCTGTCTGAAAGATGAAGCAGGCAGGCCGCCGGGTTTCCTTCCAGGTCAACTTCAGTCAGGTGTTTGAACGTACAGACCACTTCGCGCCAGAAGGAGGCGAGTTTGGGGCAATCCCAGAAGATGTGCAGCAGTGTCCCTTCAGCAGTTCCGTATCGCCAGCAGACACTGGGGACATGCGGGAAGAGACGGTGTAAGACGGTAGGCACCCTGTACCATCTGGTCAAAATCTTATAGCATGTCTCCTGGGTCCTCGTGGCAATAGAAGACTTTTGGGAGAAATGGAGGATCTTCTCCCTCTGAGAATCAGTAAACTGGGTGCCGAGATCCGACTCCCATTTAGTTAGAAAGGGTGGAATAAAGCCATCAGCCGGCCGGGTCAAAGAGGCATATATGATTGAGAGGCCATGGCGGACTGGTTCCCCCCGGCAACACAGGTGTTCCAATTCTGTGAGCTGGCGGGTGGCACCCATTGTCCGCCAGCACTGACGGAGAAAATTACGAAGTTGAAAACCACTCCAGAAATCCAGCGGAGGATCCGCAGCAGAAACCCCTGCAAAGGGAGAGAGACAGCCATCAGAACCCATGAAGTCGCAAAGACGGAGTCGTCCACTCGAAACTAAACATTTGAACTGGGGGTTCTGATGGCCAGGTGGAAATTCCGGGTTTCCCAAGACCAGTACCATAGGGGAGGGTAGTGGTGACACCAGGGTGCGTCTAAATGAGTCTCTGGCCACAAGGAGAGTGCTACCCAATGTGGGGTGATCGGTAAGAGACCTTGGGAGTGGTGACGAAATCCACGGCCAGCTCTTGGCTGTGTCATCAGAGTCCTCCATCTCCATGGCCACCCAATGCTTTGCCTCTGCGTGACAATGCCAGTCCACCAGCCTGGTGAGGTGTGCTGCCCTATAATAGGCTTTAACATCTGGGAGACCCACTCCGCCCCGGCGCTTTGCGAGATGAAGGAGTTGCAGTCTGATGCGAGACTTACGGTAAGACCAGATGAAGTCTCTAAACATTGAATTTACCCGTTTGAAAAACACTGGAGGAAGATGAATGGGGAGTGCTTGCATCAAGTACAATACCCTTGGCAGTAATGTCATCTTGAGGGCATTGCAGCGACCGAACCATGTTAACGGGAGTGAGTGCCAGTGAAGAAGATCTGCTTTGAGACGGGTAAGTAAGGGAGCAAAGTTTGCCAAATATAAAGCGGAGGGGTCAGGGGTGATATCCACACCCAAGTAGCGAATCAAGTCAGTTGCCCAGTGGAAGGAGAACGCCGGGCGTAGTGATTTGATCAAGTCTTTTCCCCCATGACATTCAGAGCGGACGATTTGGATACATTGATCTGAAAAAAAGAGAGCACACCATACTCCTGCAAAGACTGGAAGAGTTTCGGAAGAGAGGTCAACGGGTCCGTTAAAAAAAAGATCAAGTCATCCGCAAATGCCGCAACCTTGTGCGTCCCAGAAGCTTTCTGAAAGCCAGCGATAGCAGGGTCTGCCCTAACCATGCACAAGAAAAGCTCTAAGGTGAGTATGAAAATCAAAGGAGACAGCGGGCATCCCTGACGTGTGCCGTTATGAATACTAAAGAAATCTGACCTTGTCTCGTTTACCTTGACCGCGGCCATGGGGTTTGAGTAAAGGGACATTATCCAGCTCCGCATGGAGGACCGAAGACCAACATGCTCTAGAGTAGCTTGCATGAAGGACCAGTTTACCCAGTCGAAGGCTTTCTCTGCGTCCGTAGACAGCAAGAGAAGAGGCCGATTCGAAGATTTGGCTGCATGTATCAGGTTCACCACCCGGATAGTATTATCGCGCGGCTCACGAAGGGGCACGAAACCTGCTTGGTCTCTGTGAATAAGACTCGAGATATGAGGGAGTAGCCTATTTGCCAAAATTTTTGCAAACAATTTCAAATCAGTGTTTAAGAGCGCAATCGGACGGTAATTCCCGAAACGCAGCGGGTCCTTCCCTTCTTTCGAAATAAGAGAGATGTACGCTCTCAATGTGTCGGTTGGGAAAGACTCCCCCTGTGTGATCGAGTTTAATGCTGAAACAAGTGGTTGGGAAAGGGTCTCGAAAAAAGCTTTATAATAACTTGGGGTGAGGCCGTCCGGACCAGGAGCCTTCTTAGGCTTAGAATGGGCTAAGGCCACCCCCAATTCCGCCACCGAAATGGGCTCCTCCAACTCCTCCTGGACTGCACTGGGGAGAGTGGGCATGCCTGAGGAAGCAATATAGGACTGAGGAGTAGCCATGTCACCAAGAGGGGGGTCCGAAATAGGGGGGCAGTCTAAGTTGTATAGGCCCTCATAGAAGGATCTGAATTCCATCGCTATATCGGAGGAAGTATGAAGCTTCTGGCCTGCGGAACCCATAATGTGGGAGATATAGGTTTTCGTACGTGGGCCTCTCAGTGCCCTAGCTAACAACGTGCCTGGTTTATTAGAAAATTCATACATGGTACGATGAGCCCAAGCTAGTTTTTGCTTCGTTCTGTGGAATAGGTGCTCGCGAAGCTCCTCACGAAGTCGAAGAAGATCCTGATACGTGGAGTGCGCAAGACTGGCCTTATGAGAACACTCCAGACCATGTAGCTGGGCAAAAAGTTCCTCTGTGCGGCGGGACCTTTCCTTCTTAAGACGTGCACCTATTTTGATCAATGCGCCCCGAATCACCGTCTTATGGGCCTCCCATACCACTAATGGATTGGTGACTGAGGCCTCATTAGTGGGGTGGTCAAGAGCTCGGAGCAGGTCTCCTCCGACTGAAGCAGGGACTCATTCAACCTCCAGGAAGGTGGAGTTTGGGTCACCTGACCCAGCTGAAGGGTCATATGGATCGGGGCATGATCTGAAAGGGAGATGACATCAATACTAGCAGACACCACTCTAGAGAGGTCCTTATGTGGAATCAGAAGATAGTCTAACGGCGAGTAGGTATTATGCACCGGGGAGAAGAAAGAGTAGTCACGGTCCTGAGGCTGTAGCAACCTCCAAGGATCAATCAAATGCAAAGTATGCAGGTCCGCCTTGAGGCGCTTCAGACGCGAGAAAGGAAGGTGGGAAGAGCCACGAGAGACATCAAGAAGGGGATCCATAGCAAAGTTGAGGTCGCCCCCAAAAATTAGGAGCCCCTCTGAGAACTCCAAGATTTCAGGGAGGAGCTTCCACAAAAATTGCGGGTGATCCACATTGGGGAAGTAGACGTTGGCAAAGGTAACCTGTCTGTCAAACACCCTTCCCTTTAGCAGAAGGAAACGGCCCAATTCATCTGATCGCTGCGCTTCAAAAGTCCAGGGGACCGACTTGGCCAAAAGAATGCTCACCCCCTTAGACTTAGAAATGGGAGAGATGCTGTGGTAAACTGTGGGGAAGAACCCGTTTGTCAATTTGGGGATGCGATCACCGCGGAAGTGCGTTTCCTGAAGGAAAGCAACTTGGGTCTTACCCTTCCGCAGTCCGGCTAAAAGCTGGGAGCGTTTTTCAGGCATATTAAGGCAACGCACATTAAGGGAGGTGACCTTGAGGAGACCCATAGTGTCGTCTGGCAAAGTAAGGACACAGGAGGTCGTGGGAATCTACCCCGGCCGGGGTAGTCCACCTGGGCGAGAGGCAGAGAGTGGGAAATAAAAGAAAGGGGGGGAGAAGGGGAAAAGTAGAACAGAAAAGTAGATATGTGAGATATGAGGGGAGATGAAGAAGAGGGCAAGTGAAGGAGAAGGAGGAAAAGGTGGTAAGGAAGGATCTGTCTAAAACGTTAGAAAACTGAGATCTCCGACTCAACACACAAAGTGGCCAAGTGGGAGTCCACCCTAATTGGGGGGTAGTAAAGGCAGCACAGGGTGGCCAAAGCAGGCAGCTGAGATTAAGAGAAAAAACAAACACATTTGGAGATGCACAGGACGAAGACCAGGAACATATTTTAACTGAGCAACTGGGCACGACAACAACAATAAAATAAGGCAGTTTAGGAACCATAGTAACAGTAATAGAGGACCAACGACCGAGACCAATCAGCAATGGTGCCCGGGGGGAAGCAACGAGGGTGGCACAGTAGGCAGGCAGGCAATAGCCAGTGAGAACAAGTGTGAGCGCAGCCTCCGCTTCAGGCCCACCCCGGGACACCAATACAGAGTGCCCAAACGGAAGCAGGCATAGACCATATGGAGGGGAACGGAAGCGGGCCCAGGAACCAGCAGGGCCATCCTCCCTTCAAAAAAGACATAGCCACCGGACAGGCCCCACCCCCCCCCCCTTCTAGAGAGGTACAGATAAAAAACAAAAAATCAGCTAGGACTGGTAAATGGGGGGGGGGGGGGAGAGAAGCGGAGAGGGCGATGGGCAGAGAGTCGCCCCAGCCAGGCAAAGCCCAGTGGTCCTGGCATAGACACTGTGGAGGTGGTATGCCACAAGGCCCATCCGGCGACTCTGGGTAGCCATATCTTTTCTTTATCGTACATCACGGGACACAGAGCGGCATAGTAATTACTATGTGGGTAATAGAGCTTACCTTCAGGTGATGGACACTGGCACACCCAAGACAGGAAGTCCCCTCCCTATATAACCCCTCCCATATCGGGAGTACCTCAGTTTTGTTGCCAGTGTCTAAAGGTGTTGGTCACGGTTAAGCATGTATTCAAGTTAGCTCTGCGTATGGTCTTTGAGGCCTAAAGGCGAGCTATTCCGGATCCGTCCAAAGTGCTTCAATGCCAAAATGGACGGTACCCGGGCCTCGGGTAAGTAGATGTGGACCATCTACGAGGTTTGGCCTGTAATGCCTCTCTTAGGAGGGCTGGACCCTGGGATCCAGTACTCTGGTCAGACCCAATACCAAGAGGTTTTATGGCAGGGTGCTGTACAGGTCCAGGGGAGTGGTGTTCCTTTCAGTAGGACCCCGGTCCCTAAAGGTCAAATGACGTTGCCCGCCAAAGGGGCGAAGTTTGGGCTGTCTGTTCCGAACAGGGTCCTGCGGCGGGGACAGGTAAGTGAGGGTCCCTGATGAACTTGGTCCAGCAGGGACCCTTCAAGACTAATGTGTTTGCCTGTATTTTACCTACATGGTATATTTCCCACTGTACCTGATGCCTAAAATATCTTTGATAAACCTGAAATGTATTTTCTTATGGTTCTATTGGACATTACGTAGTACCCCTGTTTGGCCACAGGAGGGAGATACTTGAGAATGTCTATATAGCTGGGCATACCTTCTATAAGTGTAATGCCTAGACAGATGGAGGAGCATTCTTCTATGTACAAGCTCTGCAGTACCCATCTGTAAAAATGTTACCAAACCTGCTAGGGGGACCTGGAAACAGCGTTCTTAGACATGGCGCTGTGGTCTCCCTCTATAGTGTCAGCTAGGCTCCAATGTAAAACTGCAGCTCCTATGGAGGAAAAGTTCCTCCTGCTCCTCTCCCCATTCCTTCCAGGGAGCGTTTCTGGCGCGCGCATTGGCGCATGCGCATTTACACGCGCATTGGCGCATGCGCGTGCGCATTGACGCGCACGCATTGGCGCACGTGCACTTCTGCGCATGTGCGGGCATCCTCTGCTTTAAAAAGACAGCCACTGCAAGACATGCTGTAAGAGGACGGACACATCAGCAGAGCTCCTTGGTAACATTTATTTTTGATATTATATTGGGAACGCTACAGGTGGTGATACAGGCATCCCCAAGGGACATTAGTTTAGTCACCTGACTAGATCTGATAGCAAGCTTGTATGCTAGACTATAGCTAGTAGTGGGTGCATTTTTGGCTGTAAGTCCTTAGCTTGAGCTAGGACTATGCCTTCCAAGGGCTCTGGGAGTAAAAATCCTAGGAGGCTAAAGGGTTCGCCATCGGGCTCTGAGGATCTGGGGCTTGCTCCTACTAATATATCCTCCCCTGATAAATCAGAGGTAGTTACCCGAGGGGAGCCATCAGGAATGCTAGGTGCTGCGGCTGCCCTGAGTTCACCTGCTCCGGTATATGTGACAGAGGAGGCTTTTACCTCTGGGAGGATTAGAACAAAGATTGGCGGCATTAATCGCTTCCTCCCTGCCGGGAAAAAAGCGCGCCAGATCTCCAAATCCACCGTTAGAATATCTAACAGCAGAGCAATTGTCTCAGGATGAAATTGATTTTCCTGCAGGGGATCAGGAGGATAATGCAGCCTCTGAGGAATCTACTTTAGAGGAACCGTTTTCAGCCTCTCAGGCTGAAAGATTGTTAGTTCAGTCTTTAACAGACATGGTTCGGTCAGCTTTCAAGCTGCCCCTGTCTGAACCAGCAACTACATCGGTTTCTTCATTGGGCTCCTTGAAAGCCCCACAGGCTAATGGTTCCTTTCCAATGCATCCATTGCTAGAAAATCTCATCTATAAGGATTGGGAACATCCTGATAAACTGTTCCTTCCTCCCAAAAAGTTTTCTGTGATATATCCTATGGAGGAAAAGTTCACCAAAAAATGGAGCCTTCCTACTGTGGACGCTGCCATCTCCTCTGTGAACAAATCCCTGACATGTCCAGTGGACAATGTACAGATGTTTAAAGATCTAACAGATAAAAAGTTGGAAACCCTATTAAAGACTGCTTTTTCTACAGCTGGTGCTGTAACTCAGCCTGCAGTGGCAGCCATTGGCATCTGTCAGGCCTTGAAAGACCAGATGAAGCTGGCTTTAAAAGACATGCCAGTTCAGCAGGCGCAGGATTTAGCAGATCTACCTAGGACTTTAAGTTTTGCGGTTGATGCCATTAAAGATTCAATTCATCAGGCCTCCCGCCTTACGCTGGTGTTGGTACACATGCGTAGACTCCTATGGCTGAAAAACTGGTCAGCCGAGACGCCCTGTAAAAAGCTCCATGCTGGATTTCCATTCCATGGGGAGCGGTTATTTGGCGAGGACTTGGATAAATACATCCAGAAAATCTCCAGTGGGAAGATTACCCTTTTACCTGTTAAAAGGAAATTCAGGGGTCCTGCCTTCAAGCGGCCCACCTCGCCAGTCCCAGGAACTTCAGCCTCTAAGCAGTTCCGACGGCCTCCCCGATCCAATCCTGGAGGGAGAGCTCAGGGACAGCCACAGGGTAATAAAAAACCCTGGAACCAAAGGAATACTAAACCAGCCCCCAAGTCAGCCTTATGAAGGGTTGCCCCCACTCAGACGAGTGGGGGGAAGACTTCTGTTGTTTTCTTTCAATAAATTTTTATTTTTCAATTCAAGACATGTACAGAAAATCTTAAAAAAATGTTGTTTAAACATGACAAAGGGTTATTTCCAATTGTTTATGTCACAATGTTCTCATCAAGAGATTAAAAAAAAAAAAAAAATAGGCATTTAGGGAAGTCACACCCCACCTGGACGCCCCTAACGGGATCATCCTGCTTCTGTTGTTTTCAGGGGCTTGGCAAGAGACGATCCGGGACAGATGGGCTCTCTCCACGGTATCCCTGGGATACAAGTTGGAGTTACAGGAATTTCCTCCTCCTCGGTTTATAACATCGAACGTCTCAAAAGACCCAGTAAGGAGAAGATCTCTCCTTTCGGCGTTAGACCGACTATTATCCCAAGGGGTAATTGTGGAGGTTCCGGTAAAGGAACAGAGGTTGGGATTTTACTCAAACCTCTTTACCGTTCCAAAGCCCAACGGAGATGTAAGACCCATACTAGATCTCAAAGGTCTAAACAAATTCCTAATCGTCAAATCGTTCCGTATGGAACCAATTCGGTCAATAGCCGCCTCCCTACAAGGGGGAGAATGGTTGGCGTCCATCGATATCAGGGATGCTTATTTGCATGTTCCTATATTCCCCAGTCATCAAAAGCTTCTACGCTTTGCGGTGGAACAGCGCCATTATCAGTTTGTGGCACTACCCTTCGGGTTGGCCACGGCTCCGCGAGTGTTCACAAAGATCTTGGCCCCTCTGTTGGCCGACTTAAGAACTCAGGGAATATCTATAAGGGTCTACCTGGACGATCTATTGATAATAGATCAGTCGGCTTCCAACCTAAGGGTTGCTGTACACAACACGGTACAATACCTGGAATCCCGAGGCTGGGTCCTAAATCTGGACAAGTCGGCCTTACAGCCAGCAAGAAGACTCGAATATTTAGGCTTACTCATAGACACAGACCAAAGAAAGGTTTTTCTGCCTCAGGCAAAAATCTCTTCCTTAAGAGAACTAATTCAAGTGATCTGTGCAAAGAGACAGCCATCCATTCGTCTTTGCATGCGGTTGCTGGGAAAGATGGTGGCCTCATTCGAAGCAGTTCCGTATGCTCAATTCCATTCAAGGAAATTGCAGAACGCCATCCTATCCGCCTGGAACAAAAGGGTTCAAGCCCTAGACTTCCCAATGTCCCTGGCGTCGTCAGTATGCAGGAGTCTATGTTGGTGGTTGGTACCCCAAAATTTACAAAAGGGAAAGTCGTTCATTCCAATCTCTTGGAGGGTAGTAACTACGGATGCCAGCCTTCTAGGCTGGGGGGCAGTACTGGAGCAATGTTCACTCCAGGGAAAGTGGTTGAATTTCGAGAAGACCTTGCCCATCAACCTGCTGGAAATTCAGGCGGCACGGTTGGCCCTGGAAGCATGGACTTCCAAGCTACATGGGTCTCCTGTCAGGATCCAATCAGACAATGCCACAGCTGAGGCATACATCAATCACCAAGGGGCCACCAAGAGCGGTGCGGCCCAGAAGGAGGTGAATCATATCCTGATATGGGCAGAAAAACATGTCCCATGCATATCCGCTATCTTTATTCCAGGAATAGAGAATTGGAAAGCAGACTTCCTGAGTCAGCAGCAGTTATCCCCAGGGGAAAGGTCTCTTCACCCCAACATCTTTCAGACAATATGTCAGAGATAGGGGACACCAGATGTAGATCTATTCGCATCCAGGTTCAACAAGAAATTGAACAGCTTTGTGTCCAGGACGAGAGATCCGCTCGCTTGCGGATCGGATGCACTGGTGTTCCCGTGGGATCAGTTCGCACTAATATATGTGTTCCCTCCGCTGCAGCTTCTACCTCGACTCCTCCGCAGAGTCAGGATGGAAAGGAGGCCGGTGATTCTGGTAGCCCCAGCATGGCCTCGGAGATCCTGGTACGCGGAAATTGTAAGAATGTCTGTAGGCAAGCCTTGGACCCTTCCACTTCGGCAAGACCTGCTCACGCAGGGTCCGATATACCACCCTTCTTTACAAACTCTAAATTTAACGGTCTGGCTATTGAATCCCACATTCTAAGAGAGAGAGGTCTCTCTAACACAGTGGTGTCTACGATAATCAATGCTAGAAAGCCAGTATCTAGACATATATATTATAGAGTTTGGAAGGCGTATGTGGCATGGTGTGAAGCCAAGAAATGGCATCCTCGGAAGTACGTCATAGGCAGAATACTTGACTTCCTACAGTGGGCTGTTGTCAAAAACCTAGCCTTAAGTACTATTAAGGGACAGGTTTCGGCCTTATCAATATTTTTTCAAAGGCCACTAGCTACACATTCGCTAGTAAAGACCTTCTTGCAGGGTGTGACTCGTATCAACCCACCAGTGAGGTCTCCCATATGTCCATGGGACTTAAACTTGGTTCTATCAGTTCTTCAAAGACAACCTTTTGAACCATTACTCCACATTCCTGTAGTGCTCCTCACCAGGAAATTAGTGTTCTTGGTAGCTATATCCTCAGCCAGGAGGGTATCGGAATTAGCAGCTTTATCTTGCAAGGAGCCATATTTGATTATCCATAAGGATAGAGTGGTTTTACGTACACATCCAGCCTTTCTTTCGAAGGTCGTGTCAAGTTTTCATTTGAACCAAGATATGGTTCTTCCTTCCTTTTTTCCCAAACCTAGTTCGGTGGAAGATAAATTATTACATTCTTTGGATGTAGTAAGAGCAGTTAAAGCCTATCTTGAAGCTACTGCTATGATGTTTTATTTATTCTGCCAGAAGGCCCCAGAAGGGGCCAGGCAGCGTCTAAATCTACTATTTCTAAGTGGATTCGGCAGGTTATTATTCAAGCCTATGGTCTGAGAAAGAAGGTGCCTCCATTTAAAATTACAGCACACTCTACTAGAGCGGTTGGTGCTTCTTGGGCAGTGCATCACCAGGCCTCCTTGGCTCAAATCTGTAAGGCCGCAACTTGGTCTTCAGTCTACACATTCACTAAATTTTATAAGGTGGATGTAAGAGGTGTGAAGGACTAGCATCAAATGTAGAGCTTGAAAGACACCGCCACTCGCTGGTTCTTCTTTTTAAGGGCTTTGTTTGCCCATTTTTATTAAAAGAAGTCAAAACAAAATGAAAGGTTTCCCTCGCAGGGGTTTCAGTACTCCTTTTCAACAACAAACTGACATTCAGCCTCCTGGCTTATACATATAGCAGTGCTGCTCAGGCCTTCCACTTCAGGCTCTTGTCTGTCTCCTATAGACTATTCCATCTGCAACACCATCCATTTGGATAGCAGCCCCTTGCTGCTCTGACCCTCAGACCTGGGTCTCTGGCTTCCACTGTGCACACAAGCACTCTCTGACTTCTCCAGTGCACACTTGCACTCTATGGCTTCCCCAGTGCACACCTGCACTCGTCGGGAGGGTGGGGCCCAGAATGCTGGTCCTGACTCTACTATCAGGCCCACACACACCTGAACAATCAGTGTGCAGCTGAGCCTCAAAACCCGGATCCAGGACTGGGGATTTCATCCCACCCGGATCTCTAAGAAATCCCCAAGCTCCGGGTCCCAAAGTGGATTTTAGTAAATCATGAGGAAACTGAAAAGCCAGTTTCCTCCCAAACAAGCAAATACCCTGGAGCCCCTCAACCTGCCTGGTTGAGAATCCTGTATTCATACACTGGTGGGGTACCACACTACCACATACCCTCCCCCCTTGTTTCGATCCGGAGGGAGGAACACCAGCACCCATCATTATGGTTGGGACACCTCTGTGCTGGCTGTCAGCCACGTAGGCCCAACCTTTTTTCCGGGTGCGCTTCCAGGTATGTCCCACCCTGGATCTTAACAAGGTCCTATATTTCCCTATACTCAGCCTTCTCCCTCTTCTTTTGGGGTTCCATAAGCACTGCCTCTCCTGAAATTTTAACAGGGCACCCCTGGTCTTTCTACCAACCCTTCTGCCTTTCAGCTTACGTAAATAAGTTTTATCTTTCACCACAGGTCTTTCAGGTTCAAAAACCTCTCTCTTGTTACCCAGGGCAACCACATTGCTTTTAACAGCGCCAATCATTAAATCATATATTTTAATGTCACACTTTCCAACGCAATCAGTGCTGTCCATCTCAGTGCTTGTTAGTACCAGACCTGAGGAGGGACCACACATAGGCGAGAGATTAAATCCCACAGGACTAAAGCCAAGTTCTACCTCACCTGTTGTCCAACACTCCATGGGTAACTGATCTAACAAATGACACTGATCCAAGCACAAACTACTTCTTTCTGATGTACACATTACATTGTTGCAGCATCCACCTATAGCACTTTTTCTCACAGTGTCTCCGGGTACTTTAAGTTGTACCTCTTTCTGAGTGATAGAAAGCATCTCTGCTAGTGCTGCATCTATTCTGGGCCCTTCCTTCTCATGAGATTTAGCTGCCGAGACAGTATCTGCGCCCTCTACTGACCACTGCTCAGCTGCACCTTGGAGCACACCCGCAGAGATGTTTCCAGTCACTACACCGGCCGGAGAGACCTTTAATGACTCCAACAGTTCTGAGCGCCTTCCAGGCCACTCAGTAACTGGGAGCACCCTCTTAGAGAACCTCAGAACTATTTGCCACACTGTTAACAAGCTTCCCAGCACAGCCTGTACCACCTGGCTCCACCTATTGGTACCACGCAGCACCACCTGGTCCGACTGCGGTGGAGACACCCAAGTGTACAGTGAGGGCACTTTTACCAACTCCAGCATTTCTAATAAAGTTTTTGTCAACTCTATGCAACCAATGTCTAAATGCGTGACCTTTTTGGGAACCTTTCCCCTGTCCGAGACTTGGAGGGGCTCATCCATTGCAGCTTGTGAGGTTGAGACATTTGAAGAGACCACCATCTCCTTGAAGGTACCCCTCATCCCAGCCTGTTGCTCCCCTGGAGCGCTGTCAGACACATGTCTCCTCTTCACCTCTAACGCTACACCAATGAGCCTCTGCGAGTCAACATTAGTCACATTGTCAACTTGACACTTGCCACTATTTAGTTGCTGGGCCGTGGACAACCCATCTGCCATGCCTGCGCCCAGAACCGTTCCTTCAGACTGGAGGGCATCAGCCTTTGCAGGGGCTGGCGTGCCCTTGAGCACTGGCCATTCTGCGATCCCTCCACTGGGCACAGCAGGTGGTCTGTCCACAACTCTGTCACACATCATTGCTTCGTAATTCCTTGTCACTTGGCCTAGTGCCGCAACTGCTTCCTTACACCAATCATCCCAGTCTCCTGTGGTTCCAACACTGGTGCTCCACAGCACTGCATCACCTGCTCTAGAAGGCCCAACAGGAACCTGGGATTCACTAGCCAAAACAACACACTTGTCACTTCTATCTACCTCACATTGTGACAATATTTTTTTTCTCACATCACACTGGGAGATTGCATCCTCAACCAAGGCAAGGTGCAATACCTTATTTTGAACACCTTGCTTTGGTGGCACTACAGACACATACAGCTCTTCACTTTCAGCTTTTGCAGGCTGATCTAACCCCTTGACAACTGGGTTACACTTAGGGTTGTGGTGCTGCGCCCACACAGACTCACTATGTAATACAGTCTTCCCTTGTTTCACCAGAGTAGCACCACAGCAATCCTGGAAAACCTCTGGCTCCAACACATGGAGGCCCCATGAGAGTTCCATGGACAATCCTGCGCTTCTGGTTGTCATGGGAGATATCCTACTCCCATCATTGGTAGTAAACACATTTCCAACATTTTCAGACATGACACTAAAGGAAACACATTTTTCAATGTCATGATCACCAATACCATCACATTTGCCAACAGTAACCCTTCTGTCAGCATAACCATCAGAATTTTCACTACGTGTAGACATAACTGCTACTTTTGTGGATTGTATATTACCCACCAAAGCCTCTGAGTGACTCCTCACAGCGCCCTCCATTTTTAAAGGGGCACCCTTTCCTACATGGGCAGCTCCAAAGTTGACCTGGGAAACGCTTGGCTCTGTCACTGCGGGCTTCTTGGAAGTCTCCCTGGGCAACCCTGCAGTACTTGTCACTAGGGAACATGGCACAAGCACTGTTTTGGTCACCCCTAACTCTATTTTCCCAGCCACCTGCTGGACTATAGCAGGCACGTGCAGAGTCCCCATGTCCTTTCCAGTCTTTAGCCCTGCGGCTAGTTGGGCTTTATTTTGTGCCTCCCCACTGCTCTGGGTAGCACACTGCCGCAAGTCTATGTCCATTGGCACTGCGGATCTCCCCACTGGATCTACTCCCACTTCACTGGGTTCAGTACCATAAACTGGAACAGTCTTACCATTTTCAGTGGCTGGCATCATAGCCTTCACTTGAGTGCGCTGTCTCTCAGCTGCATCCATACCAGTTACTGTCTCTTTGGGGCCATATGGCGACACTGCAGCCTTTCCAGACTCTTCAGCGGTGTTCCAGAACCTTGGGCAAGTAAAGATCCCATGCCCCACTTGACCACATTCCAAGCACGGTACTGGACGACTTTTCCCCAGTGCGTTTCTTTCCTGATGATTCTTTCCAGGCATAACTTCCACTCTCGTTGCCATGGGAGATCGCAGTCTCCCAGCAGAGCTTTGCTGGCTCTCTCCAACATGCTGTATTGGCTCCTCCGGAAGCCACTTGTCACGACCCATGGGAGGCACACCCCTTGGTCCACAGACAGCCCGACTGGCCTCCTCTGTGTTTCTATGGGCAACCACTCTCTGTCCTGGCCTTTGATCAGCCTCTCTTCTGGCATATAACACAGGCTTCTCAGACCTTTGTTTTGCTAGGTAGCTTTGCACTGGAGCCAGGGACAAAAGGCACTTGGAGACTGTATGCCCCCACTCACTGCACCGCAAACAGCGCACTTGGTTCCATGTCTTGTCAGGGTTTCCCACCCTGCATCTGCTGGACCCTGTCTCAAGCTGTGTCACTTTCACACTTTTCGCAACAGCTGCTGGTTTAACTGCAGCAGCATTGCCCGGGGCAACAACACCCCTCTCCCAGGCATGGACATTTGGCAGCTCTCTTTTTGTATGGAAGGTTGGCTTGCCTTCCACTTTAGCTTGGTCCAATCCTGCCAGGTGTCGCTTGCACCAATCCACTGCAGATTCAAACGCTGGTGGACTCTCCACACTAGCAGTTATCTGTGCATTCATTGCACCAGGGTTGCTAGGGACAACAGCAGCCCTCTTTTCCCTTGGAAAACTCTGTTTAGGCCTGTATGGGGTTCGATCAGGCGGTAACAACCCCTCCAGCCACAGAGCTCTTTCTCTTGCTTCAGCAAGGATCGCCTCCTTTTTCTGCTTTGACCGCCCCATCCTTGCGGTGTTGCACACAGCAACCAGTAACACAGTTCACAGCAGAGGGAAGAAAATGTGATTCTCCTTTCACAGGTACACAACCTGCATGCAACACAGTCCATCAAACTTCTGTGCAATGCAGTTTGCCTGGCTGCCACACACAGCTAGCAGCAGTTCACTGCAGAGAAAAAAAAATTGACTTTTTGTTCACAGGTACACCACCTGCAACAAATTGGAGCACTGTCTCTTTAAGGCTAGTTTACCTTTCGCTTGCAGGTTCTCTTCACCTGCACACACACAGATTATGCAGTCTCATGCACCAAAAACACAGTTCATATAACAGATGAACTTACTTGATTGTAGGGATCTCAGATTGTGCCCGCATTCTCCACCACTTGTGAAGGACTAGCATCAAATGTAGAGCTTGAAAGACACCGCCACTCGCTGGTTCTTCTTTTTAAGGGCTTTGTTTGCCCATTTTTATTAAAAGAAGTCAAAACAAAATGAAAGGTTTCCCTCGCAGGGGTTTCAGTACTCCTTTTCAACAACAAACTGACATTCAGCCTCCTGGCTTATACATATAGCAGTGCTGCTCAGGCCTTCCACTTCAGGCTCTTATCTGTCTCCTATAGACTATTCCATCTGCAACACCATCCATTTGGATAGCAGCCCCTTGCTGCTCTGACCCTCAGACCTGGGTCTCTGGCTTCCACTGTGCACACAAGCACTCTCTGACTTCTCCAGTGCACACTTGCACTCTATGGCTTCCCCAGTGCACACCTGCACTCGTCGGGAGGGTGGGGCCCAGAATGCTGGTCCTGACTCTACTATCAGGCCCACACACACCTGAACAATCAGTGTGCAGCTGAGCCTCAAAACCCGGATCCAGGACTGGGGATTTCATCCCACCCGGATCTCTAAGAAATCCCCAAGCTCCGGGTCCCAAAGTGGATTTTAGTAAATCATGAGGAAACTGAAAAGCCAGTTTCCTCCCAAACAAGCAAATACCCTGGAGCCCCTCAACCTGCCTGGTTGAGAATCCTGTATTCATACACTGGTGGGGTACCACACTACCACAGAGGTCATGAGGATATCGCCTTTGGGCATAGTGTGCTGCAGGCTGCAGTATAGATCCTCATGCCTGATGGCGCCCAGCTTGTTATGGTGTCTCCCTCCCCTCATTTTGGCATTGCTTTGGGACATCCCACATAGTAATTACTATGACGCTCTGTGTCCCGTGATGTACGATAAAGAAAATAGGATTTTTATAACAGCTTACCTGTAAAATCCTTTTCTTGGAGTACATCACGGGACACAGAGCTCCCACCCCTCTTTTGGGGACACTTATTGCTTTGCTACAAAACTGAGGTACTCCCGATATGGGAGGGGTTATATAGGGAGGGGACTTTCTGTCTTGGGTGTGCCAGTGTCCATCACCTGAAGGTAAGCTCTATAACCCACATAGTAATTACTATGCCGCTCTGTGTCCCGTGATGTACTCCAAGAAAAGGATTTTACAGGTAAGCTGTTATAAAAATCCTACTTTTCCAATGTCCTGAATAGGAAGCTGTGAAGGTACCTAACTAGGGCACAATAGCAAAAAAACAACAGGCAAACCTTGGTACCCTGAGAGTCAGGAAACAGCGGGTTGATGTAGGCCGAGTCCCAAAAGGCACAACAAATTATCAGGTAACTTCGGGGAAGAGTATAAGGACACAGTGCACACAATCTTACCAGTCCCATTCTAAGAAAAAATTTCACGCCTCGGCAGAGCTCGGGTAGGATCCAGGAGCCTCACGACTTGGGGCATGGGATCGTGGTCTACGCTGCCGTTGTGGTCTTGGAAGAGGTGAGCCCAGAGCTTCATGAGAGAGTAGAAAGTCATACCAGTTAGGAACACTAACAGCAGGTTGATCCAGGAAACCAAACAAAGCAGGAAGTTGATCCGGGTAGCGGAGGTAGAACTCAGAACTGTGCTTTCGGACAATCAGATGAAAAGGGTGACCCCAATGATAGGTGGCCTCTGCTGCGCGGATCACCTCCAGGAGGGGCCGCATAAGGCCCCGCAGAGCTCGGGTTTGCCGGGAAACATCAGGGTAGATCCGAATCAAAGCTCCGTCAAAGTCAATCGTGCCCCTTGACCATGACAGGCGAAGGATCTCCTCTTTGATAGTAAAAAAAATGGACCCGGCAGAGCACGTCTCGTGGCATGTCTGGGGGAGCACGATTCTGGGTGGAAGAGGAGGGGGCATCCTGGGCCCCGGCACCCTGTGAACCCTATCTAATTCCAGCTCCAAAGTGGGTGGTTTGCCCAGGACCTGGTTCAGAATGGCTGTCACTGTGGCACGCAGATCCGGGCCCATGGTGTCCTCCGGGATGCCACGGAGTCGCAGGTTGTTGCGCCTGCTACGGTTCTCCCCATCATCCAGCCGCAGCTGCACCTCGACAAGGTGGGGGTGAAAGGCCTGTTGCTCCGATTCCAGGGCGGTAATGCGAGCATCAGTTGCAGATGAGGAGGATTCCAGACCCATCACCCTCTCCTCCACAGTGTCCACCTGCTGGCGTAAGTCATAGAGGTCCCATGAGAGGGCAGAAACAATAGAGTCAGCCATGGCCTGGAGGTCTTGCTTGGTGGGAAGGCCTGCTATAATATCTCTGACGGACCCCTTGGGGTGGCTACCTCCCCCCACCGCCATGCTCCCTGACACAGGCTGCGAGTCAGAGCGAGAAATGTCCGGGGAAGGTATGGGGGAGAGTGGCCGGTCTGTGAGAGGATGTGAGTCCTCGGTCACTGCAGCCCCCGCTTGTGTGCCTTTCTTACTGCTGGTGCTGGAGGCGGCGGTAGCACTCGCCGGAGCCACCCACGGCGGCGCCATCTTGGCCGGAGTCGAGGGAGAAGCTGCCGCGTGCTGCCGGAGGAAGTATTGAGTAATCTCGGGTCCCCTCGGCTCCCCAACGGTCGGCGGGTGTCTGCGCCCCCCCGGCATGTGAGAAGGACTCGCCGGAAACAAACGTCAGGCAATTCCCAGCCTCAGCCGGTGCAGAGCTCCAGTCTAAGCGTCTTCACGCTGCCATCGTCAAGCCACGCCCCCCAGAATACAGCTGACCTATTTAAATGTCAGCTGTGCACTTTGAAATCTCGCTGCACAGCTGAGAAACACATATATGGCGTTCAAATAGAGGTTAAGGTAAGAGGAATCTCTTTCCAAATGGTTGTTGATGAACCATATTGCTACTTTTTGACATCTGATTGGGAGCGGCGATTTCAGCCGCTCTCTGAGATTAAAATTTACTTTACATTTTTCATCCCTCTCTATTTTTACTATTTTGTCTTTCAGAACAAACACTGTCTCAGTTTTTTCCATCCCTGTGAATTTTGACATGCCGTGATACATGTTGGGATAGAGATACCATAATTATATCCAACTTGTCCTTATTAGAAAAGTCTCTATTTTTCCAATAACAAACCAAATATTTACATGCTGCTCCCCTTTTAAAGGGCAAAGCTGCCAATTAATTTTTAAGACCAGATCTACAAATAATTATCCCTGGTGTTTCCCATCCCCTGGGCTGGATTTCATAAGCTCCTGGGAGCTCACTCAAATGACGAATCCCATTTCTTGTTCATACATCACGGGACACAGAGCAGCATAGTCATTACTATGTGGGTTATATAGAATTACCTTCAGGTGCTGGCACTGGCAACTTCCAAAACAGGAAGTACCCTCCCCTATATAAGCCCCTCCCATCCGGGAGCACCTCAGTTTTTTGCCAGTGTCTAAGGTGTTGGCCAAGGTTAACATGTATTCATCTGGGCTTGTGTACAGGTTCTCTGGGCCTTAGCAAGCTATTCCGGATCCGACCAAAAAAAGCTTCATAGCTAAACGGTCGGTACCCGGGCCTTGCAGAGAAGAGCAGGGTTTTGCCTGTAATGCCTCTCCTAGGAGGGCTGGACCCTGGGATCCAGAGCTCTGGTCATACCCAAAACCAAGAGGCTATCTGTGCAGGGTGCTATACAGGTCCAGGGGAGTGGAATCCTTGGGAACCCGGTCCCTGAAGGTCTAGTACAATGCCTGCCGTGAGAGGTGAAGTTTGGGCTTCTGTGGACCAAACAAAGTCCTGCGGCGGGGAAAAGGTAAGTGGGGGCCCCTCAGGAACTTGGTTCTATTGAGGGGACCCCCAAGCCTAATATGTCTTTCTGCCTGTTACCTAAAGGTATTCCCGCTAATAGCTGTATATGCCTAAGAAATCCTAGAAATGTCTTTTCATAAAGGAAGTTTTAAAAACTGTAAACCTGGAAATGTTTTTCATAAAGGAGGTTTTAAAAAAAAAAAAAAAGACAAAAGTGCGGTACCTGTGTTTGTCCACTAGAGGCCGCTGTGGAACGTCTTTTTTTCTTGGGACCAGTCCTACCATGGTGAAAGTCCAGGCAGATGAGTGAGCTCTCTATCAGGGAAGCTGCATTCCTCTGTCATGCTGCCAAGTAGTTTCCTTCCATCCCCGAGTCCTGGTGAAACAGGGACCCTGGCTCCTCTCCCTACAGGGCGCCAAGAGCGCACACGTGCACGCGCGCGCACACACGCTTTCTTTTTATAGATTTAGCTTCAAAAAAGTGGGCGGAGCCTGGCGGATGACGCGCTCTGTGCGCCCAGCGCTTCTGCGCATGTGCGGGCGTCCCAGCAAGATAAAAGGACTCAGTCCACGCTGCTTGCTATGGACACAGAGCATGAAAAGGAGCTGGTAGCATGGTATAGGGGCTTACAGCGGGCGGTTGATACAGGCATCCCCAGAAAGACGCATTAGTAGACACCCACTGATGTACATAGCAGCAAATTGCATTAGACTATTTCAGTAAAGGGGTGTATTGCGGCTGGAATACCTCAGCTTTGAACTAAGGAATATGCCGCCTAAAAAACTCCGAGATATACCTCTCAGGAAGTGTAGGGGGTCTCCATCGGGCTCTGAGGATCTGGAGCAGTCATCTGCACCCTCCTCCCCTGAGAAATCAGAGGTTGATACCCATAAGGAACCCCCGGGAGTGCCAGGTACTGCGGCTGTCCTCAGTCCACCTGCTCCTGCATATATAACAGAGGAGGTTTTTGCCTCAACCATGGAGGGATTGGAGCAGAGATTGGCAGCATTGATCGCTTCTTCTCTGCAGGAAAGAAAGCGAGCCAGATCTCCATCACCTCCATTAGAGTGCCTGTTGGCAGAGCAACAGTCCCAGGAAGGGACCGACCTACCTGAAGGGGATCAGGAGGAGGTTAACTCTGTTTTTGAGGAATCGACAGTAGATGAACCATTTTCAGCATCACAGACTGAAAGATTGTGGGTCCAGACCCTAACTGACATGGTTCGATCTGCATTTAAGATGCCTCTTGTTGAACCATCAACTACTGCTGTCTCCTCATTGGGGTCGCTAAAAGCTCCCCAGGTTAATTTCTCCTTTCCAATGCATCCATTATTGGAAGGACTTATATACCAGGACTGGGAACATCCTGATAAACTATTTGTTCCGCCTAAGAAATTTCCGGTGATCTATCCCATGGAGGAAAAGTTCACCCAGAGATGGAATGTTTCTACGGTGGATGCAGCCATCTCTTCTGTGAACAAATCACTGACATGCCCAGTAGATAATGTTCAAATGTTCAAAGATCCAGTAGATAAAAAATTGGAATCTTTATTAAAATCTGCTTTTTCCACAGCAGGGGCTGTTACACAGCCAGCAGTGGCAGCTATTGGGGTCTGCCAAGCTTTAAAGGATCAGATGAAAATGGTCCTGAGGGATTTGCCAGACCAGCAGGCCCAGGCTCTGGCTGATCTGCCTAGAGCATTATGCTTTGCGGTTGACGCCATCAAGGATTCTATCCATCAGGCCTCCCGCCTCATGCTGTCTTTGGTACATATGCGTAGGCTTCTGTGGCTCAAAAACTGGTCTGCTGAAGCTCCCTGTAAGAAGCTCTTAGTTAGCTTCCCATTTCATGGGGAACGCCTTTTTGGCGAGGACCTGGATAAGTATATCCAGAAGATTTCCAGTGGTAAAAGTACTCTCTTACCGAGTAAGAAGAGGTCTAGGGGTCCATCTTTTAAGAGGACTACCTCTCCTATCCCTGCGACGTCTGCTACTAAGCAGTTCTGACGGCCTCCTCGGTCAAACTCAGGGGCTAAAAATCAGGGACAGTCACAGGGTAATAAGAAACCCTGGATCCGAAGGGGTACTAAACCAGCCTCCAAGTCAAGCCTATAAAGGGCTGCCCCCACTCAAAGGGTGGGGGGAAGACTTCAGTTGTTCGCAGAGACCTGGCGGGAGACAATCAAAGACAGATGGGTGCTCTCCGCAGTAACTCTGGGATACAAGTTGGAGTTAAAGGAGTCTCCTCCTTCCCATTTTATGTGGCCAGGCATGCCAAGAGACCCTCTGAAAAGAGGGTCTCTCCTATTGGCGTTAGAACAACTATTGCTCCAAGGAGTAATTATGGAGGTTCCTATGGAAGAGTGGGGGTTGGGTTTCTACTCAAACCTTTTCACAGTCCCGAAGCCAAACGGGGACATAAGACCCATATTGGACCTAAAGAGTCTAAACAAATTTCTAAACGTCCGGTCTTTCCGGATGGAGTCGATCCGATCGGTCACCGCTGCCCTACAGGGGGAGGAATGGTTAGCCTCGATCGACATCAAAGATGCTTACTTGCATGTTCCCATCTTTCCAGGTCATCAAAAATTTCTACGCTTTGCAGTAGAAGGGCGCCATTTTCAGTTCAGAGCCTTACCATTCGGTCTGGCCACAGCACCACGAGTGTTCACAAAAATTCTGGCCCCACTGTTGGCCGATCTAAGAACACGAGGTGTAACGATAATGGCATACCTAGACGACCTGTTGTTGATGGACCACTCAGTTGCCAAGCTAGAAGTGGTAATTGTCGATACAATCAAGTATCTAGAATCTCACGGTTGGGTCATCAACCTGGACAAGTCAGCCCTACAGCCAGTGAAAAACCTGGTATATCTAGGGCTACGGCTGGATTCAGACCAGAGGAAGATTTTCTTACCTCTAGACAAGGTATCCTCTTTGAGGGGCTTGGTCCGTCTGCTTTGTGCAAAAAGACAGCCGTCCATACGCCTGTGCATGAGGCTGCTAGGAAAGATGGTAGCATCATTCGAAGCTGTGCCATACGCCCAATTCCACTCAAGGAATTTACAGAGGGCCATATTGTCAGCCTGGAACGGAAAGATTCAGGCTCTAGACTTCCCGATGGCTTTGTCCCCTTCCGTTCGGAAGAGTCTCTGCTGGTGGTTGATCCCCCAGAATCTCCAGAAGGGAAAACCCTTCAGTCCGATATCCTGGAAGGTGGTCACTACAGATGCCAGCCTTATAGGCTGGGGGGCAGTACTGGAGCAATGGTCTCTCCAGGGCAGATGGTCAAATGTAGTAAAAAACCTGCCCATCAATCTCTTAGAGATACGAGCAGCCCGGTATGCCCTAGTAGCCTGGACATCCAGACTCCAAGGGTCCCCTGTCAGAATTCAATCAGACAATGCCACAGCAGTGGCATATATCAATCATCAGGGAGGCACCAGGAGTCGTGCAGCCCAGAGGGAAGTAAGTCACATCCTGGAATGGGCAGAAAGGCATGTCCCATGTATATCAGCTGTCTTCATTCCAGGGGTGGAGAATTGGAAGGCGGACTTTCTGAGTCGCCAACAGTTATGCCCAGGGGAATGGTCCCTTCATCCCGAGGTCTTCCGAGCAATATGTCAGCGGTGGGGAACAGCGGATGTAGATCTGCTAGCATCCAGATTCAACGCAAAGGTGGACAGATTTGTCTCCCGGACAAGGGATCCCCTCGCTTGCGGCTCGGATGCTCTGGTGTTCCCTTGGGATCAGTTCAGACTGATATATGCATTCCCTCCGCTACAATTGTTGCCTCGACTCCTTCGCAGAGTCAGGTTGGAAAGGAAGCCGGTGATCCTGGTGGCTCCAGCGTGGCCCCGAAGGGCCTGGTACGCGGAGATCATCAAAATGTCTGTGGGGAGTCCTTGGACCCTTCCACGTCGTCCGGACCTGCTTTCGCAAGGACCGATATACCACCCTTCCTTACTAACTCTAAGTTTAACGGCCTGGCTATTGAATCCCACATCCTAAAGAAGAGAGGTCTCTCTAACTCTGTGGTATCAACTATAATCAATGCCAGGAAGCCTGTATCCAGGCAGATCTACTATAGAGTTTGGAAGGCGTACATCACTTGGTGCGAGGCCAGAAAATGGCATCCACGTAAGTACGTTATAGGCAGAATTCTGGACTTCCTGCAGTGGGCTGTAGACAGAAAGTTTGCCTTAAGTACTATCAAGGGCCAGGTTTCGGCCTTATCAATACTATTTCAAAGGCCCCTGGCTATGCATTCACTTGTCAAATCCTTTATGCAAGGGGTGACTCGTATTATTCCACCGATTAAAGCTCCCATATGCCCATGGGATCTAAATTTGGTTCTGTCGGTTCTGCAGAAGCAGCCATTTGAACCTTTGCGGCACATTTCCTTGGTTCTACTCACCAGAAAATTGATATTTTTAGTAGCCATATGCTCGGCTAGAAGAGTGTCGGAATTAGCCGCCATGTCCTGTAAAGAGCCATATCTGGTTATTCATAAGGACAGAGTAGTATTACGCCCTCACCCAGCCTTTCTTCCTAAGGTGGTATCGAGGTTTCACTTGAAACAGGATGTGGTTCTTCCTTCTTTTTTCCCCAAACCAAGCTCGGTAGAGGAAAAGTTATTGCATTCTTTGGATGTAGTAAGAGCAGTTAAAGCTTATCTAAAAGCCACTGCTCAGATTCGTAGAACGGATTCTTTGTTTGTTCTGCCGGAAGGCCCCAGAAAGGGTCAGGCAGCATCAAAATCTACTTTAGCCAAGTGGATTCGACAGGTCATAATACAAGCCTATGGCTTGAGAAGTAGACCGCCTCCGTTCAAAGTTAGGGCGCACTCCACGAGAGCAGTTGGAACTTCATGGGCAGTGCATCACCAGGCCTCCCTGGCTCAAATCTGTAAGGCCGCAACATGGTCTTCAGTACACACGTTTACTAGGTTCTACCAGGTGGACGTTAGAAGTCAGGAGGATGTCGCCTTTGGGCGCAGTGTGTTGCAGGCCGCAAAAGATCCTCATGCCTGATGGCGCCCAGCTTATGTATGGTGTATCCCCCCCCCTCATTTGGCATTGCTTTGGGACGTCCCACATAGTAATGACTATGCTGCTCTGTGTCCCGTGATATATGAACAAGAAAGTAGGATTTTTAAAACAGCTTACCTGTAAAATCCTTTTCTTGGAGTACATCACGGGACACAGAGCTCCCACCCCTCTTTTGGGGACACGTATTGCTTTGCTACAAAACTGAGGTGCTCCCGGATGGGAGGGGCTTATATAGGGGAGGGTACTTCCTGTTTTGGAAGTTGCCAGTGCCAGCACCTGAAGGTAATTCTATATAACCCACATAGTAATGACTATGCTGCTCTGTGTCCCGTGATGTACTCCAAGAAAAGGATTTTACAGGTAAGCTGTTTTAAAAATCCTACTTTTTCATCTCCATGTTCTACAAATCTCCTGTGAGATGTAAGTAAACATATATATTCTTTCCTGGATATGTATTGGATGATGCATACTATTATGCAGTGTGTGTTTTTAATGCAACGTCAGACAGAAAAACAGCAAAATATACAATATTAACAATTTATTTATTGATATACATTACATATATATATATATATGCTTTTTTCTTTTTCTAAACCACAGAACAAATCTAATATACTAACTCGCCTACATACTAACCCTGAAGAAGGATTATATACATAGTGGCCTTGAACTGCCATCTGTATCCGAAACATGTTGGTATCCATTCGCTTCCCTCTGTATCGACATTAATTGTCCAACATCATGGATGTGAATATTCAGTATATTGGCGTGTATGTTAGTATATAATCCATGTTTTTATGATATTGAATATATCGAACTGTCCTTATTGTTCACTTTTGTGATTATTTACGTGTAATAAAACTTTTTCTATTTTTACATACTTCTATTAGTCGGTTCATATCATTGATCCAGTCCATAATATCCCAGGGGAAACCCTTCTTCTATCTTTCCATTAACCAATTGGGATGTGACCGGATGCTCTGAACCGACTTTATTATACTGACTAGCTTCATCTTATTCCTTTTATATACTATGTCCCCTACTGTTGTTACTTTGCTTTAGATATACAACCATCATGGTTCTTCCCATGGCCCCACAGAGCAGCGGAAAATCCTCCCATTGTTTATTCAGGGGAACTGATTTTGATGAATATTTATTTTGACCATTAATGTCCGATTAACCACCTCCCTACCGTGCACGAAAACCCCCTTCCTGCCCAAGCCATTTTTTAGCTTTCAGCGCTGTCACACTTTGAATGACAATTGCGCGGTCGTGCGACGTGGCTCCCAAACGAAATTTGCGTCCTTTTTTTCCCACAAATAGAGCTTTCTTTTGGTGGTATTTGATCACCTCTGCGGTTTTTATTTTTTGTGCTATAAACAAAAGAAGAGTGTCCAGTTTGGAAAAAAAAACACTATTTTTTACTTTTTGCTATAATAAATACCCATTTTAAAAAAAAAAAAAAAAAAATTCCTCAGTTTAGGCCGATACGTATTCTTCTACATATTTTTGGTAAAAAAAAAAAATCGCAATAAGCGCGTATTGATTGGTTTGCGCAAAAGTTATAGCGTCTACAAAATAGGGGATAGATTAATAGCATTTTTTATTTTTTTATTTTTTATTAGTAATGGCGGCGATCTGTGATTTTTATTGTGACTGCGATATTGCGGTGGACACATCGGACACTTTTGACAAATTTTTGGGACCATGCACATTTATACAGAGATCCCTGCTATAAAAATGCATTGATTACTGTATAAATGTGATTGGCAGGTAAGGGGTTAACCACTAGGGGGCGGGAAGGGGTTAAATATGTTCCCTCAATGTGTTCTAACTGTGGGGGGAGGTGACTGACTGGGGGAGGTGACCGATGGTTGTCCCTATGTACAAGGGACACACCATCGGTCCCCTCTCCCTCACAGGACGTGGATCTCTGTGTTTACACACAGAGATCCACTTTCCTGCTCGTTTCCCGGGCACCCGCGGCTGCCGGGCACGCGCATCGGGACCTTGGGAACGCGGCGAGCGCGCGCGCCCCCTAGCTCGTTTTAAAGGGAGGACGTCATATGACGTCCTCTCAGAACGAGAGTGTCCTCCGACCGCCGTCAATTGGCAGTGGGCGGGGGACAAGTGGTTAAACACTACATCCAGGGGGGCTATCATCCAGCTTAAATCCCCAGGGGCTTTACACACATCAGCTGTTACTTTGAACCACATTGGTCTTGTACCATATTTATGTCAAAGACAATATTTATCTTGTGACAGCCCATTCACAAATTGATTCTTGCCATCCGGACGACCAGAATAATTTTTGTTATATGCTTTGTGTTTTGTGTTTGTGAGTCCTATATGCACCATAATTGACAGTGCCTGTTATGGATCTGAGTGATCCTGTGATGCTGAAGATCAAACCTTTTTTAAAATTCAAAAGTAGTAATAATGTCGCTACATAACCACAAATAATGTTTAAATATTTCTATTAGAAAACCCTATTATGACTCCTTTGGTACAAAGTAACCCCTTTTTCCTCTGTTACCAGGGTTTTGTAATAAATTAGTGTTTGGTTAAGGTGACCATACCTGATCGGGTGAGTGGTCCATGGGAGTATATGAATTTGATATGCAAGGGCCTGGTTTTTCATATTCTTATACATAGAATTACACCCCAAAACACATTTTGATACTCCTCTCATGTATGGTGATACCACATTTGTGAGATGTTTTCACAGCCTAGCCACATAGGGAGGCATGAATTATGCATCTAATTTCCTGACCACTTATTACATTTTTGGAGGTCCTGGAGCACTAGGACAGTGGAAACACCCACAAAATTACAAAAATTTTGAAAGCATTAGGTTATAAATTTGCCCACATCCCTTAAAAATATATAGACAAGCTGTATGGTTTTCCTCAACAGTATGGGATTTTACTGGAAAAAATGTGTAACATCTTTAACTACTTCCCACCCGGCCTGTACATATATGGCCGGGTGGGTGCTCTCTCCTTCTGAGTGGACGTTCCGGAACGTCCCTCAGAAGGAGGGGGATCGCGCGCGCGTGCGCGTCCGCCGCGTTCCCAAGGACCCGGTGTGCGTGCCCGGCGGCCGCGATTGCCCGGGAAACGAGCAGGAAAGTGGATCTGTTTGTGTAAACACACAGATCCACGTCCTGTGAGGGAGAGGGGACCGATGGTGTGTCCCTTGTACATAGGGACAACCATCCCTGCCAGTCACATTTATACAGTAATCAATGCATTTTTATAGCAGGGATCGCTGTATAAATGTGAATGGTACCAAAAATGTGTCAAAAGTGTCCGATGTGTCCGCCACAATATCGCAGTCACAATAAAAACCGCAGATCGCCGCCATTACTAATAAAAAAAAAAAAAAAATGCTATAAATCTATCCCCTATTTTGTAGACGCTATAACTTTTGCGCAAACCAATCAATACGCGCTTATTGCGATTTTTTTTATACCAAAAATATGTAGAAGAATACGTATTGGCCTAAACTGAGGAAAATTTTAATTGAAAAAAAAATGGGTATTTATTATAGCAAAAAGTAAAAAATATTGTGTTTTTTTTCCAAACTGGATGCTCTTCTTTTGTTTATAGCGCAAAAAATAAAAACCGCAGAGGTGATTAAATACCACCAAAAGAAAGCTCTATTTGTGGGAAAAAAAGGACGCAAATTTTGTTTGGAAGCCACGTCGCACGACCGCGCAATTGTCATTCAAAGTGTGACAGCGCTGAAAGCTGAAAAATGGCTTGGGCAGGAAGGGGGTTTTAGTGCACAGTAGGGAGGTGGACATCTTTATTTATTCCAAAATATAAAAAATCTGTTTTAAAAATAACATGTTTGTCAGGCTGTTTGTTCCTATCACTAATACATCACCAGCAAATAATACTTTTGATTAGAGTTTGTAACAGAGATCCCAACGTGTTTCATAGTCAATTGGCTCCTTCCTCTGGGGTGGCTCTGCAAAAAGGGTGATGTCCTCTATAAGACTTAAAGTGTATTTGTTTAGAACATACATATTGTAATCAAACATATCCACTTATTTTATAGTAATACTCATGTATCGGCACAATTAAACATAAACCTCATTGTAAGGACAATACAGTTTTGCTACTATTCCTCAGCCCACACCTCAATGATCAGGATTGGTAAGCTCCTGATGCATACTTGCGTTTGGAAGCTTTCCGATCATGTCACATTACCCAAATGTCTACCTCTCGGCTTCTAGAACTCTTAAGCCCTGTACACAGGATCGGATTTCCGAAGGAATCAAATCCGATGGATTTTTCCATCGGAATTATGATGAAGCTGACTTCGATCAGTCTTGCCTACACGCCATCAGATAAAATTCCGCCCGTCCCAAACGCCGTGAAGTACAACACGTACAATGGCACTATAAATGGGAAGTTTAAATCTAATGGTGCCGCCCTTTGGGCGGCTTTTGCTGATTTCGTGTTACAGCGTGTTTAGTAAAAGTTTGGTGAGAGCCGATTCACGCTTTTCAGTCTCCGTGCTTTTCAGTCCGTTACAGCATGACGAATGTGCTATCTCCATTACGAACGTTAGTTTTACCAGAACGAGCGCTCCTGTCTCCTAATTCAGTCTGAGCATGCGTGGGTTTTTTCTCCAATGGAGTTCCACACAGACGATCGGAATTTCCTTTGGTTTTTTTTTCCATTGGAAAAATGTAAAACATGTTCTATTTTTTTTCACTGATGGAAATAAGTCCGATGGGGCCCACACACGATCGGTTTGTCCGATGAAAACAGTCCATCGGACCTGTTTTCATCGGTCAAACCAATCGTGTGTACAGGGCTTGAAAGGGCTGGAAGGTGGTCAGCGCAAAGGGAATTAAAAAAACCAGACAAAAGTCCCATGACGTACATCCACCATCAAGGTGCAACTATGAAGCTGACATCATTGACCAAATATGGTCACACTGATAATGACACCACTTGATATACCCCACCCCTTTGTTTAGAGAGCAGATTGAGGAAGTTTTCATTTGTTGTAAGCAATCAGGACCAGACGTTTTAGCAGGTTGTTTTCATTTTGGCAAGTCGGTGGGTGTTGCTTATCATGATTTCTATAGATCTGCATTGCTAGATAACATTATTGATGATGGACTTACATTGAGGGAACATTTTTTTTTTTTTTTAGTTTTAAATAAAAAGGAAAAAATATGGTGTCCTTATTTACTGTACACATTCATATAATAGGACAGTATATGGCAGCCTAATTTTACAGGGGAACTTTTAATTTTTATAAATAGGGATGAGCCGAACACCCCCCGATCCGGTTCGTTTCAGGAAAAAAGTTTGAGCGAACATGCAAACCCTATTAAAGTCTATGGGGACACGAACATGAAAAATCAAAAGTGCTTATTTTAAAGGCTTATATGCAAGTTATTGCCATAAAAAGTGTATGGGGAACCAGGTACTGCCTCAGGGGACATGTATCAATGCAAAAAAAAAAACGTTTTTAAAAGAACTGTTTTATCAGGAGCAGTGATTTTAATAATACCTAAAGTGAAACAATAAAAATGAAATATTCCTTTAAATATTGTGCCTGGGGGTCCCCTTGCCTGTAAAGTGGTGCATCTGTGTGATGTGTAGAACAGCGCTGCAGCAAAATTACATTTCTAAAGGAAAGAATTTAATTTAAACTTGCTCGTGGCTCCCAGCAATATAGATGAAAAATCTAATAAAAAATTGGTGGGGGGGTTACCCCCCCCCCAGTCCATACCAGGACCTTCGGGTCTGGTAGGGATTTTAAGGGGAACTCCATACCACACCCTTATCCGAGCATGCAGCCTGGAGGACAGGATGGGGGGGCTCCTGAACCATACCAGGCCACATGCCCTCAACATGGGCAGCATGATTAAAGATGGATGGACATTGTGGGACACTTTTTTAATAAAGGAATTGTCAAATACTGTCTATTGTGGTTTTTACTTTTTGACAATTTTTTGGGTGAATAGGTACAGTAGGTGCCGCCGACATTGTATATTCATCGCGATCCTATCACGGAGATTCTCGGCGACAGGGGTGCCGACATCTCGGTGACAGGGTGGCGACACATCTCGCGCTCGCTGCAATAGCGAGGAGACGCGGCACTGTATTGAACGGGATCCGACGTGGATTCCCGCCAATACCAGGCACTGTGTTTGGTATGAATCCTGAGCGGGAACTGCACGCCAATTTTTAAAGAAAAAAACGGCATGGGTTCCCCCTCCAGGAGCATACCAGGCCCTTCGGTCTGGTATGGATTTGAAGGGGACTCCCCTAAGCCGAAAAATCGGCATGAGGATCCCCCTCAAAATCCAAACCAGACCCTTATCCGAGCATGCAACCTGGCAGGCCGCAGGGGAAGAGGGGGGGACGCATGCCCTCAACATGGCGGGGTTTGGTGCTCTGGGGCAGGGGGCGACCTGCGGCCCCCCCACCCCAAAGCACCCTGCCCCCATGTTGATGGGGACAAGGGCCTCTTCCCGGCAACCCTGGCCGTTGGTTGTCGGGGTCTGATCGGAATCCGGGAGCCCCCTTTAATAAGGGGGCCCCCAGATGCCGGCCCCCCACCCTATGTGAATGAGTATGGGGTACATTTTTTCACCTGGTGGAAAAAAAACACAACACAGCTTTTTAAAGTAATTTATTGCACAGCTCCGGGGGTCTTCTCCCGACTCCGGTGGTCTCCATGCTCTCCAGTTCTTTCTTCCTTCTGCCGGGGCTTCTTCTTCCAGCTCTTTTGCTAGTGGAGGCCTGGTCTTCCCTGTCGTCTTGTCCGGTTCTCCGTTGTCCTTCTGCCGGCCCCTCCACTATCTTCTTCAAGCTCTTTTGCTAGTGGAGGGTCCGGTCTTCCCATCGGCGTCTTCTTCCCTCTTCTCCTCCTCAATGTTGACTCGTTGCTTCCTTCCGCTGTAATGCTGGGTTTTGTGGTGCGCTCGGTTTATGTAGGCTTCTCATGATGTCACATGCTCCGGGGCCTGGGCTTGAACCTGGGACCTCTGGTGTGTCTGGTGGTGACTCTACTTGCTGAGCCACCTGGAATGCTGGACAGCTCCTTGGATAGTTCATTAGACAATTCCTTGAATGATCTTTCTTGTCTTGAATCTTGTTTGCCTTGAACCTTGAACCCTTTGCTCCTCGTAGGAACTTCCTGATTTAAGCCATGTCCCTGCACTTCCTGGTTGCCAGAATATTGTGTCTTCACCAACCAATATCTTTCTCCTGTCTACTGCTGCCGACCGCATCTTTGCTACCACTCACTACCGACTTTTGTCTCGTTCCCGACTACACTTCTGCTGAATCCCAACCTGCAACTATCTGTTACCGACTTTTGGCTCGTCCCCGACTACGCTTCTGCTTGATCCCTACCTGTATTATCTGTTTCTGGACCCCGGCTTGCTCACCCCCTGGTGGGGCTAATCTGAGGACCACGACCTGGCACTGACACGCAGCAAAGCCCATCTCCACCCTTTGGAGCCCTGGTGAATACCGGTCAGTGCTTAGACCCCGCACCTCAGGTGAACCCATGTCATCAGCAGGGTGACCTGTGTGAATACCTGCTCTGCTGCTATAGCTACCGTGACAGAATATTCTGGCCCAAAACATGGAGGCCGTTGTAGCAGCTGCTGTAGCTCCTCTCAGGGTGCAAATCGCTGAGTTGCAGACATTTGGTGTTAACTACCGGGAAAAAATTTCTGAGTTACAGATTGAAGTGAAAGCACTACAAGAGGAAATCATTGATCTGAATAAACAATTGCGGGATTTTCGTGTCCGAGATACCGATGCCGTAGATACTAATGCACGAATGCCCCTACAACTTAAGTTTAATGGAGACCGCCGCCATTATAGAGGGTTCCTTAATCAATGTCGTATATACTTTCAGATGCAACCTGCTGCATTTACTTCTGACAGGAAAAAGGTGCTGTTTATTATCAACCTCCTGACTGAGGAAGCTTTAGCCTGGGCCTCCCCTTATGTGGAGAAAGATGATGTCGTCCTGGATGATTTTGATTCTTTTGTGGCTGCGACGAACCAAGTTTTCGATGATCCTAATTGCTGCGCTACTGCTGAGGCAAAATTGCACAATTTACTGCAGGGTAGACACTCTGTTGCAGAGCACACAACTGAATTCCAACGTTAGATCTCAGATACCAATTGGAATCCAGCAGCACAAAAAAGTCAGTTCCGTCAAGGACTCTCAGAGCAAGTAAAAGATGAGCTTGCCAGAGTAGAAAGTCCTGGCGACCTCAAGGCTTTTATTAAATTATGTATTCAAATTGATCAGAGACTTAATGCAAGGAGAAAGGAGAGACTGGGAATCCTAGGCAGTAATGGTGGCATGCGTATTTCTACTACTCAGTATCCTCCTAAGGGTCCAAGAATTTTTCCTGATTCTGACACTCCTGAACCTATGCAGGTGGATGCTATTAAAAGATCTATTACCACCCAGGAGAAAGAAAGACGACGTTCAGAGAACTTGTGTCTTTATTGTGGAGACTCTGGACATTATGCAGTTAATTGTCCAAATAAATTTAAAAGAACAATTGCAGCAACGGATGTTACAGTATCTGAACAAATAAACTCAAATTCTCAGTCAGTCTCTCCTTTGATTCAGGAAGCAAATAAAGTTAATTCTTTATCAACTCACTTTATCATCCCAATAAGGCTTATTGTGGAAAGCAATGAAATATCTTGCGCTGCTATACTGGACTCAGGGGCCGGGGGAAACTTCATGGACATCGAATTTGCCCAAAGTAATAACCTTCAAATAAGCTTGCCCCTATTGATATGGAAACTGTGGATGGCTCACCTTTGTCTTCAGGTCCAGTTACCCACGAGACCATCCCGCTTAAACTCCTAATCGAGACTGACCATCAGGAGACTATCAGCTTTGAGCTGATCACATCACCCAAGTTCCCTATTATCCTGGGCATCCCTTGGTTCTCTATCCATAATCCCTCCATCAACTGGGAAACACGTTCTTTAAGCTTTACATCTGACAATTGCAAAAGACATTGCAAAGAATCTTATCAAGTAATCCCTCCACCAACCCAATATTTACAAGCAGTTTTGGCAACTACCAAGCCATACGACAAGCTACCTCCACAATATCTTGAGTTTTGCGACGTTTGTGATAAAAAGAACGCAGATCAGCTGCCTCCTCATCGCTCTTATGATTGTCCCATTGAATTGCTTCCAGGGGCAGAAAAACCATTTGGGCGCCTTTATTCTTTATCAGAACCTGAACTGAAGGTGCTCAGGGAGTGGATTAATGAGAATCTAGAGAAGGGTTTTATCAGACACTCAACCTCTCCTGCTGGGACAGCCTTATTCTTCGTGGTAAAAAAGGACTCCACCCTGCGTCCGTGTATTGACTATAGAGATTTAAATAGGATCACAATTAAGAATCGCTATCCACTCCCACTGATTCCAGAAATGCTTGAGAGACTCCGCTCCGCCAAGCTCTTTACTAAATTAGATTTACGGGGGGCATACAACCTTCTCCACATTCGTCCCGGAGATGAATGGAAAACTGCTTTCAGAACTAGATATGGACATTTTGAGTCTTTGGTCATGCCCTTTGGGCTCTGCAATGCTCCTGCAACTTTTCAACATTTTATTAATGATGTTTTTCAAGATTTGCTTGATCAGTTTGTAATAGCATATTTGGATGACATTCTCATTTTCTCTGATACTTTGGAAGAACACCGCAAGCATGTCTGTATTGTTTTCGAGAGACTAAGGCGGAATCAACCTTACATCAAACTAGAGAAATGCGAGTTTGAACAAACTCAGATCCAGTTCTTAGGATACATAATCTCTTCTGAAGGGGTAAGCATGGATCCTGATAAGATCAAAGCAGTGGTGGATTGGCCTGTCCCTAGGAATGTTAAGGAGATACAGCGATTTGTTGGATTTGCCAAATTTTACAGAAGATTTATAAGGAATTTCTCCAAGGTAATTGCTCCAATTACACAGCTAACAAAGAAAGGGATACCCTTTTTGTGGTCACCTGAGGCACAGACTGCCTTTAGTAAACTGAAAACTCTCTTCACTTCTGCACCAATACTGGTACATCCAGATCCAGAACTACCTTTCATCCTAGAGGTTGATGCTTCTAATTCTGCTGTGGGAGCTATCCTTTCTCAGCGAATTGGAGAAAAAATGCAGCTTCATCCTTGCGCTTATTTCTCTCGAATGATGTCTCCAGCCGAGAAGAATTATGACATTGGAAACAAGGAACTGCTGGCAATTAAGGAAGTATTTTCTGAGTGGAGGCATCTGCTGGAAGGGGCTAAGCACCCTGTAACCGTTCTCACCGATCATAGAAATTTAGAAATTATTAGGTCTGCTAAAAGGTTGTCATCTAGACAAGCACGTTGGACCCTTTTCTTCTCCAGGTTCAATTTTGTTATCTCATACCACCCTGGGTCAAGGAATTGTAAGGCTGATGCCCTATCACGGATGTTGCCTGGGCCTCTCCAGGAAAGCAACTCTGAATGTACAATCCTGTCTCCAAATAACTTTCTAGTGGCCACGAGTTCAAAGACATTTCCTAATCTCCTCAAGGAGGGGTATGAGAATGACCCGTTTCTTAATAACCCTCCTAAAGACATAAACCTCAAGTACAATAATGGTTTTTGGACTCAAGCGCATTGCCTCTATGTACCTGAATCAGTTTGGGTGGAAGCCCTCAGGTTGGTACATGACTCTAAACTTGCTGGTCATTTTGGTGTTTCTAAGACAGAAGAACTCTTATCACGTTCCTTTTGGTGGCCTGGGTACAAGAAAGATGTAAAGAGATATGTGGCTTCATGTCTAACCTGTGCTCGCAATAAGACACCCTGATCTTCTCCTCTGGGGTTACTTCTACCACCGCCTGTTCCATCTAGGCCATGGGCGTCAATTTCTATGGACTTTGTGGTCGACCTTCCTCTTTCAAAAGGGATGACCACCATTCTGGTAGTCGTTGACCGTCTCACTAAGATGGCACATTTTATTCCAGTTAAGGGGGTACCCTCCACCGAACATACTGCTGAGGTAATGGTTAGAGAAGTTTTTAAACTTCATGGAATTTCTGATGATGTGGTGTCTGACAGAGGGGTACAGTTTACCTCAAAATTTTGGAGAAGTTTTTGCTCAGCTTTGGGTGTAACAATTAATCTGTCCTCAGCTTTTCATCCACAGTCTAATGGTCAGACCGAGAGGACCAATCAAACTCTGGAGCAAAACCTTCGATGTTTTGTGAGTTATCTCCAGGATGACTGGGTGGACTACCTTCCTACGGCAGAGTTTGCTTATAATAACTCTAAACATAGCTCCACTTCCCAAAGCCCATTTTTCTTAAACACCGGGTATCATCCAGTTTTTATTCCTGATCTCCCTATCTCAACTTCAATTCCTGCTGTTACCAACAGACTAACTTCATTACATGAGATCCAGGAGAGATTGACTGATACATTGAAGGAGGCACAGGAATATTACAAGAAGGCCGCTGACAGACACCGTAGGTCTATTACCACCTTTCAGGTAGGTGACAAAGTTTGGTTATCTACCAAAAATTTAAAGGTTCCATGTGCTAAGTTGGGTCAAAAGTTTATGGCAGTGTAAAAAGACTGTGCATTGCAACCCAAGCAGGTAATTCTATGTAGATCGCTGAGTGTTAGGACCTGGGCTTGAACCTGGGACCTCTGGTGTGTCTGGTGGTGACTCTACTTGCTGAGCCACCTGGAATGCTGGACAGCTCCTTGGATAGTTCATTAGACAATTCCTTGAATGATCTTTCTTGTCTTGAATCTTGTTTGCCTTGAACCTTGAACCCTTTGCCCCTTGCAGGAACTTCCTGATTTAAGCCATGTCCCTGCACTTCCTGATTGCCAGAATATTGTGTCTTCACCAGCCAATATCTTGCTCCTGTCTACTGCTGCCGACCGCATCTTTGCTACCACTCACTACCGACTTTTGGCTTGTCCCCGACTGCGCTTCTGCTGAATCCCAACCTGCAACTATCTGCTACCAACTTTTGGCTCATCCCCGACTACGATTCTGCTTGATCCCTATCTGTATTATCTGTTTCTGGACCCCGGCTTGCTCACCCCCTGGTGGGGCTAATCTGAGGACCGCAACCTGGCACTGACACGCAGCAAAGCCCATCTCCACCTTTAGGAGCCCTGGTGAATACCGGTCAGTGCTTAAACCCCGCACCTCAGGTGAACCCGTGTCATCAGCCAGGGTGACCTGTGTGAATACCTGCTCTGCTGCTATAGCTACTGGCCTCTGAGCCTGACTCCAGACCGTGACACTGAGTTATTAGAATATATTTCTGAATCTGGACTCCTAGATAATTCTCTCTCCCTAAAAGCAGCAACAGGAACCTTGCCCTACACTGTCTATCTTTTCTCTCAGTGCAGTGTAAAAAGCTTGTGCACTGCACCCACACAACTAAATCTATGTAGATCGCTGACTAATTAGAATAAATTTCAGAATCAGGACTGACTCCTATCATGTAATTCTCTCCCTCACAGCAACAGCAGCCAGGAACCTTTCCCTACACTGTGTTAAGCAGAGTGACGTGCTATGCTGTGTGCCTCTAGCTTATATAGAGGCTGGGTCACATGCGGCACTGGCCAATCACAGCCATGCCATTAGTAGGCATGGCTGTGATGGCTTCTAAGGGCACACCAGTTAAACGAAAGTTGATTGGCTGCCCTGCAGCTTTTAAAAAATGTGCCATTACATCGCCGAACACCGGAGCCGAACCCGAACATACAGTCAATTGTTTGGGTTCGGGTCTGGGACCCAAAAACCCAAAAGTCTGATACGAACGCGAACTTTACAGTTCGGGTTCGCTCAACCCTAATCCATTTGTGTTTATTCAAAACACATGTAACATCTTCAGTCTTGTTTTCATGTTCTAGCCTCAAAAGAGACCTTCGTCATTATGAACAATGCCTATTTCTATGCTTAAATATATAGAACTATTACACAAGGAACAAAAATTGGCACAAGGAACAACGTGACTGTTCAACATGTGTAGCACCTCTAACATTATAAGCATTTTGGTCTTAAAAAGACATCTTAACTTAATTGTGTCTAATTCAGCATAAGTACAAATAGTTCTGTTTAAGGGATTCTTTAACAGTGTGGGTTATTTTGCACTTCAAACTCTTTTACATCAGTTTTGTCACTATTTATATCTAATCTTGCATATTTAAAGGGTACATAACATGAACTTTTTAGTAACCAGAGGTCATTGATGCTTAGATGCCTAGGCTAAATTTAGTAGCATCAGTATGTGTTGATTAACTTGATTGGCATTCATTCTATGACTTATTTGTATACCCAAATATGTTTTAGAAGTGTCTTCAAGGACATATACTGTAATGCCTTGTACACACGATCGGAATTTCCGATGGAAAAAGTCTGACTGACTTTTTCCATCGGATATCCCGACCATGTGTATGCCCCATCGGACTTTTTCCATCGGAAATTCAGAGGAATTTCATCGGAGTTTAGATAGAGAACATGTTCTCTTTTACTCCGATGGAATTCTTTCAGAACTCCGATGTGATTTTGGCCGGGCAAAAGTCCGACCGTGTATATTAATCCCTGTTCTGTGTTTGTTTTGTTTTGTTTTTTTGCTGACAAATGCATAAAAATGCAAAAAGAAAAAAAGTCTAAAAAGTTTAAATATCTGCAAGCTTAAGGCTTTTATTTATTTATGTATGTATTTTCAATTAGGCTTCCAGCTTGCAAGTGGGGAGGATTAATAGGCAATATTTAATTTTAACCAAACTTATCATAATAAATGTGAGGTATCGATCACTCACTCTGTTCATTCAGACAAGGAAGGGGTCTGTAAATTACATATTACATATGGGGAAGAGGAGGCAAGTCGGGAGTGCAGCAAGGGAGGACAGGGGCGCACACAGGGAGGCCCAAGCATCAGGATAAATCTGACATCAGGATAAATCTGGGGGTGATCAGTGCAGCTGGGTGGGGGGGAAATTACAAAAACCAATCCCCCTTCCATGGCTTCAACTGCTTGCAGCACTGCCAGTTCCCCTCCTCTTCTCTCCTGCCAGATGCTGTGAGGGATCTATTCAGGATGGAGATCATGGGGAACGGTCAGTATATATGTAATTTACAGGCCCCTTCCTTGTCTAAATGAAAAAAAATAACAGAAAAAATGCAACAAATAGTTAAAAAAATAATAAAATAAGTATAAATGTAAATAATAATAATAATAATAATAATAATAAAAAAATAAGGGTTTATTCACACACATTATTTTTCACATACAGAACAGAAGTTTTTTCTCAGTTCAGTTCTCGGCAGTTCTCAGAGGAAAATTATCTTCTCTGCAGCCGGTTTAATAAACGGAGAACTTCAGTTCTCAGAGGGAGAACAGAGGAGAAGTGTTTCCTCTGAAAATGGCCGAGATCAGTGTAAAAGTGAGTGGGCTGCCTGTAATCTCATGAGATATTGTGAGATTACGGTGCAGCCGAGTTCAAAAAGTGAAACTAAAGTTTAAAAGAACATGTAATTACATGTGATGACTATATATATATCCTATATATATATATATATATATATATATATATACACATGTGTGTGTGTGTATATATATATTGTGAGGGGGTTAGCTCGGCAGCGGGTGTGTGTGACCCCCGGGATGGGCTCCCCACACAAAAACAGGCCCAGCAGACGGAGGTTGTGGTTTTCAAAATCAAAAAGGTGCCGTTTATTTTCTATTTACAGTGACAAAAACACAGCAAAGCAAAAGAAACAAACAAAATAAATCCTGGTCAACTTGACCTCTGACTAAACATACAGGTTTCCTAACTAACAACTGGGATCAGCCTAGTGCTGTCCTAGTCCCTGGTTTTAAATGTCCAAGCAAAATATAGCCACACAGGCTTTCTCTCACCGCACAGGGGTTCACTCTCCCTAGACAGTCCACACAGGTCTGCTTCCAGGCATGAGCTAACATCTAATGAATCTGGGAGTTTTTATAGAGGCCTTAAACGAACTGACAGGCTTCAGCTGGCCTCATCAACTCCCTGCCTGCACGACGCCCAGCCCTCTCCCTAGAGGTATGAGTCATCAATGAGCCCACTAGTCTCAGCTGGGCTTATACAACTCTCCACCTAGCTGTATAAATCGGCGTAAAGCCTGAATCTGGGCGAAATATATCTACCCCCCTGGATGCAACCAGGTGACTTTACCTTCCTGCTGTCACATACCCCCCCCTCTTGTTTTAACCTCGGGGTTGGAACACCAGCAATCAGGCATTCATGTACTCGAGACAAAGCATCCACATTCCCCATTTGAACGCCAGGGCGATGCTTTACTGTGAAGTTGAATTCCTGGAGGGCCAGGAACCACCTATTCACTCTTCTATTTGTTTCCTTGTTTTGAGCCATCCACTTTAACGGAGCGTGATCCGTAACCATGTCAAAGTGCCTACCTAGCAGGTAGTACCGAAGGGAATCTAGAGCCCACTTCACCGCTAAACACTCCTTTTCAACGGTGGCGTAATTTACCTCATGGGACTTCAACTTCCTGCTGAGGTAAATGACTGGGTGCTCTTCCCCGTTCCAGACCTGGGACAATACTGCTCCTAACCCCACATCTGACGCATCACTTTGTACGACAAAGTCTTTAGAGAAGTCGGGTGAGTACAACACTGGCTGGCTACATAAGGCTTGTTTCAAGAATTGGAATGCTGCCTCAGCCTCGGGGGTCCATTTAATCATGACCGACCCTTTCCCCTTCGTCAGGTTGGTTAGGGGCACAGCCTTAGAAGCAAAGTGGGGAATGAATCGCCGATAATACCCAGCGATTCCCAGAAAGGCTCGTACCTGCTTCTTGCTGTTGGGACGTGGCCAACTCTGGATGGCCTCGACTTTGTTGAGTTGGGGTTTTATTACTCCCCTCCCAATGGTGTACCCAAGATATTTGGCCTCCTCCTGCCCAATGGTACACTTCTTGGGGTTAGCCGTAAACCCTGCTTCCCGAACAGAGTCCAGGACTGCTTGCACTTTTGGCAGATGTGAGGCCCAATCTGTGCTATGGACAATTACGTCATCCAGGTAAGCCGCAGCATACTTCCGATGGGGCCTCAGCATCTGGTCCATTTTCCGCTGGAATGTGGCCGGCGCATTCTGTAACCCGAACGGCATTCTTTTATATTGGAACGCCCCGTCTGGGGTTACAAATGCGGTTTTCTCTTTGGCTGACTTGGCCAGGGGGATTTGCCAATACCCTTTTGTGAGGTCAAGAGTCGTCATGTATCGGGCTGTTCCCAGCCGGTCGATCAACTCATCTATACGTGGCATGGGGTAGGTGTCAAATTTTGTAACTTTGTTCAACTGACGAAAATCGTTACAAAATCGCCAGCTCCCATCCGGTTTAGGCACCAACACAATGGGACTAGACCAATCACTTTGGGACTCCTCTATCACCCCTAAGTTCAGCATTTTCTGTACTTCCTCCCGTATTGCCTCCCGTCGGGCCTCTGGGATCCGATAGGGTTTTAACTTCACCCTTTCACCGGGCGGGGTAATAATGTCATGCTCTACCCCAGATGTTTGTCCCGGCAGCTCAGAGAATACCTCCTTGTTGCGAAGCACAAACTCCTTAACCTCCTGTTGTTGGGGTTGTGACAAGGTGGCTGCGATTCCAACCTCAGGAATCACGCAACCAGTTTGAGCTGGTGACCAAGTGTCTGCGACTAGGGACTCTCTATCCCTCCAGGCTTTCAACAGATTAACGTGATAGATCTGTTCGGGCTTTCGCCTTCCTGGTTGTCTGACCTTGTAATTCACTTCGCTCACTTTTTCCATTATCTCGTAGGGGCCTTGCCATTTGGCAAGGAATTTACTTTCAACCGTAGGGACAAGTACCAATATCCTATCCCCCGGGGAAAAGGTACGGGTCTTGGCTCCACGGTTGTACACTCTCTGCTGTGCCAACTGCGCTTGGGCCAAATGTTCCTTCACGATGGGCATTACCTGTGCAATTCGATCTTGCATCAGGGCGACATGCTCAATCACACTCCTGTGGGGAGAACTCTCACTTTCCCAAGTTTCCTTGGCAATATCCAACAGCCCTCTTGGGTGTCTCCCATACAGTAACTCAAAGGGGGAGAATCCCGTAGAGGATTGGGGCACCTCCCTAATAGCAAACATCAAATAAGGAAGTAGACAGTCCCAATCCTTTCCATCCCTATCCACCACTTTCTTCAACATTTGTTTTAGGGTTTTGTTGAATCTTTCAACCAGCCCATCGGTTTGGGGGTGATACACAGATGTACGTAATTGCGTCACTTTGAACAATTTACACAGCTCCTTCATAACCCGGGACATAAAGGGTGTACCTTGGTCCGTAAGCAGTTCTTTACAAATACCCACCCGGCTAAAAACAAGAGATAGCTCTTTGGCTATGGTTTTGGCCGAGGTATTTCTGAGAGGGATCGCTTCTGGATAACGGGTGGCATAGTCCATTATAACCAATATGTACTGGTGCCCCCTAGCGGACTTGATTATAGGACCTACCAAATCCATTGCGATTCTCTCAAACGGGACCTCAATGATGGGTAGAGGGACCAGCGGGCTACGGAAGTGTGGCATCGGGGCCGACCTCTGACACACAGGGCAGGAGGAACAATAATTTTCTATGTCCTTCATCACCCCAGGCCAATAGAATCTCTGTAATACCCTCTCTCGGGTTTTCTCTGTCCCCAGATGACCTCCAAGAATGTGCCCATGGGCCAACTCCAACACCAACTTCCTGTAAGGTTTGGGCACCACAAGCTGCTCAACGGTTTCTTCTGCCCTTTTTGCCACCCGATACAGTAGGTCCTTCTCTACGCTGAAGTATGGGTAAGTGCAGGTATTATCTGGGTTCACTAACTCGCCATCTATTTTCACTACGTTTTCCCGTGCCTTTATTAGGGCGGGGTCTTTCAACTGTTCTGTGGCAAAGTTTTCCCTGTGAACCTCAAGATCAGAAAACTCCACAGACGGTAGGTTTTCGTCTGAGGAGGTGGGCTCCTCTCCAGTTTCTTGAGTCTCCCCTGCCAATACTGACAAGGGAAATTCGGGAGAGTCCTCACCACTCTCAGAGGAGTTCTGGCTATCATATTCCTGGTACATAGGGGCACCAGTGGGGGGCTCAGGATCATCCCACAGTTCCCAGAACTTCGGAAAATCCCTTCCCACAATGGCGTCATGCGGTAACTGAGACACTAAGCCCACTGGATGAGAAAGGGTACCTTTGGGGGTCTCGAAACACACTGTAGTCACTGGATACTCTCGGGTGTCCCCATGCACACAAATAACAGCTACCTTGCTATTCCCAGAGACCTCTGTTTTAACTAATTCAGCCTTTATCAGGGTCACAAGGCTACCTGAATCCAGCAATACCACAACATTTCTACCATTAATACACATTTTGCATAAATGTTTCTCAGTTCCCCGAATGGCAGTGCATGCGACTGTCGCACACAGCGACTGACGTCTGCCCGTCAGAAAGTCACACTGCATGGGTTCCTCCAAAACCGGGCAATTTGCTGCAATATGTCCCGCTTGCCGGCAGCGGTAGCAAATGATCCTTCTTGCCGCCTCTTGAGCCGCTGATTTCCCAGGCTGTTCTCGCCAAACTTGGGGTAGAGCTCCCACCCTCTCACTCTCTCCACCCTTACCCCTTGGAATCATCTTATCCGCCCCTGGGGATGGTCTGGTCTTAGGGTGGAAAGTCCGAGTGTCTCTGGAAGAGGCCGTCAGGTTCTCTGTAGCCAAGTATTTCTCCACACGATCCACAAGACCATCGGCCGTCTCTGGGTCTCCATGGCTTACCCACTTTTGGATGGCAGTAGGAAGAGCTCTCAAAAACCGATCCATTACAACACGTTCCACAATCTTTGGTGCGGACAAAGTCTCTGGCTGTAGCCACTTTCTGCTCAGGTGAATGAGATCATACATTTGAGACCTGGGGGGTTTTCCAAGCTGGAAAGTCCAGTTATGCACACGCTGAGCCCGGACAGCCAGGGTGACACCCAGCCTTGCCAATATTTCAGCTTTTAGCATCACATAGTCTTTTGCTTGGTCAGGCTCTAGGTCATAGTAAGCTTTCTGCGATTCACCCGTTAACAGAGGAGCCACCAGTCCAGCCCACTGCTCCTCAGGCCACTTTTCTCTTTCAGCAGTCCTTTCAAACGTGGTCAAAAATACCTCTGGATCATCCTCTCCAGTCATTTTTGTCAATAAACGACTCACCCCAAAGGACGCGGTATTAGTGGGACGGCTTTCCTCACTGGTCTGCGGACGTTGCTGCATTACTGCTTCCATTTGTTGTAGTCTCTGCTCTTGCTTCTGTAATAGGTCTATGAAGCGGGCCTCAGATCGTTGCTGGGCTTGTTGCTGAGCTTCCAGACTCTGTTGGTGAGCTTGCTGCTGGGCTGCAAGGCTCTGTTGATGAGCTTGCTGCTGGGCTGCGAAGTTCTGTTGTTGAGCTGCAAGGCTCTTTTGCAAACCTGCATTTGTCTGCTGTTGATTGGCATTTGCTAGAGCCAGCTGTTTCAGTATCTCCTCCATGCTGGCTTAAAAAAAAACTGCCACTGGTTCTCCACCAACTGTGAGGGGGTTAGCTCGGCAGCGGGTGTGTGTGACCCCCGGGATGGGCTCCCCACACAAAAACAGGCCCAGCAGACGGAGGTTGTGGTTTTCAAAATCAAAAAGGTGCCGTTTATTTTCTATTTACAGTGACAAAAACACAGCAAAGCAAAAGAAACAAACAAAATAAATCCTGGTCAACTTGACCTCTGACTAAACATACAGGTTTCCTAACTAACAACTGGGATCAGCCTAGTGCTGTCCTAGTCCCTGGTTTTAAATGTCCAAGCAAAATATAGCCACACAGGCTTTCTCTCACCGCACAGGGGTTCACTCTCCCTAGACAGTCCACACAGGTCTGCTTCCAGGCATGAGCTAACATCTAATGAATCTGGGAGTTTTTATAGAGGCCTTAAACGAACTGACAGGCTTCAGCTGGCCTCATCAACTCCCTGCCTGCACGACGCCCAGCCCTCTCCCTAGAGGTATGAGTCATCAATGAGCCCACTAGTCTCAGCTGGGCTTATACAACTCTCCACCTAGCTGTATAAATCGGCGTAAAGCCTGAATCTGGGCGAAATATATCTACCCCCCTGGATGCAACCAGGTGACTTTACCTTCCTGCTGTCACAATATATATATATATATACATGTATTTCTCCTTCTTTTTTTAAAAAACCTCCAAAACGCCATTTGTTGTACCGCTCCAGGGAACACATATAATGCCGCGTACACACGATCGATTTTTTCGACGGTGAAAACACCGTCGAGAAAATCGACTTGAAAAACGATGAACAGCTTGTTCCCCCCACACACGGGCGTTTTAAATAAAAAAAATTTTTTTGGTCGAAAAAAACGACCGTGTGTGGGCTCCCAGGCAGTGTTTCCCTATGGGAAAACTGCCGCGGAAAAAAACGATGGGAATCACGACGAGAAAAATTAGAGCATGTTCTAATTTTTCTCGTCGTGATTAATGCCGTTTTTCCCGTCAAGAAAAACGACAAAAAGCCCACACACGGTCGTTTTTCTCGTCCAAAGGAAAAAATTTCATTTTTCTCGACGGGAAAAATGATCGTGTGTACGCGGCATTAGACTGGAAGCTTCCCCCACCAATTAGATCTGAAGAAAATGCGGAAGCATTGAAACGCATCATCCATCTGAGCCCGCTCTGACGTCACTTCCTGTCGCCGTAGCTGTTTGCGCTCCGGCTTGACCCGCACGCTGCGGCGCAGTGATTTTCTGACTGCCAGACACCTACACCTGCTCCCTCCGGATCAACAATACCAGGACCGATTACCAGAGCTACACCGTGCCACGGGACCTCCGCAGACCAAGGAGATATCCCCTGCAAACCACCATCACCACTTTCATGCAATGTTTTTAACTACCATCTTGTGAGTAGCCATTTGGCTGATTTTTATGTACCATTAAAACTGAGTTTTACATACTGCACTTAGTAGGCGCACTTTTTCTTTTAATTTATTATCCACAGAGCCTACTTCACTCTTAAAGATGCTGCCAACAGTGCTTATGTAATAGAATACATTCTTAACCAGCTCCAGTACCATTACTATTATATGGACTTATATTATTGGGACTTCATTACCTATATTTACTTGTGTTTATTATTCATCATTTGTATTTTGCCCTTTTCTATAAGGTTTACTACAGTGATATATTACTGTATCATCTCTTACCCTTTACATTTTGGTATTTCTGTATCCACTCCTTGCGCCGTCATTTTTGTTTGTTCTGAAATAAATCTGCACACTCAATCCTGAGCAAGCACAAATTTATTCCTGGAACTATATACAATGAATTTGGTGCCTGAATCAAAGCCTGGAATTATAGAAAAGGGAAGAAGAACAGAAACAGTTTTCAATACACATTATTTAACAGCCCCTCCCATCATCCTATCACAACTGTATCCCACCCATTCTCCGGTGTAGTTGCTTGATGGTCTTCCTGCATGGGAAAGAAAAACACAGCACACACTAAACATCCTATCATTATATTCAGAAGTGAGCTATCTCTCGGAGAAAAGATAACTCCCTTCCACTAAAGCTGCATACACTAAATCTAACCTAAGTAATAAAGTTTTTTCAATGTCAGTGTATGAAAAGGTTTGGTAAATCACCACGTAGTGGCAGCACAAATCACTACCTAACCTAAGTGCGCATAGACGCACCACAACACAGGAATCTCTTTTGTTGAGCACGGTGGCTTCCATCTTGGCCCTGACTAACTCTACCCCAAAGTTCAGTTCTCTTTTTCAAAAGAGGGAAGGAAATAAGAAAAAAAATTGTCCTTCAAACCTCCTGAGAGTAAACTCCCTGGGCATAGAGTCAAGCGCAGTAGTTCAAGGCATTGTCCCTGAAGTGGTAATAGTAATAAAAAAACACAAGTCCCACTTCAGAGGTAAAAACTGGGGTCAGGGAGAACAAGAGACTTACAGTCTTTATCCAAAGTTTCTATTGAATAGATTACATTGTCTCTGTCTTTGCTACAGATCACAACCCGATCTACGTATATGTGCCGACGGAGAGTCCAATCTTTCCGGCATCCTTTATATCTCTCGGTCATCACGGCCGAACATTTAAAGTATCTATGGCCTTTCTTTACCTCCAAGTGGTCCCAAACAAAGTCACTGTACCAACGTTCCCGGGAGGCTTTAATCTCGAACAACAAGTTCTTTGGAACGTACGGGTACTCCCAACCATAATCCGTAGCATGAAAGGAACCCCTGTACGGGGCAATGTGTGGGACTATGAAGATGCCTATTGATAATATTTAGTAATTATCCCAAAGAGGGAGTATAATAAACGTACAGAGGTAATACAATAAAAATTCATTTATTACAAATACAAAAATACACATTATTTAAAAGAAGGAATACATAAATACACCGTGATGCATTTGTTCCTACAATGTTGCGTGCTGCTGGTCCTACAAGTTTCGCCTATAATCAGGCTTCATCAGGGACACAGACACACAAATCTACAATGATACATAGAAATTAATTTAGTACATAAATTTAAATGAAAAAAACTTTCATTTATAATGCTATTAGATCAGACAAAATTATATATTCCAAATTACATTAAATTCAAAAAGCTCACTCTGGGGGCATAGACAGATACCTAATAATTCACGAATAACCACCTCATAACGAGTCAGAGTGTACCTCATCGCAACAGATGGAAAAAGTTGATGGAATTATCACCCTGCAGGCGTTCCACAATGGAACAGGTGTCACACGAAAATGTACACGGGGAGTTATCCCGATTCCAATATACAAATCCTAAATATATAATAAAGAAAATATATAGGGAACAATGAAAAGAGGGAATTAATCAATGAAAAAGGTATAATAATATAATATAATGTAACAAAAAACTTGTACATATGTGAATAAAGAAGCTGATGATCAGAATTATTGAATGCATATTAATGGATCATAGAGGATCTCACAAAATGCTTGTCATCTGAAACACAGCAACAACAACAAAAGATTATTATTACATTGTAACAAGAAGTAACACTTACATATGTATTAATGGGATTTTGGATGGCTGGGGAGCCCAGAATGCACAGCGTAACCAAGTAGTAGTAAAATTTGCATCTAACCAGGGAATTTATCCCCTGTAACTGTTAAACGTCCAGACAGTATGCACTAAAGAAAACCAAAACAAATATAAATAAAGAAAACAAGGGGATTAGAGGGATGCAGGAGAGGGGATATAACCGATCATCCGACCTGCATAGTTCAATCAAGCTGAACTAAACATGAATCCAGCATTGCTGTAATCCTTGCAATGAAGGATACAAAGCAGTGAGCTGTATGGTTATAAAAAGTAAATTTACCTATGATCAATGAGCGGTCATTCAAACAAGACATATAGAAGTCACTTGCTCCTGGGATCTGTAAGCATATGAAAAAAATGCACACAGCTGAGTCCCAGGATATGATATTCCTTAGGATGGCACACTATAACCCCATCGTAACAGGATCAAGGATTGCCGAATGCAATAAATTAGAAATGCAAGTTACCTGTGATCAGCTGTGCAAAGTATGGCTCCCTCAGCTCTCCCCGTGGCGGCTTCTGTCAGCCGCTCAAGGCTATATAAGCCCCGAGCAGCCGTCACGTGACAGCGGAGACGACGTGGTCACATGATCACGGCGATGACGCAATCACATCACGAATACGGGCGCATCCTGGTGCCTGATGTTGATGGGAGCGGCCCTCAAGATGGTAATGGGGGAAAGTGTGCATGCGTCAGACGTAGGGAGGGTGGTATGCCACTCCAGAATGAAAGGGGGCTGAACAAAGTCAACCATACATCATAGACCAATGGCGCCATGAGCTCACCTCGTATCACCACACCGATTGGACCATCATAACATCCTTGCCTCCGCTAGGGTTCAGTGACAATGTGTGCCACTGATGATAGCCCCTGGGCGCCCGTAATGATACATGATTGACTCGCATTCTGACCTAATTCACGTATAGCATAAGCGCAGCTACTCACATAGCTGGGCTATTGCTGCGACACCTTGTGGACAATCATTGGATACTCTATCCCTAGTTAGTCCATCCCTGCAGGCCTCCACAACCATACCATCATCATGTATCTTTGTTATATATATATAGATGCTCCCGGTCAGGCATCTGGGTGGATCGCAACATTATTGTTGGGATCCCTGCAGAGTCTTGACTGCTGATGGCTGAATGTGGATCACAGGAGTTCAGAACTAAGTGCACACTTGTGATCCGCAGGAGACATATGACCAAAAGAGATTTGGCCATACTTCTTTAAACATTTTTCTTCTGTTACTGATGATGAGCATATTGTAAGCATCTCCTTCCTACATGTTTACGGTATATGGTATATGTTTAAATATTCCTTCAGTTTAGTCCATGCTCAATGTTACCCATTTTAAAACACCCATAACGTCTTGCACATCCATTGTAATAAGCCAAAGGTCATTAGATCAGTCTATTGAAGTATAGACTGGTCCTGCTATGTGGGTAGGTACACATACTGTATATCCCCCTCTCCTCAAGTCTTGGAGTTAAAACAATCCTGATATCAGTCAGGCACCTTATGACAACTGAGGACAAATTTTCTTCTACTGTCTTTCTACATCAAGTGCATCAACTTTTAGCTTAATGGCTGTATGCATGTTTTCTTAATTGCTCAGTTGTATTATCTGCTATTTTGCTTAGCAACAGTTAACTCACAATACCATGGGGTTCTAGTTTAGGTATCCATAACAATATTAGGGCATGTAAGCATATTTCAGCCTTTTTATCTCAGATCATATTACTCATTCGAGAAATACTGGTAATTCTGTCTTTTTTTTATTCTCCATCTGTGTATCTACAAAGGCATTGTTACATTACACAAACGAAACGTGCTCCAAAATGAATGCACATTCTTCTTTGTTCTTTCATTTTTAGTATACATACCGTATATACTCGAGTATAAGCTGACTCGAGTATAAGCCGAGGTACCTAATGTTGCCCAAAAAAACTGGGAAACCTCACTGACTCGAGTATAAGCCGATGCCCCACTGTTCCCTAGCTCGCTGTTCCCTGTAAATAGAAATTTTTACATTGTAATTATTACCTGTAAAGAAGTTGCGGCTGCGGCGTCCATCGTTCGAATTCCGCGGCGTCCATCGTTCAAAATTCCGCGGTCTCTTCCTGTTCCTTACTTGATAGGCGAGTCTCAGCAGACACTCTCCGCCTATCACGATCATTCTCTCATCCTTAGTTTTCCCAGCAGACACTGTGTTGGGTGTTCCGCCAATCACAGACGTCTGCTGGAAAACTGAGGATGAGAGAACGTTCGTGATAGGCGGAGAGTGTCTGCTGAGACTCGCCTATCAAGCAAGGAACAGGAAGAGACCGCGGAATTTGAACGATGGACGCCGCGGAATTTGAACGATGGACGCCGCAGCCGCAACTTCTTTACAGGTAATATTTACAATGTAAAAATTTATATGACTCGAGTATAAGCCGAGGGGGGGACTTTCAGCCCCAAAAAAAGGGCTGAAAATCTCGGCTTATACTCGAGTATATACGGTATACTGTATATTATGTATTCAAATAATTTACGGTACCTAAAACATAGCATTTATTTTCATATAACATAAAGAAGCTACACATATTTATACAGTCAATAAACTCAAACCAAAAAAAGAAGGTATAATATTACAAAAATGAACCTGACATGCTAAACTGTAGGAGTCTAAAATTGTGCTAGTAATAATGTTATATTTTATAGAACTTGAAGATAAAAAATATATGAACTCAAAAACTGGCCAGTGGTAATAGTGTCTGCTTCAAACAAATTGCATTAGTTTTGCTGTTGCCTGATTCTTCTTTATTTGTCAGCAGCATTTTGTGCTTTATTTCCCAGATGATAACTCATATTTCTTTCTGTTCTACTGCCATCATATTTTCATCCTTATACCAATAATAGGTTACTTATTAAAAAAAAAAAAATGCATATGCAGATTTTTGTTGCAAACAATATATTATAGCTATATAATTTTCATTATCAATATGTATGTATTTCAATGCTTTCTTAAGATATTTTGTTATGAGAGCCATTTTTAAAGAATGTTTTCATGAGAGAAACATGGAGACTGACATTAATGACTTGTCATTCTGCAAAAACTAGCTGTTAGGTTGTCATGCTGACTCTTTTGCTGTAAAGAGCCATGTTAAATACTTAAGCAAAGTCCAAATGTACCACATTCAAAGACATTTTCCAAGCTTATATTAAACCTTAACATAAAAGTTAGCTGTTTTTGGAGATCCAAGTCTTAGCACTGATCACTGTATTAGTGTCACTGGTTCCCAAAATAGTGTCAAAAGAGTCAGTTAGGTGTCTGAATTTTCCACCGCAATGTCACAGTTCCACTAAAAATCACTGATCGCCGCCATTACTAGTAAAACAAATATTTAAATAACATTTTTTTTATCAAAAACATGTAACAGAATACATATTGGCATAAATTGATAAAGAAATTTGATCTTTTTTTTCAATGTTTTTATTGGATATGTTTTATAGCAGAAAGTAAAAAATATAGTTTGTTTTCAAAATTGTTTAATGTTTATTGCGCAAAAAGCCTCTATTTGTGGGGAAAAATTAGATACATTTATTTGGGTACAGCGTTGCACGACCGCACAATTGTCAATTAAACAAATGCAGTGCCATATCACAAAAAATGGCCTGGTCATTAAGGGGGTAAAACCTTCCGGGGCTGAAGTGTTTTTAAGCATTATTAAAATCATTGCTTTTGAAAAAAAAAAATTGCATTGATACATATTCCCCAGGGCAGTACCCGAACCCCCATACCCCTTTTATGGCCAATCGCTTGCATATAAGCTTTAAAAATGGGCACTTTTGATTTCTCATGCTCGGCTTCCATAGACTTCAATTGAGTTTGCGGCTCAGGGCAGAACTTTTACCATCTCGGCCCATCTCTAATCATTGGCAACATCCACTACCCCTGGCCACGATGGGTTCACAATGACCTACTATAAAAATGTACCTCCCTTTCTCACTCTAAATTGGCTAATCTTTTCAACCACAATTTAGAAGGTTATACGTTTCCCCCAGAGATGTTGATAGCAAATATGTGCCTTATCGCCAAATCAGATGAAGATCATTTACTCCCTCAAAATTATCGCCTCATCTCTGTTATTGACAATGACTTAAAGGGGTTGTAAAGGTTTGTTTTTTATTTTCTAAATAGGTTCCTCTAAGCTAGTGTATTGTTGGTTCACTTACCTTTTCCTTTGATTTACCTTCTAAATGTTTTTTTTCTTTGTCTGAATTTCTCACTTCCTGTTTCTCCTCACTAAAGTTCACACCATCATCTGAGTGGTGTGGAGTCAGCCAGAACAGCTTACTGAACAGCTTACTGAGGAGGAACAGGAAGTGAGAAATTCAGACAAAGAAAACAAAGAAAAAAATATTTAGAAGGGAAATCTAAGGAAAAGGTAAGTGAACAAACAATGCACTAGCTTAAAGGAACCTATTTAGAAAATAAAAAACAACCCCTTTAAATATTTTTAGGAGGCTACTTGCCAATAGAATGGCTTCCATTATCACTAGTTTAATTGCTCCCGATCAATTGGGTTTTATTCCTTCCCATCAATTGACAGTAAATACTAGGTTGGGTTGGAAGCTAATATTATCCAGAATGCAAACTTTTTCTCCTGTCCTGTTATTGAGCCTTGACATAAAAAAGCGTTACCTGGTCTTACAGTACTTGAATACTATTTTGACCAAATTTGGTTTCTAGGGTCCTTTCATGAACAGAGTTCAGGCACTATACACCTCCCCTCAAACCAGAATTAAACTCCCTGGGTGTTACTCTGACTTTTTCTCTCTAGGCTGTGGCACAAGGCAAGGTTTTCCCCTATTGCTCTTCATTTTTGCTTTGACAATTGAACCTCTTGCCTGTGTCATATGCCAAAATCCCAACATCAAAGGGTACTTCAGAGGTTCGGAAGAATTTAAATGTGGTTTATATGCGGACAATGTTCTTTTATTTTAGGTTGACCCTATTACCTTCACTCCCAATCTGTTGGCCATACTATATATTTTTTTTTTTTGGAACCTCTCTGGCCTTGGGGTTAATATATCTAAGTGCAATGCCCAATATTCTTACTGACGCTCCAATCTCTTCCCTTCGTATATATTATCATTTCCAGTGGTGTAATTAACATTTTCAATATTTAGATGTGTTCCTTATTCCTTTCTTTAGTTCCATTTATGCCACAACTTATCCCCCCATCTTTCATAAAATTAGAAACCTTATCAAGTTATGGTCTATTTTTTACATCTCCTTTTCGGGAAGAATCACTGCTTTCAAGATGTCCATCGTGTCTAAATTACTTTTCTTTTTCAGAACCTAACCTCACTATATTGCTAAAGCTACTGTAGCCTGTCTACAATTGAACAGATTTGTTTGGCTAGGGAAAAAACCTCACTGGGGCAGATCCCCTCGTTTCAGATCTCAGGCCACAGGAGGCCTTGGAGTGCCCCATTAGGCATTATTATCTAGCAGCTAGACTAATTCAATTTCATGCACCTTTTAATAATATCCTCTGGCTATGTTTTGAATTCTTCTCAATTTTGCCTTTCTTTCTCTCAGGACTGTTGTGGTCTAAGGTCCTTCGCCCTGCTCAGTTCAAACCTATTAATTTGATGGTTGCCCAGTCGCTCCTTCTGTGGTACCCCCTATCAATTATCCTCTCCAATCTCCCCCTTGCTTCCTATATAGGTGACCCTCTCTTCCCATTGGCCTTTAAAAGTAGAAATTATGTATATATTTTTATGTATATAACTAGATTCATCTACATTACACAGTTCTGCATAATTTTCAAACAGACTCAGGATTCACAACCTTTGACTCGCTGTCTCAAAAATCACCCTTACTTCTCCCAGACCGATAAAGAAACTTTCAAATTAGACATTTTTTCCACAGCTATTATGCCTTATACCCCTCCAAACCTGACACTCCCTTTGAACAGTATTGCCTGGGTTACCCAGGACATCAGAGAGTTAATGTTTTACTCCTGGAAAATTTGATTGCAAAGTCCAAATGGGTATCAGATTTGGGGATTTCTTTCTCCTCAGAAGACTGGCTGGACATGCTGACAAATCGTAGGAACCATGCACAATCTGTATTGGTTTGAGAAACAATGTTAAATTTCCACACAAGGTGGAATTCACAGGTTTAACCCTTTGGTTCCTCCAACTTGTTTTTGGGAGTGTTCAGACTCAAGTGCTTTAGTACTTATATTTTGGAGCTGCAAAAAATGTCACCCCTTTTAGCAGAAAATCATCTCTACAATGGCCTTGATAGCAGGATTCCCTATCACCCTTAGTGCCCAGATGTGTCTGGTTTTCTCTCTTATCCCTAATGTCCCCCCTCCGTAAAAGACTATTACACATTATTTATTTTTTACTGCAGCCCAAAGGGTTATTGCTTTCAATTGGTGGTTCTCAGAAACCCCTTGGGCCCAGGTAATGGCCAGAATGGAATCCATTTAAACCCATGGAGCAAATTCATCACACTGCCCATGATGCTTTGGTTATTTTCACTAATAAATGGAACTTTTGGAATGTCTACTAGCAGGACTATTATGATTATGCTTTTATGTATCAAGAAACCATACATTTTTTATTTCTTTTACACTCCTTTTTTTAGTTGAATTATAACCTTTGGATGTCTACAATTTCAGTCTTGATTAGGGTTGAGCGAACCCGAACTGTAAAGTTCGGGTCCGTACCGAACTTTAGCTTTTTCCCGAATCCGAACCCGAACCCGGACTTTGCGTGAAAGTCCGTGTTCGAGTTCGGTTTCGGCAATCTAATGGCGCAGTTAGAAATGCTTCAGGGGCCAGCCAATCACCTTTTGATTAGCTGGTGTGCCCTTAGAAGCCATCATAGCCATGCCTACTAATGGCATGGCTGTGATTGGTCAGTGCAACATGTGACCCAGCTTCTATATAAGCTAGAGGCACACAGCACACACGTCACTCTGCTTCAGAATAGATAGGGAGAGGATCTTGTCTGCTGCTGTTGCTTATTGGGAGAGATTGAAAATACATGAGTTAGTCCTGATTCTGGAATCTGAGGGAAAAGATAGAGAGACAGTGTAGTGTAGGGCCAGGTTCCTGTTGGTGCTTTCAGGGAGAGAGATATATTATATAGGAATAGGAGTCCAGATTCAGAGATATAACTCAGCGATCTGCATAGGTTTACCTGTTTGTGTTGCAGTGCACAGTCTTTTTACACTGCCATGAGCCCAGTGTCAGAGAAAATCTAACTTTTATCTGCAAGCTCAGTGCACCAGCACTGCATATATTACATTGAGAGATACACCGTTTCCATACTGTGGGTGTATTCTGCTCTTGGAAAAAGACCCATTTAGTTAAAAAAAAAGCACTTTATTGTGCTCTTTTCCAAAAGACCCATTTAGGGCAAAAAAAAAAAAATTGCATTTTATTTTGCTCGTGCAAAAAAAAGACCCATTTAGGGCAAAAAAAGAAATAAAAATTTGCACTTTAATGTACTCTTGCAAAAAGACCCATTTAGGGCCACAAAAAATATTTTGCAGTGTGTTATACATATGTGGAGGCGTGTGAAATAAACCATTTCTATATATTTGTCTTCTACTGTGCTATGCTAAAAAAACAACATTTTTTTTGAATAGCATTTTCTGCAGTTCTGCAGCTGTGCGATTCAGCGGTTACATACTGTGGGTGTGTTGTGGTCTTCCAAAAAACGCCATTTAGGGCCACAAAAAATATTTTGCAGTGTGTTATACATATGTGGAGGTGTGTGAAATAAACAATTTCTATATATTTGTCTTCTACTGTGCTATACTAAAAAAACTAAATTTTTTTTGAATAGCATTTTCTGCAGTTCTGTAGCTGTGCGATTCAGCGGTTACGTACTGTGGGTGTGTTGTGGTCTTCCAAAAAACGCCATTTATGGCCACAAAAAATATTTTGCAGTGTGTTATACATATGTGGAGGTGTGTGAAATAAACAATTTCTATATATTTGTCTTCTACTATGCTATACTAAAAAAAAAAAACTTTTTTTTTTAATAGCATTTTCTGCAGTTCTGTAGCTCTGCGATTCAGTGGTTACGTACTGTGGGTGTGTTGTGGTCTTCCAAAAAATGCCATTTAGGGCCACAAAAAATATTTTGCAGTGTGTTATACATATGTGGAGGTGTGTGAAATAAACAATTTCTATATATTTGTCTTCTACTGTGCTATACTAAAAAAACAACATTTTTTTTTAATAGCATTTTCTGCAGTTCTGTAGCTCTGCGATTCAGCGGTTACGTACTGTGGGTGTGTTGTGGTCTTCCAAAAAATGCCATTTAGGGCCACAAAAAATATGTTTATGTTGTTGGCTCCTCGCAGGAGGGAGAAAGGCACACCGCACTACCAGCCCGTACCCTCCTATATAAAGAGGTTGAGCGGTGTACTTGACGGGACGTGTCCACAGCCGGAGTCAAAACTCCTCCAGAGGATGATTCTCACCTCTACTGTAGGTAGAGGCAAGTCCTTTAATTCCCAGTAAAGTCAATGTCCACACCAGCTGAAACTACAACTCTTATTCTCTCATGGCAAAATAAACTCTACTCGGATAGAAAAGGTTAGAGCAAAGAAACAGGACAGCTTAAGGTGTGGAGGAGGTCCAGGCACAAACGTAGCACATTCACTTCACTGCTTAGGTTTCTCAAACAGTTTTAGGTGCACGGTCTCTGCCACAGACCTTGAGGTTGGTCTCTGCCACAGACCGGGTGTACAAGGCCCCTGCCACGGACCTGGAGAACTTTGGTCTCTGCCACAGACCAGGGTGTATAAGGCCCCTGCCACGGGCCGGGTGAATAAGGCCTCTGATACAGTCAAGATGACCTTGAGCTTCTCCTTCTACAAACCTAGCCCATATCAAGGGGAAGACATCTCTCCAGGGAGTCAACAGACCCTTCCTTCACCGTGAATCCCGCATCGGTCCATCAGAATGATCCTCCCTTCCCTGGAACAGGGTCCCCTACACGAGGCGGCACCCTAAGACTCCTCGACCCTTAGCGGACTCCAGACGAAGGCTCTGGACTCCAGGCTTTACTCCCGCCCCTAGGCCTCCATACCCAGGGCAGCAGGAACTCCAGGATAGTACCTCACCCCAGGCTAAAGGTGCCCGAGATGGAACAGGAACACATGCACCCAGGCCGAAGGCACCTGGGCGCGGACCCCACTGGACATCAGCCCCCAGGCCAAAGGTCTGCCCCTTTTATATGCTCTCCCGGCATGCACAGCAGGTTCCCCGCCCCGCTGTACTACTGCCAAGAGGGGACACAAAAGGCACAGCACTGTATCGGCGGTTCAACCCTAACCTACCATGGCAGCGCCACCTGTAGGCCGCAGGGAACTGCACACCAATACTGTCCCCCGAGGACAAAATGGTCCATGAATCCTACAGAATTAGGGTGTTTGAGCCTATTTACCACTCAAACACTTCCCTTAAATTTAGCACCCCGCTACATTTTTATTTCAAAGTATTTTATTTTCCCACTAGCTTATCCATTAAATTGAATAATTTATTCCAGAAAGGGCGTATTCTGGGGCATTCCCACCATATGTGTGGCATCGTGCCGTTGAGTTTCTGAGGTTCTTAATGACTTCCTGTACCTCTTCTGCTGAAAATGGGGCCTCCAGCATATATATATATTTTTTTTTATGTTATTTTAAGTTATTTCCCTATCCACATTTGTTTGCAGAGCACTTGCCATGCTCTTAACAACATTTTACTGCCATTTGCAGCCCTCTAGCCCTTTCCATTACTTTTTTAGAGCCTTTTAGTCCTTAGAAGTCCGGGTCCCCATTGACTTTAATGGGGTTCGGGTTCGGGTTAAAGTTCGGTCCCGAACCCGAACTTTTTTCCGAAGTTCGGCCGAACCCGTCGAACCCGAACATCCAGGTGTCCGCTCAACTCTAGTCTTGATACATGATACTCAGTTTTGTGCTGTGTTCCTAAAATACATCCAGGATAATGTGTCAATACAGATTGCCATGCAGCTGCACCTGATGCAGCATTCCATTCGCTGATTTTTTCAAAGGGCCAACAGTTATCCTGGAGGTGTTGCTGAAGATGTGTGGGACAGCTAATTGCACTGCTAAGTAATCTGCTGGGCTATATGATATACCTTTGACATCTTTATGTTTGTGCATAGTTATTGGATGTTTAATAAATGTTAATGTTTTTATGGTAATACACTATGCAAGTTCCTTTTTATTTTCCCAATATCTGAGGAACCACTGGATTATCATTCATACCAGTGTATGGGGTGACTCTTCAGAAGAAGTGGTGCATTCTGAGAGATTTATGCCAAGCATTTATAACACACATAGGGTGAGCACTTGAGGTGATTGCTTGTGGAGTGGGATAATCACATCATCTTTTAAGCACAATTGGAAAACAGCTATTTGCAGTTATATTACTGTAGCGCGGTCTCCTTTAAGACTCTCTGGACTACCTTACCCAGAACCCCGTTTGGCACCCAGGGTGCATTGTGGCCACCGCAGAGACTTATGGGTGGGGCTATAAAGGGAAGGGGCGAGGCTGAGCTCGTTCTCTTTGGACACGAGACTTCGATCGAGAGGTCCTCCTGTGCAGATCTGCTGGAGTGCAAGGCCTGAAGCCTGGGGCCTTGCGCAGCTGCCAAAGAGCCTTCCACCCACTGCGAGCCTGGGTGGCATCTGACTTTGTTTATCCTCAACTTCTGTTGGAACGGAGACCCGACCGCTGCAGACGGTGTGTGTGTGTGGAGACACAGCAGTTGGAAGTCCCAGACTGGGATCGCGTCTGGAGGGGTGAGCGAGCACATGCTCAATCCAAGCACGTTGTATTGTCATTAGGCCTACAGACTGCCTTGGCCTATCGGCCTTTATTTGATGTTGCACTGGAGACCTATAGTGGAACTGAGTTAAACGGTCTCCAGTGAAGTGTTCCTTGTTGCTGATTAACCTGTGGATTATAAATTGTTCCTGAATTTGCACCGACAGGCAAAAATTTTGCATGCAAAGAAATCATCTCCTGAGAGACTGAGTATAGATCCTGTGTCAGGCCTGACCAGTTAGATAGTTCTCTTTAGTTGCTGCGCCACAGGGCGCCTGGTGAACTACCATCATACATAGTCCATGTGTAGTATGTTATTCAGTGCAGGTAATTCATGTGGTTTGTTATAACTGTTCTTTTACTTATAGAAAAGTAAACTTGTTATACTTTACTATTCTGCATTGGTGTCTGAATTTTACCATACAGTATAAGAGATATTACCCTAGACTAACTGTGCCAGAGTGGGTCGAGTAGATTGCCGGGGGTTGGCGGTGCTGTGTGCAGGGCCTGAGACCAAATTCAGTGGCTCTCTTAGCTGGGGGTGCGCTACATTACTGTATGTGTGTGACTTTTGCACAGACTTTATAATGAACTTTAGCACTTCATGCTTTGAATTTCTAGCATTGTTCTAGCGGTTCCTGGAATCTATTAACATTGATTTGATTTCACGGGAGATATATATTTCTTATAAAGGAGGCAGCAGGATTGTTTTTACTGTTATAGAGTAATTGTTAAAACACTTATTTATCACTATTAATTATATTATTTGAGTTACATGATTTAGGTTATTGTTTTACAGTGCAGTGTTATTAGAGGTTTATTATCCATATGTACTTGTTAAGTGACCTGGGGGGAGGGGGGGGGGTGGTAGTCTGCAGCTAAATCCAACCTCCTGTAAGAGGATCCCTGGTGGAACACTAGCTATCTCTGACTTATTTTTGTCTAACTAGCAGGTGGGTGTGCTGGGGAAATGTTTCTTTTGTTTGCTTTATACATTTTGCTGATGGGAATACATATTACAACATTTATACATAAACTCAATTTATTCCTGTGTCTTTTGTTGACAATATTTTCTCTTAATGTGCTTCCTCTATTTGTTTTTCCTTTTTGTGCTTGCTGTTTACACTGACAAATTAAATACAATCATACAATTATCACTGCTTCCATATTTATATTTATTTGCACATTTGTAATAATCTCTAGATTGTTTGAGATTAACAGGTTCAGTAAGTGGGATTACTGGGGCAAACTTTCACAAACGGTCACATAAAAGTATTCTGGTATAAATCCATAGATTTCTTTAGCTATTCATGCAGTACCATTACCCTAGTCAATTTGAAGTTACTGTAGGTAAATCTTCCCAGCCTGTGTAGCCTTGTCTGTCTGTCTTGTCTGTCTGTACCCAACTCATAATGTTTCAGGACTATTTACAGTTTAAAATTCATGATTTAGGCCGGGTTCACACTGGTACAACAAACGCTCTGACATTGAGAGCTCATGTTACATGACGTGTTTCCATATGGGAACCATCTTAACTGGTCCAACACAAGTCGGCCCGACTTTGAAAATGCTCCCTGCACTACATTGGTCCGACTTTGATCCTACTTTAGCCCATTGAATATCACTGAAGTCGAATCAAAGTCGAATGACTGATCCAACTTTGGCCCTTGGCGTGGAGTTCCCCTTCAAGATCATCAGAGCACAACTCACATGCCAGATTTTTAAAAAAACGGCATGGGTTCCCCCTCTAAGAGTACACCAGGCCCTTTGGTCTGGTATGGGTTTTAAGGTGAACCGATGCGCCGAAAAAACGGCGTGGGGGTCCCCCAAAATCCATACCAGACCCTTGTCCAAGCACGCAGCCCGGCAGGTTGGGAAAGGGGGTGGGGACGAGCGAGCACCCCCCCTCCTGAACCGTACCAGGCCACATGCCCTCAACATGCCCTACCCGAAGCATGATTGGCGGTGATGTCATAAGGGTCGGGGCCTCCGGGTGACGTCACATGGTGACCCCGCCCCATGCCAATATAAGTAGTGACACACCGCACACTTGCCATTAGAGCAGAGGAGAGCGTTGAGTCAACATCGGAAGAAGAACAGAGAGAGAATACACCGCAGAAAACTGGGCAAAAGAGCGGGCAAAAGAGCAGAAGACAGCAGAGGTGACCCGGCAGAAGACAGCGGACAGAGGGAAAGGACCGGAGAGAGAGCGGAGAAGAGCCGGAGAGGGGAGAAGAAGTCGAAAGAGATGCCAGAGCTGCTTAATAAATTACTATAAAAACCTATGTAGTGTGTTTTATTTTTGCCACTTTTTTTTAGGTGAATGGGTAGGGGTACAATGTACCCCATACTCATTCACATAGGGTGCAGGTCCAGGATCTGGGGGCCACTTGTTAAAGGGGGCTCCCAGATTCCGATAACCCCCTCGCTCACAGACCCCAACAACCAACAGTCAGGGTTGTCAGGAAGAGACCCTTTGTCCTCATCAACATGGGGACAAAGCACCCACCCCCCCCATGTTGAGGGCATGTGGCCTGGTACGGTTCAGGAGGGGGGGCACTCGCTCATCCCCACCCCCTTTTCTGACCTCCCGGGCTGTGTGCTCAGATAAGGGTCTGGTATGGATTTTGGGGGGACCCTCATGCTGTTTTTTTTGGCGTAGGGGTTCCCCTTAAAATCCATACCAGACCGAAGGGTCTGGTATGCTCTTAGAGGGGGAACCCATGCCGTTTTTAAAAAAAAATCTGGCTTGAAGTTCCCCCTCAAGATTTATACTAGACACAGTCCCTGGTATTGTCAGGGATTAGGGATAAGCCGAACACCCCCCTATTCGGTTCGCACCAGAACCTGCGAACAGACAGAATGTTCGCGTGAGCTTCAGAACCCTATTAAATACAATGGACTCAAACGTTCGAAATCTAAAGTGCTAATTATAAAGGCTTATATTCAAGTTATTGTCCTAAAAAGTGTTTGGGGACCCGAGTCCTGCCCCAGGGGACATGTATCAATGCAAAAAAAAGTTTTAAAAACAGCCGTTTTTTCAGGAGCAGTGATTTTAATAATGCTTAAAATGAAAAAATAAAAGTGAAATATCCCTTTAAATTTCGTACCTAGGGGGTGTGAATGATATGCATGTAAAGTGGCGCATGTTTCCCGTGCTTAGAACTGTCCCTGCATAAAATGTCATTTTTGAAGGAAAAAAGTCATTTAAAACTCACTCGCGGCTATTAATGAATTGTCGGCTCCCGGCAATACATACAAAAGTCATTGATAAAAATAAAATAAAAAGCGTGGGGGTCCCCCAGAATTCAATTACCAGGCCCTTCAGGTCTGGTATAGATATTAAGGGGAACCCCGCCGCAAATTTAAAAAAAAATGCGTGCAGTTCCCCCAAATATCCATACCAGGCCCTTCAGATCTGGCATGGATTTTAAGGGGAACTCCACCCCAAATTAAAAAAAAAATGGCGTGGAGTCCCCCCAAAAATCCATACCAGACCCTTATCCAAGAACGCAACCTGGCAGGCCACAGGAAAAAAGGGGGGGGGACGAGAGAGCGCCCCCCCCTCCTGAACCGTACCAGGCCACATGCCCTCAACATGGGGAGGATGTCCCCATGTTGATGGGGACAAGGGCCTCATCCCCACAACCCTTGCCCGGTGGTTGTGGGGGTCTGCGGGCGGGGGGCTTATCGGATTCTGGAAGACCCCTTTAACAAAGGGAACCCCCAGATCCCAGCCCCCCCTATGTGAATTGGTAAGGGGTACATTGTACCCCTACCATTTCACGAGGAAAGTGTTAAAAAAAAAAAACACACACAGACCTTGGAAAAGTCCTTTATTAAAAATAAATAAATAAATAAATAAAAAAAACATTCCAGCGGTGAAATCCAGTGTCCCACGGCGATCTGATGTCCAGCGCTGTCCGTCATTGGCTGAGCCTGAGCGGACCTGATGGGGAACTTCCTCCGCAGTCTATTACATGTATAGACCCGCCCCTTCTAAAGTTCCCCATCAGGTCCGCTTAGCCAATGACTCGGTGTAAGGCTGAGGACCTGATGCGGAACATGAGAAGGGGCGGGTCTATACATGTATTACACAGTGAGGGAAGTTCCCTATCAGGTCCGCCCCCTCGGTATGTCAGACCCCACCTACGTCATTGGCCTGAGCGGACCTGATGGGGAACTTCCTTCACTGTGTAAATTTAAATTACACAGTGAAGGAAGTTCCCGCTCAGGCCAATGACGTAGGCACGGTCTGACATACCGAGGGGGCGGACCTGATGGGGAACTTTCCTCACTGTGTAATACATGTATAGACCTGCGCCTTCTCATGTTCCGCATCAGGTCCTCAGCCTTACACCGAGTCATTGGCTAAACGGACCTGATGGGGAACTTTAGAAGGGGCGGGTCTATACTTGTAATAAACTGCGGAGGAAGTTCCCCATCAGGTCCGCTCAGGCTCAGCCAATGACGGACAGCGCTGGACATCGGATCGGCGCGGGACACTGGATTTCACCGCTGGAATGTTATTTTTTTTTTTTAATAAAGGACTTTTCCAAGGTGGGTGTGTTTTTTTTTACATTTTTTGACACTTTCTTCGTGAAATGGTTGGGGTACAATGTACCCCTTACCAATTCACATGGGGGGGTCCGGGATCTGGGGGTCCCCTTTGTTAAAGGGGTCTTCCAGATTCCGATAAGCCCCCCGCCCGCAGACCCCCACAACCACCGGGAAAGGGTTGTGGGGATGAGGCCCTTGTCCCCATCAAATTGGGGACATCCTCCCCATGTTGAGGGCATGTGGCCTGGTACGGTTCAGGAGGGGGGGGCGCTCTCTCGTCCCCCCCCTCTTTTCCTGCGGCCTGCCAGGTTGCGTGCTCAGATAAGGGTCTGGTATGGATTTTTGGTGGGACTCCACGCCATTTTTTTTTAAATTTGGGGTGGAGTTCCCCTTAAAATCCATGCCAGATCTGAAGGGCCTGGTATGGATATTTGGGGGAACCGCACACATTTTTTTTTTAATTTGCGGCGGGGTTCCCCTTAATATCTATACTAGACCTGAAGGGCCTGGTAATTGAATTATGGGGGACCCCCACGCTTTTTTTTTTTTTTTTTATCAATGACTTTTGTATGTATTGCCGGGAGCCGACAATTCATTAATAGTGAGTTTTAAATGACTTTTTTTCCTTCAAAAATTACATTTTATGCAGGGACAGTTCTAAGCACAGGAAACATGCGTCACTTTACATGCATATCATACACACCCCCTAGGTACGAAATTTAAAGGAATATTTCACTTTTATTGTTTCACATTAAGCATTATTAAAATCACTGCTCCTGAAAAAACGGCCGTTTTTAAAACTTTGTTTTGCATTGATACATGTCCCCTGGGGTAGGACCCGGGTCCCCAAACACTTTTTAGGACAATAACTTGCATATAAGCCTTTATAATTAGCACGTTAGATTTCTCCCATAGACTTTTCGAATTTGCCGCGAACACCCCAATTTGTTCGCTGTTCGGCGAACGGGCGAACAGGCAATGTTCGAGTCGAACATGAGTTTGACTCGAACTCGAAGCTCATCCCTATCAGGGATCAAAGTCGGATCCCTGTTCATTGAAGTCGGGTGGATGTCGGACTTCAAGTCGCAGGGCAAAGTCGGATACAATCCAAAGTGGTACGACTGTCATGTCGTACCAGTGTGAACCCAGCCTAAATAGTTTTCTCTCTCTCCTTCCAGGTATGCGTGCGATGTTGCTTAAGTCAAGGGTCTCACAAGACTTCCCACAAACACAGGCAGATCATTCAAAAAACAAAAAACCCTGAAACAAAATCTAAATGAGTGTGGGGAAAACAGTTCCTCTACGTTTATTATTAAGCAACTGTCTGCTTACACAGGCTGACAGCTCTCAGCAGGTACTACAAAATGAAAAGACAACATTGAGTAGAGAATCACAGGTGTCAACATCATGAGGAAAAAATCTAAACGGAACAGAACAGAGGGGTGCAGAGCCCTCGTTGAATCAAGTTCCGAACCTCCAACAGGTTGCCACAAACCTGAATCAATGCTGTCAGTCATACACCGCCGATAGCACAGCACCAATACATACACTCACCAGCCACTTTATTAGGTACACCTTGCTAGTATCGGGTTGGACCCCCTTTTCCTTCAGAATTGCCTTAATTCTTCATGGCATAGAATCAAAAAGCTGTTGGAAACATTCCTCAGAGATTTTGGTCCATATTGACATAATAGCATCACGCAGTTGCTGCAGATTTGTGGGCTGTACAGCCATTATGCAAATCTCTCATTCCACCACATCCCAAAGGTGCTCTATTGGATTAAGAGCTAGTGACTGTGAAAACCATTGGAGTACAGTGAACTCATTGTCATGTTCAAGAAACCAGTGGCACAGCTGAAATACTCATCAGAACAGGCAATGTTTTTCTAGTCTTCTCAATTTTGGTGAGTCTGTGCGAATTTTAGGCTCAGTTTCCTGTCCTTAGCTGATAGGATTGGCACCCGGTGGCACACGGTGTGGTTTTCTGCTGCTGTAGCCCATCTGCTTCAAGGTTTAATGTGATGTGCATTCAGAGTGGTTATTTGAGTTACTATTCCCTTTTTATTATCTGTAGCACATCAATGGAGACAATCATACCCATTACTTAAAACAAGGAGAGTATACAAAACCTCTGGGCAATCCAGACCTAATGGTAAAAAAAAATTATAAAATGTATATTAATTTGTGTAGATGAAATCCAAAGTATAATTAGCTGAATAAAATGAATAACCTATAGATACTGTATAAAATTTCAATTACATTGGGGAATATATATTGTTTAACCCCAAAAAACATGCAGAATAAAAAATATTGCATTTAAAAAAATCAATATAAAAAGGTATACAGAAATGGTGATTATTTGTTACCCAATAAAAAAAAAAAAAAAAAAACGAATGTGAAAATAACATGTTGAATGTGTGAAAAATAGGGAAGATATGTATATACATATGTATGGATCTATATATATATATATATATATATATATATATATATATATAGATAGATAGATAAATATATCTATCTATATATATATAGGAAGGCCAGTATGGTGGCCTGAATTTATGGGAGGAGCCCGGGGGATATTTAACCACTTAAGCCCCGGACCATTTTGTAGCTAAAGGACCAGAGCTGTTTTCAGAATTTTGCATTGCGCTGCTTTAACTGGAAATTGTGCGGACATGCAATGTTGTACCGAAACAAAATTTGCGTCCTTTTCTTCCCACAAATAGAGCTTTCTTTTAATGGTATTTGATTGCCTCTGCGATTTTTTTTTTTGCGATATAAACGGAAAAAGACCGAAAATTTTGAAAAAAAATGATATTTTCTACTTTTTGTTATAAGAAAAATCGAATAAACTCAATTTTAGTCATACATTTAGGCCAAAATGTATTCAGCCACATGTCTTTAGTAAAAAAAATGTCAATAAGCGTATATTTATTGGTTTGCGCAAAAGTTATAGCGTCTACAAACTAGGGTACATTTTCTGGAATTTAGACAGCTTTTAATTTATGACTGCCTATCTCATTTCTTGAGGTGCTAAAATGGCAGGGCAGTACAAAACCCCCCCAAATTACCCAATTTTGGAAAGTAGACACCCCAAGGAAATTGCTGAGAGGCATGTTGAGCCCATTGAATATTTTTTTTTTTTGTCGCAAGTGATTGAATAATGACTAAAAAAAAAAAAATTACAAAAAGTTGTCACTAAATGATATATTGCTCACACATGCCATGGTTATATGTGGAATTGCACCCCAAAATACATTTTGCTGCTGCTCCTGAGTACGGGGATACCACATGTGTGGGACTTTTTGGGAGCCTAGCCGCGTACGGGCCCCCGAAAACCAACCACCGCCTTCAGGATTTCTAAGGGCGCAAATTTTTGATTTCACTCCTCACTACCTATCACAGTTTCGAAGGCCATAAAATGCCAAAATAGCACAAAACCCCCCCAAATGACCCCATTTTAGAAAGTAGACACCCCAAGGAAATTGCTGAGAGGCCTGTTGAGCCCATTGAATATTTTTTTTTTTTTGTCCCAAGTGATTGAATAATGACAAAAAAAAAAAAAAATTACAAAAAGTTGTCACTAAATGATATATTGCTCACACATGCCATGGTTATATATGGAATTACACCCCAAAATACATTTTGCTGCTTCTCCTGAGTATGGGGATACCACATGTATGGGACTTTTTGGGAGCCTAGCCGCGTACGGGACCCCGAAAACCAAGCACCGCCTTCAGGATTTCTAGGCACAAATTTTTGATTTCACTCCTCACTACCTATCACAGTTTCGAAGGCCATAAAATGGCAAAATAGCACAAAACCCCCCCAAATGACCCCATTTTGGAAAGTAGACACCCCAAGCTATTTGCTGAGAGGCATGGTGAGTATTTTACAGCTCTCATTTGTTTTTGAAAATGAAGAAAAAAAATTATTTTTTTTTTTTTTTAATTTTCAAAACTTTGTGACAAAAAGCGAGATCTGCAAAATACTCACCATACCTCTCAGCAAATAGCTTGGGGTGTCTACTTTCCAAAATGGGGTCATTTGGGGGGTTTTGTGCCATCTGGGCATTCCATGGCCTCCAAAACTGTGATAGGCAGTGAGAAGTGAAATCAAAAATTTACACCCTTAGAAAGCCTGAAGGCGGTGATTGGTTTTTGGGGTCCCGTACGCGGCTAGGCTCCCAAAAAGTCTCACACATGTGGTATTCCCGTACTTAGGAGAAGCAACAGAATGTATTTTGGGGTGTAATTCCACATATGCCCATGACATGTTTGAGCAATATATCATTTAGTGACAACTTTGTGCAAAAAATAAAGAATAAAAAAATAAATTGTCTATTTTCCGCAACTTGTGTCAACATATAAAATATTCCATGGACTCGACATGCCTCTCAGTATATAGCTTGGGGTGTCTACTTTCCAAAATGGGGTCATTTGGGGGGGGTTTGAACTGTTCTGGCATTTTATACACAACATTAGGTAGCTTACATCCACTCTTCTAACCACTTGAAGGCAAAGCCCTTTTTCACACTTTTTGTTTACATGAAAAATTTTTTGTTTTTTGCAAGAAAATTATGTTGAACCCCCAAACATTATATATATTTTTAAAGCAAAGGCCCTACAGATTAAAATGGTGGGTGTTGCAATTTTTTTTTCTACACAGTATTTGCGCAGCGATTTTTCAAACGCATTTTTTGGGGAAAAATACATTTTTTTTAATTTTAATGCACTAAAACACACTATATTGCCCAAATGTTTGATGAAATAAAAAAGATGATCTTAGGCTGAGTACATAGATACCAAACACGACAAGCTTTAAAATTTCGCACAAACGCGCATTGGCGACAAACTACATACATTTTTAAAAGCCTTTAAAAGCCTTTACAGGTTACGCCGTTAGATTTACAGAGGAGGTCTACTGCTAAAATTACTGCCCCCGATCTGACCTTTGCTGTGATACCTCACATGCATGGTGCAATTTCTGTTTACATATGACGCCAGACCGACGCTTGCGTTCGCCATTGATCAAGAGCAGGGCAGGACAGGGGTGTTTTTTTTTTTTTATTATTAATTTTGCTTTTTTATTTTATTTTTAAACTGTTGCTTCCATATTTATTTATTTTTATCACTTTTATTGTTATCTCAGGGAATGTAAATATCCCCTATGATAACAATAGGTAGTGACAGGTACTCTTTTTTGAAAAAACTGGGGTCTATTGGACCCTAGATCTTTCCTCTGCCCTCAAAGCATCTGACCACACCAAGATCGGTGTGATAAAATGCTTTCCCAATTTCCCAATGGCGCTTTTTATATCCGGGGGGGGGGGACATTCCCTCCCACTGCTTGTAAAAGCAGTCCAGAGGCTAATTAGCCACTAGGATTGCTTTTACATGAAAGCTGGCCGCTGGCTGAAAAGAATGATACCAAGATGATATCTAAACCCACAGGCATCATTCTGGTATAAACATTCAAATCCAGCAACATACCAGTACGTTGCTGGTCCTTGTTGGACATGTATTGTAATCTTTTTTTTCATGCAGCCTGTTGGCTGAACGAAAAAAAAAGATTGATCGGTGGATATGCCCACCATTAGAATACCGCCCTTCATCCACCCACTTCTAATGATGGGCATACATGCACCATTTATATATGCCAAAGCATGGGGGCATCTTCCCGCAAAAGTTATGCCGCGTACACATGGTCAGACTTTTCCACGGGCAAGCCTCCGTCGGAATTTCGACCGTATGTACGCGGCATTAGGAGCAAAATCGCTCCTCCGCCCCTGCTGCCCCAATGCTTCGGCATATATGTTTTTTTTTTTTTTAACTGTGGTGGTGAAATCACCTCCTACAGCACTGGAGTCGCAGGGATCAGGCCTGTCTCTGCGAACGCTGCAGTTATGTGTGTTGTGTTTTGTAAGTGACAGTGATCGATCGATACTGCACTTGGGTGGCCTGGGCTGGTCCGAGGGGCAAAACGCAGGTGCTGGTAGGTATCTGGGCTGATCCCGCTAACACTGCGTTTTTGGGAACCCTAAACTGCTGGGGATGCTAGTATAGATCTGATCAGATCAGATATTGATCTGTTCAGATACTATACCACTAAGGGGGGTGTATGCTTAACACGTGGGTGTTAGCGCTACTGGCACTAACCTGATGCTGCCTGGGGTGTGAAGCAGACCCTCTCTGACGCTAAAACCTAATTGATATCACCCGCCGGGCGATCAGGGGGTTAAACCTTTATTGGGTTATATACGGCGGGTGCCCTGACACTATAAAAAGCAAACTAACTAACCAGCGTCACCCGTAACACTTATATGGTGATTACTGGTGAAAGGGTTAACTAGGGGCAATTAGGGGGTTAAAACCTTTATTAGATAATATATGGGGGTACCTGACGCTATAAAAACCTGACGGCGAACCTAAAAAAAAATTACTGGCTACCTATCGGCATCACCGACACTGATGCCCCGTACACACGATAGTTTTTAATGTCATTTTTTAAACCAACGTTTTTCTCCTCGTTTTTTTTCATGTTTCCTCTCAAGCCTGCCTTGCGTACACACCATCATTAAAAAAAACGATCAAGCAAAGCGCAGTGACGTTCAACACGTACGACGGCACTATAAAGGGGAAGTTCCGTTCGAATGGCGCCACCCTTCATGTTAGTGTAGTGGCCTCACCCTCTCTCCAACTTCTTCATCGGTTACACACCAACTCATGTCTAGGGGTTTCTGGGTTGTGAGAGTGAGATGCGCCACGGCCCATGTCCTCCCCATTGCAGTAGGGAGGTGAAGGCCACTTTCTTTCTTTTCCTCGGGCCGGTGTGTTCTGCGAATGCACTGAGTCTGTAAATGCAAGCTCACCAGCCTCCCCTTTGCTTCCAGTAACTGGAGTTCACACACCGAAGAAAGATCCAACACTTGTTTATTTGGCACTCCAATAGCAAAGCACAATAAACAGTTCTTTTGCAATTACTGGTTGGGACCTATAACCTTGCCAACGGTGGGGCGAGCAGATCAAGGCACTTCCTAACGTTAAAGTTCTATGCCACTGTACTATGACCAGCGGCGCCTAAGCCAATCCTGCTGTTGCAGAACAGGAAAGATGGAGTCTCTTCCAGCAACCCCTATGAACAGCAATGGAGCCCTCTTCGATACGCTGTGGCCCCTATCAGGGGGATGTGTCCTCCCAAGAGAGTTCCCGGAGGCCCACTGTCACCGGGTCGGTGCTGCTCCGGGTCTCCAGTGGGTAACCTCCCCGGCCTCCTCACCTCAGGTACGAGTCCCTCCGCTCAGGGACCCTCGGACAGTCCACCCTAGCGGGACCCAGTCGAAGGTACTGGGCCCCAGGCCTCCTCGATAGTACCTCACCCCAGGCTAAAGGTGCCTGGGATGGACGCCAACGTGACTCCGGACCAGGCCATGGGCACCTGGACCAGAGCCCTGGATCTCCATGCACCCAGGCCTAAGGTGCCTGGGTGCGGGCCGCAGCCCTCCTCCTCCGAGGACCTCCTTCTCCGCAACACGACCTCGTGGTAAGGGCGTCTCCCCCTTTTATCTCCTCCCTTCAACGGCCCGGCGGGTTCCCCGCCCCAGCCATACCATCTCCGGGAAGGGACAAAACAGGGAGCACTGCAGGGGATGATTCTACCTGAAGCCTGTGGGTACCCCGCCACCCACAGGCAAAGGAGAATATTACATCCTCCAATCCTCCACAAAACAAAAAGGGGTCTGAATCCTAACACAATTATACACCTGGGTCACACTATTGCCCAGGTGTATCCCATCAATTTGAGGACCCCGCTACACACTCCCCCCTGTAATTTGACGCTGGTCCCCAGCGTCAGGTGCACACCCATGCCTCCCATAAAGTGGTGGCATGGAGTGAAACCCCTGAAGCAATTCCTCTAAATTTTTCCCAAGTGCCAAGACCTGCTCAGGGAATGGGGAACATATAAAACAACTTATGTCATAAAACACTTTAAACATTTGCATAGTCACAACCCCTCTCCCACACTGTCTAAGAGCCACCCACTCTCAATGATCTTAATTGACGGTTCTCCTGCAGGGGAAAGAAAAAAAAAAACATCCTAACATAATTTCGTGTCATTTGGGATGAGTGGGCCTGTCAGCCGAGAGACCCACTCACTCCAACAAGCAAGGTGATGTGTGTGTGAAACATTTTCAAACATTTGTTGCGCAACACTGCCACCTGGTGACAACACTGCGGTCATGACACTCAACGAATCTTCGTTCTTCCAGCTTTTCCCTACTCTGCCACTATTCCCAAATGTCCTTGCCTTTGGCACATGAAGAAAAGGGGAAACACGAAAACACAACAGTCCCCAAGTCTCCAACGAGAAAAAGAAAAGCCCAAATAAAAACAAAAGCAGGGCACAGTCCTGGGTGTCTGGGAATGACTCTTCCAGAAAGTTCAAGTGCACAAAGGAAATAAACAGGAGTTCTTTTCTCCTATAAGTAAAACTTTGGATCCGGCAGGTACAGGGGTTTCAGGTGTTTGTCAAACGCCTCTATCGAATACTCGACATCTTCTCCTTCTATTCTGCAAATGACTATCTTGTCAGCATGGATATGGCGCCCCAATTTCCATTCAGCTCTGCAGTCCTCAAACCTCTTAGACACTGCCGGCACACATTCCAGGTACCTGCGAGCATGGGGCACCTTCAACTTGTCCCACACAAACTCGTCATACCATCTTGCTCTCCAGACTTCTACCTCATATAGCAAGTCCCGGGGCAGATACGGGTATTCCCACCCATATTCCCGAGCTACTTTGTGGCAAAACAGTCTCTGCAAGCGGGCCAAAGGTGGCATAGTGGCTTTCTCTTCAGTTCCAGGCAGCACAATAGCTTCCGGATGCCGAGGTGCCTTTACCAGCTCCCTGAAACTGACTTTCGGCGCTCTCAGAGAAGCGCGGGGTATCCCCACAACCAAAGTAGGTGAGGTAACAGTAGATGAGGACACAGGTGGAGGGGTAGGTTCCCTCGTAAGCTGCGGGTCTTCCACCCGAGGCGTGCTGTCTCCTGTGTACATGGGTGAATCCTGTACCGCACGGGAAGCAAGAAGTGGCACTCTATCCCAGCCCTTGCGGCTGAACAGTTCGTCTATCTCGCCATCATCTCCGCAATCAGACAGCGACTCTAGGTCGGAGGTGTCATACATCTCCGCAGGCAGATATTTTCCGGTGGACACAGAATCAACCTCCCTGGGGGGTTCCACCTCCAATGGGCCCCCGACACCTTCAACCACCACCACAGTCCCAACCCCTGGCTCACCTGTCCCTTGTAGAGGACTGGGAAGTCCGGAACTTCCTTCTCGACCGGCGCTATCCAGGCCAGGCAAGCAGCGGGGTGAAGCTCGACCACGTCCATAGGATGCCTGTACTAGGCCAACTTTCCTCTTCGGTGGTGGGAGCAGAGAACTTGTGGCGACCGAGGCAGCATCCTCGGATTTTTCTCTGTTAGGCAGTCCATCGCCCTGGTCAGCGCGCATGGGAACCTCGACAAAGGCCTTGATCTCCCCTTCCGGAGTAGCAGTACCCGTGAGGTGGTTGAGGCGAAGGGCCCGGGGCCTTGCTGTGGACGACTCGACCTCAAAAAGGAATTCTCTGCACTCCTCATATCGCCCGAATGGCTTCAGGGTGACCACCAGTCCCGAGCAGCCGGGACAGATCACACCGAGGGCCTCCGTGTCTCTGCAAGTGTACAGAGCCAACCGCCCTCGGGGCCTAAGTCTTATCCCCGTGTCTGTGATGGGGGCAGCAAAGGAAGTCATTCTCGTGGGGTGAGGGACCATAATCCACGGAGCACTTGAGGTCATCCCGACTGTCTGCTGCTCCATCATGCACTGACCCCGCGCCGGAGTCTCCACGTGTATCCCCACACTTGGCCAGACTCCTCCCATGAGCTGTACATTTTCGCGGGCTTCCTCTTGACTCCGCCCACGAACGATGTCGCCATGGGGTGCCTCGTGGCGCAGTGCGTTAACAGTCCCCACGTGCAGTACGTCACACGGCTGGACCTCTCCCTTTTTCCGCTCCTCCGCATGGGCCTTTCCCGTGTTAGGGTCATTTCCACAACTCCGAGCAGGGACGCACTTTGGCCAGTAATATGGCCGATCTGCTCGGAACTCCTCTGGGCAGCAAAGTTCAAATGTAGACATTCTCAAGTCCATCTTTAGAACACACTCTATCCCGGACGAACGAGCCCCCACGTGTAGCGGCCTCACCCTCTCTCCAACTTCTTCATCGGTTACACACCAACTCATGTCTAGGGGTTTCTGGGTTGTGAGAGTGAGATGCGCCACGGCCCATGTCCTCCCCATTGCAGTAGGGAGGTTAAGGCCACTTTCTTTCTTTTCCTCGGGCCGGTGTGTTCTGCGAATGCACTGAGTCTGTAAATGCAAGCTCACCAGCCTCCCCTTTGCTTCCAGTAACTGGAGTTCACATACCGAAGAAAGGTCCAACACTTGTTTATTTGGCACTCCAATAGCAAAGCACAATAAACAGTTCTTTTGCAATTACTGGTTGGGACCTATAACCTTGCCAACGGTGGGGCGAGCAGATCAAGGCACTTCCTAACGTTAAAGTTCTATGCCACTGTACTATGACCAGCGGCGCCTAAGCCAATCCTGCTGTTGCAGAACAGGAAAGATGGAGTCTCTTCCAGCAACCCCTATGAACAGCAATGGAGCCCTCTTCGATACGCTGTGGCCCCTATCAGGGGGATGTGTCCTCCCAAGAGTTCCCGGAGGCCCACTGTCACCGGGTCGGTGCTGCTCCGGGTCTCCAGTGGGTAACCTCCCCGGCCTCCTCACCTCAGGTACGAGTCCCTCCGCTCAGGGACCCTCGGACAGTCCACCCTAGCGGGACCCAGTCGAAGTTACTGGGCCCCAGGCCTCCTCGATAGTACCTCACCCCAGGCTAAAGGTGCCTGGGATGGACGCCAACGTGACTCCGGACCAGGCCATGGGCACCTGGACCAGAGCCCTGGATCTCCATGCACCCAGGCCTAAGGTGCCTGGGTGCGGGCCGCAGCCCTCCTCCTCCGAGGACCTCCTTCTCCGCAACACGACCTCGTGGTAAGGGCGTCTCCCCCTTTTATCTCCTCCCTTCAACTGCCCGGCGGGTTCCCCGCCCCAGCCATACCATCTCCGGGAAGGGACAAAACAGGGAGCACTGCAGGGGATGATTCTACCTGAAGCCTGTGGGTACCCCGCCACCCACAGGCAAAGGAGAATATTACATCCTCCAATCCTCCACGAAACAAAAAGGGGTCTGAATCCTAACACAATTATACACCTGGGTCACACTATTGCCCAGGTGTATCCCATCAATTTGAGGACCCCGCTACATTAGTAAAGTTTGTTGGGCGACGATTCGCGCTTTTCAGTCCATTACTGTGTAATGAATGTGCTATCTCCATTACGAACGCTAGTTTTACCAGAACGAGCGCTCCCGTCTCATACTTGATTCTGAGCATGCGCATTTTTTTTCACGTCGTTAAAGCATACACACTATCGTTTTTCACGTAGTTAAAAAAAACGACATGAAAAACGACGTGAAAAAAGAGAGCATGTCCGGAATTTTTAATGGCCGTTTTTCACGTTGTTAAATATGCTCTGGAGCATACACACGATCATTTTTCAGGGCCATTTTTTAAAATGGCAGTTTTAACGGCATGAAAAACGATCGTGTGTACGGGGCATGAGACAACGATCATAAAAATGATCGCTTAGCGACAGTGGTGATAGGGGGTGAAAGGGTTACCTGGGGGGCGATCAGGGGGTTAAACCTTTATTAGATAATATATGGGGGTACCTGACGCTATAAAAACCTGCGGCGAACCTAAAAAAAATTACTGGCTACCGATCTGCATCACCGATGCAAAGACAGCGATCAGAAAAATTATCGCTTAGCGACAGTGGTGATAGGGGGTGAAAGGGTTACCTGGGGGGCGATCAAGGGGGTTAAACCTTTATTAGGTAATATATCGGGGTACCCGACGCTATAAAAACCTGCGGCGAACCTAAAAAAAATTACTGGCTACCGATCTGCATCACTGACGCTAAGACAGCGATCAGAAAAATGATCGCTTAGTGACAGTGGTGATAGGGGGTGAAAGGGTTACCTGGGGGGCGATCAAGGGGGTTAAACCTTTATTAGGTAATATATGGGGGTACCCGACGCTATAAAAACCTGCGGCGAACCTAAAAAGAAATACTGGCTACCGATCAGCATCACCGACGCTAAGACATCGATCAGAAAAATGATCGCTTAGCGACGGCGGTGCTAGGGGGTGAAAGGGTTATCTGGGGGGTGATCAGGGGGTTAAACCTTTATTAGGGGGGGTTAGGGGGCTACACTGGACCTAAAACTAAATGTAGTGACACTTTTACAGTCACAAATGTCACTGATTGCAGTGATCACTAAATAAATGGTCACTGCAATCAGTGACACTGTGACTGGGGGCTGGGGGGTGATCTGGGGGGGCCTGGGGGGGGCGATTTATGTGCCTATGTGTCCTGGTGTCAGTGTGCTGTTTTGTGCACTAACCTGCATCTTCTCCTGTACGGCGCTCGGTATATGTGAGCGCCGCAGGAGAGATGACATCACTTCCTCCTGCCTGTGTAAACAGTACACAGGCAGGTGAAGCTCTCTCATTCGCCGGGAGCGATCGAGAGGGGGGGGCCGGAATCGAACGGCCGTCCCCTCATGCCGGATCGCTCCCGAAGGTAAAACGACCACCCACTGTAAAGAAGGGGGGTCCGATCGGACCCCCCAACTATACAAAGGCAGTCACGTACATATACGTGATTCTGCCTGTCTGTGCCATTCTGCCGACGTATATTTACAGTGGGCGGTCGTTAAGTGGTTAAGCAGCCCATTCATCCATGCTCTTTGTTAGTTCCAATGCGCGATACTACACGTCACTAGGTGACTCTTCCCAGCTCACCTCATGCTCGTGAGTCTGTGCGTTCGATTACAAGTGTGTTGCGGCTTCGCCATTCGTGGTCTTCGGCTGAGGTTCTTGCTCACTGTTGCAGGTAGGATTCAAACCTTTTAGTATAATACGCAATGTTGCAATTCGTTATGCTTCCTATACCGCATCCTTTCGTAAAAAAACCTGCCTCCGAGTTGTTGTCGGTCATGTCCCGACATCATTTGGCACAGGCGTAGTACATTCACAGGTTCCTTCTGCCCTGTTTGTCATCCCATCTATAAACATACGATTCATTTGTAGATCCAAGCCACTGAGCCGCTGTCGGTCGATGTCCGATATCACTCGACATAGGCTTCACTGGTTGTAGGATTCACTGTCCATGGGGCTGCTGTCTCATCCATTTGGAGATGAGCATATATTGTTTGCACGAGTTCTGTGGCTGATTAAGGTGGTAATTAGACCCACCTGGTGTCTTGTCCTAATCCCATTTTGAGTCGCAAACCACTGTGACCCTTGCAACCTCGCAAAACTTTTCAGCAACTCGACTCTCATTTGGGACCCTTGCAACTATGCAATACCATATTAGCATCCTGACACCCATTGAGACCCTTTGCAGCCATGCAAAAATCGTCTCAGCAGCCTGACACTCATTTGAGACCCTTGCAAACACGCAATACCATCTCAGCAGCCTAAAATGCATCTGGGGCCCTTGCAAACACAATATCATCTCAACAACCTCACTCTTGTTGACCCTCGCAACCCAGTAATGTTGTCTCAGAAACCTCACACTCATCGACACCCTTGCAACCATGCAATGTCATCTCAGCAACCTGACACTCATTGGGACCCTTGCAACCACGCAAAATCGTCTCAGCAACCCGACACTCATTTGAGACCCTTGCAAACATACAATATCATCTCAGCAGCCTGAAACACATTTGAGGCCCTTGCAAACAAAATATTGCAACCACGTAATGTCATCTTATCAAACTGAAACCCATTGGGACCCTTGGCATACCGACCAGACAACCTTATGTTGTATGTCATGTCACGTGTTTATGTAAACCATATCGGTCTCGGTTTTAGGACCACAATCATAAGTAAAAAGGTCAGTATGGTGGCCTGAATTTATGGGAGGAGCCTTTGGGGGTATTTAAGCAGCCCACTCGCCCATGCTTTTTGTCGGTTTCAGTGCGGGATACCCTCTGTTAAAAAATATGCAATAATATATATATAATATATAGCTATTGCATGAATGTATTAATGTGAAGTGTCCCTTGTTTGCTAGTCTAACCTATTAGAATATGCTAGGCCTAATGCTACAATGTAAACTATGAAGATAGACGCATTTGCTTAGTAAAACAAGTCACATTTATTTCCTTTAAAAGTAGGAATGTCATATACTAACAACAGATATCTATAAAGCCTATAACAATAATCCTAATAATGAAAGATACTTATCCACTTTTCTCGGTAACCCTCACTGGCTGTGCTCAGATGTAAAAGAGAAGCTAGGCCTGGGCCGCATGGTGTTTAGGCCCAAGCCAGTCTGGGCCTCATAGTTTAGGCCCAAGCACAAGCTTCTATAAGGCTCCCACCAGCAGAGGTCTTCAGAAAAACAGAGAGAGAGCTCTGTGTTACGAATCCTTTTTACAAAACTCACTCATTACTCATTCAAACTCCCCCCATTGCCAACCCATATGCCTCTGGCCCAATCATTTTTCACAGGGCAGTCCTCAAGCTTGCTTGTAGATGTTATTGTTCTATACACACATGAGCCAGACCCCCTGCTATGTAGCCTGGGGCACAATTCCTCTGTGCCTTTTAAAACCATGGGATTGCAAGTGTCATTTCGTTGTAAAAACAGATGTATGGAAACTTTAGGAATATACCATGTTGTTTGCCCCTCCAACACCCTCCCTCCCTTCCCTTTTTCAGGGCACTTCTCAACACATCCTTCCTTTATAATTACCTATTACTTACCTTGGGTATGCCCCCTTTTCTTGGCATATGGACTAGACCACCAAGGCACACCTCAGGTCTATTTACGTTGTATGTCTTGTCGGGTGTTTATGTGATCCATATTGGTCTCGGTCTTAGGGCCACGACTATATACAGTATCTCACAAAAGTGAGTACACCCCTCACATTTTTGTAAATATTTTATTATATCTTTTCATGTGACAACACTAAAAAAAATGACACATTGCTACAATGTAATGTAGAGAGTGTACAGCTTGCATAACAGTGAAAATTTGCTGTCCCCTCAAAATAACTCAACACTAGGGATGAGCTTCGAGTTCGAGACGAACTCATGTTAGACTCGAACATTGCCTGTTCGCCGAACAGCGAACAAATAGGGGTGTTCGCGGCAAATTCGAAAAGTCTATGGGAGAAATCTAAAGTGCTAATTATAAAGGCTTATATGCAAGTTATTGTCATAAAAAGTGTTTGGGGACCCTGGTCCTGCCCCAGGGGACATGTATCAATGCAAAAAAAAGTTTTAAAAACGGCCGTTTCTTTGGGAGCAGTGATTTTAATAATGCCTTAACTGAAACAATAAAAGTGAAATATTCCTTTAACCACTTAAGCCCCGGATCATTTTGTAGCTAAAGGACCAGAGGTGTTTTCAGAATTTTGCACTGCGCTGCTTTAACTGAAAATTGTGCGGACATGCAATGTTGTACCGAAACTAAATTTGCGTCCTTTTCTCCCACAAATAGAGCTTTCTTTTAATGGTATTTGATTGCCTCAGCGATTTTTATTTTTTGCGATATAAACGGAAAAATACTGAAAATTTTGAAAAAAAATATTTTCTACTTTTTGTTATAAGAAAAATCGAATAAACTCAATTTTAGTCATACATTTAGGCCAAAATGTATTCAGCCACATGTCTTTAGTAAAAAAAAATGTCAATAAGCGTATATTTATTGGTTTGCGCAAAAGTTATAGCGTCTACAAACTAGGGTACATTTTCTGGAATTTACACAGCTTTTAATTTATGACTGCCTATCTCATTTCTTGAGGTGCTAAAATGTCAGGGCAGTACAAACCCCCCCCCCCAAATGACCACATTTTGGAAAGTAGACATCCCAAGGAAAATGCTGAGAGGCATGTTGAGCCCATTGAATATTTTTTTTTTTGTCCCAAGTGATTGAATAATGACAAAAAAATACAAAAAGTTGTCACTAAATGATATATTGCTCACACATGCCATGGTTATATGTGGAATTGCACCCCAAAATACATTTTGCTGCTTCTCCTGAGTACGGGGATACCACATGTGTGGGACTTTTTGGGAGCCTAGCTGCGTACGGGCCCCCAAAAACCAAGCACCGCCTTCAGGATTTCTTAGGGCGCAAATTTTTGATTTCACTCCTCACTACCTATCACAGTTTCGAAGGCCATAAAATGCCAAAATAGCACAAAACCCTCCCAAATGACCCCATTTTAGAAAGTAGACACCCCAAGGAAATTGCTGAGAGGCATGGTGAGTATTTTACAGCTCTCATTTGTTTTTGAAAATGAAGAAAGAATTTTTTTTTTCAAAACTTTGTGACAAAAAGTGAGATCTGCAAAATACTCACCATACCTCTCAGCAAATAGCTTGGGGTGTCTACTTTCCAAAATGGGGTCATTTGGGGGGGTTTTGTGCCATCTGGGCATTCCATGGCCTCCGAAACTGTGATAGGCAGTGAGGAGTGAAATCAAAAATTTACACCCTTAGAAAGCCTGAAGGCGGTGCTTGGTTTTTGGGGTCCCGTACGCGGCTAGGCTCCCAAAAAGTCTCACACATGTGGCATCCCCATACTCAGGAGAAGTAACAGAATGTATTTTGGGGTGTAATTCCACATATGCCCATGACATGTTTGAGCAATATATAATTTAGTGACAACTTTGTGCAAAAAAAAAAATTTTTCTTTTTTCCGCAACTTGTGTCAACATATAAAATATTCAATGGACTCGACATGCCTCTCAGTATATAGCTTGGGGTGTCTACTTTCCAAAATTGGGTCATTTGGGGGGGTTTTGAACTGTTCTGGCATTTTATACACAACATTAGGAAGCTTACATCCACTCTTCTAACCACTTATAGACAAAGCCCTTTCTGACACTTTTTAATTACATGAAAACTTTTTTTTTTTTGCAAGAAAATTATGTTGAACCCCCAAACATTATATATTTTTTTAAAGAAAAGGTCCTACAGATTAAAATGGTGGGTTTTGCATTTTTTTTCCACACAGTATTTGCGCAGCGATTTTTCAAACGCATTTTTTGGGGAAAAAATACACTTTTTTTAATTTTAATGCACTAAAACACACTATATTGCCCAAATGTTTGAAATAAAAAAGATGATCTTAGGCCGAGTACATAGATACCAAAAACGACATGCTTTAAAATTTCGCACAAACGCGCATTGGCGACAAACTACATACATTTTTAAAAGCCTTTAAAAGCCTTTACAGGTTACCACGTTAGATTTACAGAGGAGGTCTACTGCTAAAATTACTGCCCTCGATCTGACCTTTGCGGTGATACCTCACATGCATGGTGCAATTGCTGTTTACATATGACGCTAGACCGACGCTTGCGTTCGCCATTGCGCAAGAGCAGTGCAGGACAGGGGTGCTTTTTATTTTATTTTTAAACTGTTCCTTCCATATATATATTTTTTTTTTATCATTTTTATTGTTATCTCAGGGAATGTAAATATCCCCTATGATAGCAATAGGTAGTGACAGGTACTCTTTTTTAAAAAAAAAACTGGGGTCTATTAGACCCTAGATCTTTCCTCTGCCCTCAAAGCATCTGACCACACCAAGATCGGTGTGATAAAATGCTTTCCCAATTTCCCAATGGCGCTTTTTATATCCGGGGGGGACATTCCCTCCCACTGTTTGTAAAAGCAGTCCAGAGGCTAATTAGCCACTAGGATTGCTTTTACATGAAAGCCGGCCGCTGGCTGAAAAGAATGATACCAAGATGATACCTAAACCCGCAGGCATCAATCTGGTATAACCATTCAAAATCCAGCAACATGCTGGTCCTTGTTGGACATGTATTGTAATTTTTTTTTTCATGCAGCCTGTTGGCTGAACGAAAAAAGAGATTGATCGGTGGGTATGCCCACCATTATAATACCGCCCTTCATCCACCCACTTCTAATGATGGGCATACATGCATCATTTATGTATGACGAAGCATGGGGGCATCCTCCCGCAAAAGTTATGCCGCACAAACATGGTCGGACTTTTCCACGGGCATGCCTCCGTCGAAATTTCGACCGTATGTACGCGGCATTAGGAGCAAAATCGCTCCTCCGCTCCTCCACCCCTGCTGCCCCAATGCTTCGGCATATATGCTTTTTTTTTTTAACTGTGGTGGTGAAATCACCTCCTACAGCACTGGAGTCGCAGGGATCAGGCCTGTCTCTGCGAACGCTGCAGTTATGTGTGTTGTGTTTTGTAAGTGACAGTGATCGATTGATACTGCACTTGGGTGGCCTGGGCTGGACGGAGGGGCAAAACGCAGGTGCCAGCAGGTATCTGGGCTGATCCCGCTAACACTGCGTTTTTGGGAACCCTAAATTGCTGGGGACGCTAGTATAGATCTGATCAGATCAGATATTGATCTGTTCAGATACTTTACCACTAAGGGAGGTGTATGCTTCACGCGTGGGTGTTAGCGTTACTGGCACTAACCTGACGCTGCCTGGGGTGTGACGCAGATCCTCTCTGATGCTAAAACATAATTGATATCATCCGCCGGGCGATCAGGGGGTTAAACCTTTATTGGGTTATATACGGCGGGTGCCCTGACACTATAAAAAGCAAACTAACTAACCAGCGTCACCCGTAACACTTATATGGTGATCACTGGTGAAAGGGTTAACTAGGGGCAATCAGGGGGTTAAACCTTTATTAGGTAATATATGGGGGTACCCGACCCTACAAAAACCTGCGGTGAACCTAAAAAAAATAACTGGCAACCTATCGGCATCACCGACACTAAGACAGCGATCAGAAAAACGATTGCTTAGTGACACTGGCAAAAGGGGGTGAAAGGGTTACCTGGGGGGGCGATCAAGGGGTTAAACCTTTATTAGGTAATATATGGGGTACCCAACGCTATAAAAACCTGCGGCGAACCTAAAAAAAATAACTGGCTACCTATCGGCATCACCGACACTAAAACAGCGATCAGAAAAACGATCGCTTAGTGACAGCGGTGCTAGGGGGTGAAAGGGTTACCTGGGGGTGCGATCAAGTTATTAAACCTTTATTAGGTAATATATGGGGGTACCCGACTCTATAAAAACCTGCGGCGAACCTAAAAAAAATAACTGGCTACCGATCGGCATCACCGACACTAAAACAGCGATCAGAAAAACGATCGCTTAGTGACGGCGGTGCTAGGGGGAGAAAGGGTTACCTGGGGGGGCGATCAAGGGGTTAAACCTTTATTAGGGGGGGTTAGGGGGCTACACTGGAACTAAAACTAACTTTAGTGACACTTTTACAGTAACAAATGTCACTGATTGCAGTGATCAGTAAATAAATGGTCACTGCAATCAGTGACACTGTGACTGGGGGCTGGGGGTGATCTGGGGGGGCCTGGGGGGCGATCATGTGCCTATGTGTGTGGTGTCAGTGTGCTGTTTAGTACACTAACCTTTGTGTCTTCTCTCATGCGGCGCTCGGTATATGTGAGCGCCGCATGAGGGATGACATCACTTCCTCCTGCCTGTGTAAACATTACACAGGCAGAGGAAGCATTTGATTCGCCGGGAGCGATCACGAGGGGGTGGCCAGAATCGAATGGCGGCCCCCTCATCACGGATCTCTCCCGAAGCGATCCCGGCCGCCCACTGTACCGGAGGGAGGTTCGATTGGACCCCCCACCCATACGAAGGCAGGCACGTACAGGTATGTGATTGTGCCTGTCCGTGCCATTCTGCCGACGTATAATTACAGTGGGCGGTCGTTAAGTGGTTACATTTCGTACCTGGGGGGTGTGTATAGTATGCATGTAAAGTGGCACATGTTTCCCATGCTTAGAACTGTCCCTGCATAAAATGTCATTTTTGAAGGAAAAAAAGTTATTTAAAATTCACTCGCGGCTATTAATGAATTGCCGGCTCCCGGCAATACATAGAAAAGTCATTGATATAAAAAAAAAAAAGCGTGGGGGTCCCCCAGAATTCAATTACCAGGCCCTTCAGGTCTGGTATAGATATTAAGGGGAACCCCGCCGCAATTTAAAAAAAAAATGCGTGTGGTTCCCCCAAATATCCATACCAGGCCCTTCAGATCTGGCATGGATTTTAGGGGGAACTCCACCCCAAATTTAAAAAAAAATGGCGTGGAGTCCCCCCAAAAATCCATACCAGACCCTTATCCGAGCACGCAACCTGGCAGACCGCAGGAAAGGAGGGGGGGACGAGAGAGCGCCCCCCCCCTTCTGATCCGTACCAGGCCACATCCCCTAAACATGGGGAGGATGTCCCCATGTTGATGGGGACAAGGGCCTCATCCCCACAACCCTTGCCCGGTGGTTGTGGGGGTCTGCGTGCGGGGGGCTTATCGGAATCTGGAAGACCCCTTTAACAAAGGGGACCCCCAGATCCCGGCCCCCCCTATGTGAATTGGTAAGGGGTACATTGTACCCCTACCATTTCACGAAGAAAGTGTCAAAAAATGTAAAACAAAACACACCAACACCTTGGAAAAGTCCTTTATTAAAAAAAAAAAAAAAACGATTCCAGCGGTGAAATCCAGTGTCCCGCGGCGATCCGATGTCCAGCGCTGTCCGTCATTGGCTGAGCCTGAGCAGACCTGATGGGGAACTTCCTCCGCAGTCTATTACATGTATAGACCCGCCCCTTCTAAAGTTCCCCATCAGGTCCGCTCAGCCAATGACTAGGTGTAACACTGAGGACCTGATGCGGAACATGAGAAGGGGCGGGTCTATTCATGAATTACACAGTGAAGGAAGTTCCCCTTCAGGTCCGCCCCCTCGGTATGTCAGACCGCGCCTACATCATTGGCCTGAGCGGACCTGATGGGGAACTTCCTTCACTGTGTAAATTACACAGTGAAGGAAGTTCCCCGCTCAGGCCAATGACGTAGGCGGGGTCTGACATACCGAGGGGGCGGACCTGATGGGGAACTTCCTTCACTGTGTAATTCATGAATAGACCCGCTCCTTCTCATGTTCCGCATCAGGTCCGCCCCTTCGGTATGTCAGACCCCGCCTACGTCATTGGCCTGAGCGGGGGAACTTCCTTCACTGTGTAATTTACACAGTGAAGGAAGTTCCCCATCAGGTCCGCTCAAGCCAATGACGTAGGCGCGGTCTGACATACCGAGGGGGCGGACCTGAAGGGGAACTTCCTTCACTGTGTAATTCATGAATAGACCCGCCCCTTCTCATGTTCCGCATCAGGTCCTCAGCCTTACACCTAGTCATTGGCTGAGCGGACCTGATGGGGAACTTTAGAAGGGGCGGGTCTCTACATGTAATAGACTGCGGAGGAAGTTCCCCATCAGGTCCGCTCAGGCTCAGCCAATGACGGACAGCGCTGGACATCGGATCGCTGCGGGAAACTGGATTTCACCGCTGGAATGTTTTTTGTTTTTTTTTAATAAAGGACTTTTCCAAGGTGTTGGTGTGTTTTTTTTTTTACATTTTTTGACACTTTCTTCGTGAAATGGTAGGGGTACAATGTACCCCTTACCAATTCACATAGGGGGGGCCGGGATCTGGGGGTCCCCTTTGTTAAAGGGGTCTTCCAGATTCCGATAAGCCCCCCGCCTGCAGACCCCCACAACCACCGGGCAAGGGTTGTGGGGATGAGGCCCTTGTCCCCATCAACATGGGGACATCCTCCCCATGTTGAGGGCATGTGGCCTGGTATGGTTCAGGAGGGGGGGGGCGCTCTCTCGTCACCCCCTATTTTCCTGCAGCCTGCCAGGTTGCATGCTCGGATAAGGGTCTGGTATGGATTTTTGAGGGGACTCCCCGCCATTTTTTTTTAAATTTGGGGTGGAGTTCCCCTTAAAATCCATGCCAGATCTGAAGGGCCTGGTATGGATATTTGGGGGGAACCGCACGCATTTTTTTTTTAAATTTGCGGCGGGGTTCTCCTTAATATCTATACCAGACCTGAAGGGCCTGGTAATTGAATTTGGGGGGACCCCCACGCTTTTTTTTTATTTTTATCAATTACTTTTCTATGTATTGCCGGGAGACGACAATTCATTACGGTAATAGCCGCGAGTGAGTTTTAAATTACTTTTTTTCCTTCAAAAATGACATTTTATGCAGGGACAGTTCTAAGCACGGGAAACATGCGCCACTTTACATGCATATCATACACACCCCCTAGGTACGAAATTTAAAGGAATATTTCACTTTTATTTTTTCATTTTAAGCATTATTAAAATCACTGCTCCCGAAAAAACGGACGTTTTTAAAACTTCTTTTTGCATTGATACATGTCCCCTGGAGCAGGACCCGGGTCCCCAATCTCTTTTTAGGACAATAACTTGCATATAAGCCTTTATAATTAGCACTTTAGATTTCGAACGTTCGAGTCCATTGTATTTAATAGGGTTCTAAAGTTCACGCGAACATTCTGTCTGTTCGCAGGTTCTGGTGCGAATCGAACAGGGGGGTGTTCGGCTCATCCCTGCTCAACACACAGCCATTAATGTCTAAACCGCTGGCAACAAAAGTGAGTACACCCCTAAGTGAAAATGTCCAAATTGGGCCCAAAGTGTCAATGTTTTGTGTGGCAACTATTATTATCCGGCACTGCCTTAACCCTCTTGAGCATTAAGTTCACCAGAGCTTCACAGGTTGCCACTTGTCCTCTTCCACACCTCCATGACGACATCATGGAGCTGGTGGATGTTAGAGACCTTGTGCTCCTCCTCCTTCGGTTTGAGGATGCCCCACAGATGCTCAATAGGGTTTAGGTCTGGAGACATGCTTGGCAAGTCCATCACCTTTACCCTCAGCTTCTTTAGCAAGGCAGTGGTCATCTTGGAGGAGTGTTTGGGGTTGTTATCATTTGGAACACTGCCCTGCGGCCAAGTCTGCAAAGGGAGGGGATCATGCTTTGCTTCAGTATGTCACAGTACATGTTGGCATTCATGGGTCCCACAATGAACTATAGCTCCCCAGTGCCGGCAGCACTCATGCAGCCCTAGACCATGACACTCTCACCACCATGCTTGACTGTAAGCAAGACACACTAGTCTTTGTACTCCTCACCTGGTTGCCGCCACACATGCTTGACACCATCTGAACCAAATACGTTTATCTTGGTCTCATCAGACCACATTACATGGTTCCAGTAATCTATGTCCTTAGTCTGCTTGTCCTCAGCAAACTGTTTGCAATCTTTCTTGTGCATCATCTTTAGAAGAGGCTTCCTTCTGGGATGACAACCATGCAGACCAATTAGATGCAGCGTGCAGTGTATGGTCTGAGCATTGACAGGCTTACCACCACCCCTTCAACCTCTACAGCAATACTGGCAGCACTCATATGTCTATTTTCCAAAGACAACTTCTGGATATGAGGCTGAGCATGTGCACTCAACTTCTTTGGGTGACCATGGCGAGGCCTGTTCTGAGTGGAACCTGCCCTGTTAAACTGCTACATGGCCTTGACCACTGTGCTGCAGCTCAGTTTTAGGGTCTTGGCAATCTTCTAGGCCATCTTTATGTAGAGCAAAAACTAAAGAAAAGCTTGGACAGCCGCACTCCAAAAAATTTGTTGGTTCTTTATTTTAAAAAACAAGGTCACATCAACACATATGACAGCAAAAAACAGCAAGAGGAGCTGACATGTTTCACACTGCAAATCAGTGCTTAATCATAAATCACATTTATGTAGAGCAACAATTCTTTTTTTTAGATCCTCAGAGAGTTCTTTACCATTAACTGCCATGTTGAACTTCCAGTGTTCAGTATCAGAGAGTGAGAGCGATAACACCAAATTTAACACACCTGCTCCCCATTCACACCTGAGAACTTGTGACACCGGAGAGGAAAAATGACTAATTGGGCCCAATTTGGACACTTTCACTTAGGGGTGTAATCGCTTTTGTTGCCAGCGGTTTAGACATTAATTGCTGTGTGTTGAGTTATTTTGAGGGGACAGCAAATTTACACTGTTATACAAGCTGTACACTCACTACTTAACATTGTAGCAAAGTCTAATTTCTTCCTTGTTGTCACATGAAAAGATATAATAAAATAATTTACAAAAAAATGTGAGGGGTGTACTGGGTGTATGTGTATATATATATATATATATATATATATATATATATATATATATTATACATGCAGTATAGGCACAAAAGCAGAAACGTCTAGTGTGTATCTACTGTGTATCTCATAAACCACAGTTGTAAAATATATTTAAACGTTTTCCATCTTCTATAAACAGCATATATGGTCTTTATTTACAAACAAACAGTTAAGTAGACCTGTTCACATAATTTTACAGTTTTCCTGCCACTAGCTTTCTCACTAAACATTCAGACAAAACCTTAGAAATGATTTAAGTTAGATTTAAAGTATTCATCTGCTGAGCTAGTCCTGAAAAGTTGAAATCAAGGCTTTTAAACAGTAGGGAACATTGAGAATATAGTACCATTCAGTGTAATTTTGTTTAGCATTTTTTTTTTCCTTTATTTCTGCAGTCATTAACATAACACTGGAGATAATAAGGTTTTTTTGTAATCTTTTTTTTCCTCAGTGGGCACAGATCTCAGACATTTACAGAATGCTGAGTATGTATTTGTCCAATTACTGTAAACTTCAGCATTTTTAATACACTTTTTATAGTTACTTAGCAAAACAATTAGAACGTTCAAGGCAGCAACTATCTGTTACTTTATTATAGGATTTGACAAGAATTTATGCAGCGGAATAAGGCTTCATTTATTTATGAAATGTATTCATTTGAATATTAGCTGCACATTAAAAAAAATAATGTTTCCCACAGCAACTTTACTTTGAGACATGGCTTACCGATAACAGAGGTATGCTTAGAATATACAGTATTATGCTCACTGTGTACCAGTATGTCTACATTTTTTATATTAAATTCTAGTTGTTTTAATAGAGATTTAGAACAATGTTCTTAATATGTAAACTTTACATATGCAGGTTCTTAAAGATAGCTCAGAATGGAGGTTAAAAGACTTTTAAGTTTCCAACTCAAGCTCGTAAACTTGAACACATCCCTTGAGTTAGTGTTTATGTATGCAGAAATTCCTGTAGTAAGACTTTAAACATTTCTGTTCTTTAGTGCAGAAATAGAGCTAGCTGTGTTTCATTGTAGCATTTAAGGATTTATATATGTCCCCAAAGTGTACTGATTTATATTTTATTTAAAACTAATACTTTTCCTGTACTCCATAAATGTATGTCATGCATTAGTCCAACATTTGCTCCACTAAACTAATTAGAAACAAATAAAATAAATAAATATGTAAAACGTTATACATATGGTAAAATATTACTCTTAATTGAATAGAATGCATTTTCACTGCATGAAAGGAAAACAGCGACCATAGTTAAACAGGGCCAGGATATTATGCATTAAGTATAAAGAAGATTTTTTTTTTCTTTTTAACCACAATACCTTTGTGTAGCAGTAAGTTTTTAAACATAGTCAAAATGTGAAGTTGTGGAGGAGCTTGTCTATGGGCACTAGCAGATGTGTCTGTTGAATGCTCCAGCTTCACCATTTGGGGAAAATCACCTATTGCCATAAATTCTCAATATTTTCCTAAGCACCATCAGCTTCAGTGACAGGAAGAGGGTGAAACAACACCCTTTGCATACCCATAAACATAGAGTCCTTGTTTTAATGCATTCCCAATTCCCTATCGAAAGCCACAAATACAAGGTGGCACCAGAAACACCCTGAACATTCCAAAAGAAGAGGATACTAGACAAGCATAATTTCTTACCAACATCCCTGTATATGTCTACTAAATATACAAAACTTCCATGGGACTTTTTAGGCAACTGATATTGATTAATGCATTATAAAAATAACCTTTTTATTGATACATCATAAAATATATGTGCAACTAAAATTACATTATGGCTTATAAAATGTTACATCCTGGTAATATACAATCTTATATCACAGCAATACCCAAAAAAACCTTGGTCAGGGACCAAATTACATTTGTGTTGATCCCAATCCAACATCTCAACTGTGGGGACAAACAATGGACTATCAACACAACAATTGTACCATATATACTCGAGTATAAGCCGACCCGAATATAGGCCGAGGCACCTAATTTTACCACAAAAAACTGGGAAAACGTATTGACTCGAGTATAAGACTAGGGTGTCCATCTGAATGCCTCACTGTGCCTCACTGTGTCCATGTGCATGCCTCACTGTGTCCTTGCCTCACTGTGTCCATGCCTCACTGTGCCCATGCCTCACTGTGTCCATGCCTCACTGTGCCCATGCCTCACTGTGTCCATGACTAGACTGACGTTTAACATGGGAGTCTACGGAAGGGGTGCCCGGCTTTGAAAAATCGGTGCTCCCCGGCCATAGGTCCCCCAGACAAAAAATTTTGCACACTTATAGAGAATAAATGGGGCTACATTTGTGCCAAGTTTCGGGTCCAGGGGACCTAAGACCGGCCAGTACCTGGTCCCCAAAATCACTGGATAAATTACCGTTTAACATGAGAGTCTTAGGAAGGGGTGCCCGGGTTTGAAAAATCGGTGCTCCCCGGCTGTAGGTCCCCCGGACTCTTGTATAGGAAGAGTGAGGCTACATGTGTGCCAAGTTTGGGGTCCAGGGGACCTACGGCCGGCCGGTACCGCATCCCCAAAAACTCGGAGATCAGGCGAAAAAGGTGACTTGAGTATAAGCCGAGGGGGGCATTTTCAGCACAAAAAAATGTGCTGAAAAACTCGGCTTATACTCGAGTATATACGGTAATTTGGTTTCTGATATGGGTTGTTTTGGGTATTGCTGTGATGTAAGATTGTACTGTATATTAGCAGGTTGTAACATTTTATTAGCCATAATATAATTTTAGGCGTGCATATATTTTATGATGTATCAAGAAAGAATATTTTTATAATACATTGTCAATATCAGTTGTCTAAAAATTTCTATGGAAATATTGTATATTTGGCAGACTCTGAGCATTCTCCCAAATGTGTGACAGCTCCTCCTCCACAAGGAAACCCAAGAGAAATGACGACTACTCATAAGAAAATACTGTTTATCTGAATTCTCACAGCTACTGAGAGAACTGCAAACAATCTTTGCATTATTATCTACTAAAAAAGACATTAAACACATGTTTTACCACCTCAAATCTACACTCAAAAGTGATGTGGTGGAGATATGTTAAAGTTACATACAGGGAGTATGTTATTTATTATTGTTAAGCCTTCAAGTTCAAATTATTGTTGGGTTTAATTGGGGAGTGTTGGGAGCTGATTGTTCTATGTCCAATGCACATATCTTGCATTGGACATAGAAGGGCATTAACTGTCCACAAAAAAATAAGCCCCCTCCCTCAGATACCACAACCTTTTTAAGTAACAATCCCATTCAAAAGCCCTTTATACCACCTCATTTGTCCTTAAAGTGTAAGTTCACCTTTACAGAAAAATCTGTAAGTTGAACTTACACAGGACCCCCTCCTTGCCACCCCCCACCCACCCCCGGTCCTTCTGTCCTGGACCACAGCAATCTCCCGTTCTGAGCCCTGGTATATCTGTGTCAGAGGCTTAGAAATCCATTCGGCATCCACATGTCTTCTTCATAGCTGACAGGACATGCTATGAGGCTGCTGATTGGTCGGTGCTGTCCATGTGACGGCGCTGACCAATTAAAAAGCTCTGAAACTTTCCTCCTGATGAGGTACGTTTTGGACATTCAACTGAGGGGATTTTCCCACCCCATCAATCATATAGTAGACTAGAATACATCTTAGTCTAATGTCATATTTAGGACTTGCAACCCACTGCCTGTATTAGCCAAGAAAAAACTAGTCCCATCATTTATTTATTACAGGCACTTACTGTATATAGCATTAACAATGTACACAGAACTTTACATACAGTATATATTCACATCAGTTCCTGCCTTCAAGAAGCTTACAAACTAAGGCCCTTAACTCACTTTCATACATACACATAATAGGGCCAATTTACCTTTCAGCATATCTTTGGAGTGTAGGAGGAAACTCACCCAAGCACAGGGAGAGCATGCAAACTTCAGACAGGTAGTGCTATGATTAGGATTCAAACCAACAACCCTAGTGCTGCAAAGCAAAAGTGCTAACCACTTAGCCACTATACTGCCTTTATCATTACTCTGTGTTTCTGATACTTCCCATCCCACCCTTTGTTGTAAACTTGACAAACTTCCCTTGAAATATCTTTTAATCCATGTAGCTTTTTTTTAGAATGTATTTCCAATTCTGCAGCCAGATTGGTATAACACCTACTTTGTATTTGCATGTTCTCATTAGCATAGCATAACCTAAAAAATAAAATAAAATTTGGTTAATTTTTAAAAGTGCTTTTTACATGCTCTCCCTTCTTTGTAATGTTTAGAAGTGGACTGTGGAGTAATGTATAACACAATTAACCCTGTCTGTGCTGTGTTTTGAATTATTTATTATCAGCTGTAAACTAGATTAGAACACTGTCTGTAACAAAGGGTTGACAAATTAGAAACCACCCACCTCATTGTATGGTGATGAGGCATAGCTGAAACTGCCCCTTACTGACAAAGGCTTTTGAGACTTTCCAGAAATTTTTTGAATCAGCCATGACACATTCTGCTTAAAAACATCTAAAAGGATAAATGTTTTTTTTTTAAGTGTGTTGTGTTAATGGTAAACAAACATATAGTGTGGATTTCCTCCAATGTGACTACAAAAGTGGAATTACACTTTAGTTCATACAGTATTTTATAGCCAATTCCCATGGGCTAGCAGAAAGGTATTCAGTAATAAAGAAACAACACATTATTCATAAATTCAAACATATTTATTCATTTGGCAATTTATATGGCCACGGTGTTATCCATGGGGGGTTAACTTGAACATATTCAAATTTAAATAAATATAAAGCCATCCTGGCTAAAATACACTAAATAAAATGAAGCGGTGTCCATCCAGCCAATGCTGGACGACTACTCCCCACCGGCTGAAGTCAGCAGAGAAGCTGCTGGCTGAGGCCCCCCCAACACCGTGGCTGACTCAATTAAATTCTGCAGCCCCATATTAAAAATGCCCAAACCTATTACTGATAAATGAACCATATCATCCCGAAATAAACCTGGCACAAAACCTTACAATTCGGAGTGGCGAAAGGATATTCCACCGGACGAAATTAGAAAGCTATGAAATGTTCTATTGAGACGTCTCCTAATCCTATCTACATAGAAGAGACTACCGAAAGGCGACCATAAGATCTGTGGGATCATCTTAGATAATGCCAATATGGCGGATAGGAACATAAGCTTCATAGAACAAAGATCTCTCTTTATCTCACAAAGCAATTCCCATGTACCAACCTTGCCTAAAACATTTGCCCCAGCATGAATAACTAAAATTTGGGGGGAAGGCCATATGCCTGATAAATAGATTAGATGAACCTTAAGGTTCCGCCACCGCAAACCCCTAACACCTGACCACAAAACTACAAAGACTTAGTGTCCAGACCTAAATTAATGGAGTAGATCCTGGTTCCGGCATGTTCCGGAATCTCCTACTATCCATATAGTTGTTTTGGGAAGATCTGAAAGAAAAATCACAGAGTTAGTAAATCCAGGCGGACATATAGCTTATACCTGTCACTCCCCGAACAGCCTCCTGGTGGATAAAAAAGGAATCATTACAACAAGGTCTGACTGACATACACCTAGAAACATGCAAAACTGGACATATTACCGTATTAGAAGAACTTGATAGAGAGATCCAATGACCCTTGCCAACTGGCAGGGAATTTGACCTGCAAAGGAAAAGGTTAAGGGATCTCTTACTTAAGGAAACATGAGAACTACGAAGAAAAGATACAGATCTCTTATTTACGGCCGTAAATTCCCCAATCCTAAGGGCTCAGAAAAAAGGCGACAAACAGCAGCTCTGAAAAGACTGAGCTCAAAATCCGATCTACACACTACTTCCAGAGTTTTAAGAAGATCTACCAACAATGACACCAAATTAGGGCGCCTATTATCATAAGAAGGTCTGGACCTTCTGAAACCCTTAAGGACTTGCCTAACCTTAAAGAAAGAAGTTAGAGGTGGTAAACCTGCGAATTTCAGAAAAATGATACACCCGCTAAAATCTTGCTTATGGGTGCCGGGCTGAGGTTTGACTGGATCAGTGAAGACATGAAAAACAGAGAGGTATAAGAAGTCACATTCAACATATCCAGACCTAAGCCCAGACAAAAAGAACACCATCTGGACCAAGAGAGTTGATAATCTAACCATGTCTTCCCAGACACCGAGCTTCTGAGGTTAGCCAGTATTAGCTCCAAATCTGGGCAAGGAGTCCCGTGCTGATCCGCTGCTGGAGCCAATTCCCGAAACTTCCCGAACTGCGAACGAGACAAAGCATCAGCAATGTTATTACGTACGCCTGCTATGTGTTCTGCCTTTAACCAAATATTAAAGCGCATGCAGTGTAAAACAAGAAAACGTAGCAGCTTTCTCACAAGTTCAGACTTAGAAGATAATGCATTAACAGCAAAGAAAACACCTTTGTTATCTGTGTGAACCAAGATCCTACGGTACAGGAAGACATCTTTCCAAATTACAATGGAAACTATAACCGGAAAAAATTCCGGAAGGACAGGATTCTGAAGAATGTCCTTCTGCAACCACTCCACGTGCCATTTCTTGGCACACCAGTGGCCATTCATAAATACTCCAAAGCCTGAGGACCCAGCCGCATCTGTAAAGAAATTCAGCTGGTAACTATTAACAAATTCTTGTTGCAATTTGGTTGAACCATTAAAGTTACACAGAAAGGCATCCCAAAATTTTTAGGTCCCCCCTAATACTCTTGGAGACACGAATGTGGGAATATGGATTCTTAAGACCTCTGGGGGCCAGAGAAAATTTGCGAGAAAACCCTCTCGCCATAGGAATAGCTCTAGCTGCGATGGCGAAAAGGCCCTATAATGACTGGGCCTCCTTCAGCCGAACCTTCCTTCTTAACAGAAAAACCGAGATCAGCGAACTCATTTTCTGAAGCTTGTGCAATGGAAATCTGAACTCCATAACAGCAGAATCGATGGTGATCCCCAGAAACTCAATAGAAGTAGAAGGAAAGACTGCCTTCTCTGGTGCCAGAAGAACCCGAAGCATTCACAAATACTGAAAAACAGCTGAAGGGATTCAAGGCAGGCAAGGAAACCTACCGGGCCAACAAATAAAACTCCTCTGGATAATGCAGAAAACCCCCAAGGGGTAAATTTCTGACAAAACCCAGTGCAAAAAGGTAGAAAACGCTTCAAAATAAAAACAAGACAGCGAAAAAACAAACAAAAACCATGGGCATACATTTATCAAAATAATAAATTGAAAACCTTGAGGATGGACTGGGAGTAAACGAAAGGCCGATTTAATATCAGCCTTGGCTAGAAGGGAACCTTGCCCATAATGCCTCAGAATGTCCAACGCTTCATCAAAGGAAGAATTGTAAACCGGAGCTTCGATGTCGGAAACGTCATCATTTAAAGAAGAATCTAAGGGATAAGAAAGGTGGTGTATCATACGATAGCAGCCACTTTCTTTTTTTGGCACTATTCCTAGAGGCGAGAGCCTAAAATTTGGAAATGGAGGAGTAGAAAAAGGGGCCTGCAATCCTGCCATCTGCTAGTTCCTTGGAGATTTTGTCCTGAACCACAGATGAATGTGTAAAAGCGGATTTCAAATTCTGGACCATAGCACAGTCCGCTCCTTTAAATGAAGGGACCAAAAAAGCCATCCCTGAACCCTTCAATTAGCAGAGCTGCCATTTTGCGATTGGGATATCGCTCTAACCATGGAAGCATTCCTGCTGGGCTCTCCGGGGTCAATGCTTTTCCCATGAGCGCCCCTGGGAAGTGACTGAAAAGAGGTTGCGGCAGATTTACGAAAGCATCTTCTGGCTGCATGGATCCCATTACAGTGGGAGCACTCATGCTTATACCTGCAATTCACCCTAAATTTGCATTGCCCTTTGAAGGCAAAACAAAATCCTTTGCGAAATATATTTTGTGGATTAGACGCCAATCTTATTGTGAACTGAGGTTTCGGAGATGACTTAAAATAAACCATAATCCCACGTTCTTAGCCAATGCAACGAGGGGTGGACTGCCAATTTTGATGAACAGTTTCATCATATGTGTACCATGCAGATCCATCGAAATGGCAAAAGGCTTCAGCAATTTTTTTTTTTTTTATAAATCTTTTTATTTAATTTCTTAAACAAACAAAACATAACATAACATAACAACACATCATACACATTAAATCTAAAATATATTAGTAAAATAACACGATCCCATCACCTTGCATAGCAAAAAACAAGAAATAAAGAAATTATGATTATCACTATTATTTCCAATCATTTCTAAACACAAATATCCCATATAGGGAACATCCCTTCTATGAGTTGTTACCTCCCTCTATGTTAGATGCCGTATATGGCTTATCCAGCCACTTTGCCCAAACCTCATCATACTTACTAGGGCGACCCCTATTCCTATAGGTATCTCTGTACAATGGAAGATTATTATTAATCAATTGTTTCCAATATATAAACGGAGGAGGATGAGGTTTCTTCCAATATAATGCAATAGATTTTCTTGCGTAGAATAATGTTGTATTAATAAATATTCGTTCGGTCTCTATAGGGGTAATATCCTCTACTAAGCCCAGCAAACAGACTGACATTGAAAACGGTAAAGGAGCAGAGGTAATAGAGTTTAATAGATCCACTACCTCCATCCAAAATGTAACTATATATGGACAGGTCCAGAAGATGTGTGTGAAATCCCCTCGAGCTGCTCCGCACCTCCAGCACTTAGAGGAACAAGCAGGATTTATCTTTTGAAGTCTATATGGCGTGATATATGCTCTGTGTATGAGTTTAAATTGGATAACACGATCCCTCAAGGAGACCAGAGATCTCAAAGGGAAATCCCACACACAGCTCCAGTCCTCCATACTCAAATCTGGTATATCTCGAATCCACCTAGCTCGAAGACTCTCTAATGGCAGGATAGAAATTAAAGTAAGATGAGAATAGTGTCTCGAGGTAGGCTTATCCAGACACTCAGACCTAAGTACTAACTCCAAGGTAGATTGTATCATCGTTAAACTATTCTGTGGAAACTCTGCATGAAAAGTATGTGAAAGCTGGTAGTATCTAAATAGATAAGAGCTAGGAAGATTAAACATTGAGGTTAGTGTAGAGAAGGTGGATAACCTCTGATCAGTAACCACTTGGACAAGTAATTTAATATTGTATTTGGTCCATGCAATAGGCTCTGGTGTTTTAAGGAATTGAGGAAGGGTAGGGTTTAGCCATAGAGGGACATTTGGAGAAATTACTCCCTTTGGATAACCCTCACATCTAAGGCCGGCCTCCCAAGCTTGAATAGTATTAAGCATAGGAATAGTCACCTGATGAAGTGCCCTACGGCCCCTAAATAAGAGAACCTTAAGAGCTTCTACGGAACCTACTACTGCTGCTTCTAACCGGGCAGAAGAGTTATATAGATCTGGGTTTAACCACCATGTGGCCGTAACCAACTGAGTGGCCAAAAAATATTTGTATAGATCCGGAAAAGCTAGTCCTCCCTCTTCACAAGGGCGCATCAGAGTGCTTAATTTATACCTAGGATTTTTTATCCCCCATAAAAAAGATGAAAACAACTGATTTAGTCTTTTGAAAAAGGATACAGGGAGCCATTGAGGAGAATGTCTAAATAGGTACATGAATTTAGGTATAATTTTCATTTTTAAAAGATTAATACGCCCCAATAGAGACAACGGTAGAGACTTCCATACTTTTAATTTAGACTCAGTATCTCCCAAAATTGGGGTCAGATTCAGAGACATAAATTCAGAAGATTGACGAGAAATTATCACTCCTAAATACTTAAAATTATCTACCCACTGCAGTGGAGTATCCTTCATAGCCGTACTGCGAGCCTCCATATCTATTGGAAACAGCAATGACTTAGTCCAATTTACCTTCAGCCCTGTAACCGTTGAAAATGAATCCAGTATATCCAAGGCCCCTTGTAACGAGAGGCCAGCATCATTTAAAAATAATAAGAGGTCGTCTGCATACAGAGCTACCCTCTCCTCCAGCCAACCGATCCGCAATCCCCTAATATTAGGTGAAGTACGTAGAGCCTCAGCCACCGGTTCCATAGCAATCGCAAAAAGGGCTGGAGAGAGAGGGCAGCCCTGACGGGTTCCCCTAAATAGTGAGAAGGAAGCTGACAACCCTCCTCCCATCTTTACTGCAGCTCTGGGATTCTTATATAAGACCTGTAACCATTTTATAAATACCGTTGGGAAGCCCATTCTGCGGAGTACTTCCCACAGAAAGGGCCACTCCAAGGTATCAAAGGCCTTCTCAATGTCCAGGGAGGCAATAACCCTAGATCCCATATTAAGATGTGAAGCATAAATATTGGTATATAATCTCCTCAAGTTCACATCAATGGATCTGCCTGGCATGAAACCAGTCTGATCTGAATCAATGATATTAGACATCAACGGTTGTAATCGTCAGGAAATTAACTTTGTCAAAATCTTGAAATCTACATTCAAGAGTGCAATAGGCCTATATGAAGCACAGGAGGATGGATCTTTCGGATGCTTGTAAATTAGGACTATATGAGTCTGGCATGGATCCCTCCTTCAGACAATCTGAGTAAAGAGAGGCCAGTACAGGAGATAAAAGCTCTCCATGAGCCCTATAGAATTCAATAGGAAGACCATCAGGCCCTGGTGACTTCCCCAATGAAAAGGAGCCAATAACAGAAAGGACCTCCTCCGATGTTATAGGACGTACTAGCATCTCCCTCTCATTATCGGATAGCCATGCCAATGCGACTGAGTCCAGTAACTCCGCTAACTCAGTCGACTGAAAACTAGAAGGCAGCTGAGATGTATATAATGTCTGATAGAATTGTCGAAACGTCTCTAAAATTTTAGGCTGTGTACGGACCGTATCTCCAGAAGTGGTATGTATTTCCAAAATCTGGGTACTAGATTGTTCATGTTTAGCCATCATGGCCAAAAACCGTCCATTACGGTCCCCCTGCTCAAAAGATTTCTGTTTATTTTTATATAGATCTATCCTCGTAGCCTCTGTTATATGCAAATGTAGGGTCCGTTTACTATGTAATAAGGCATTAAAATTTAATTCTGAGGGATCCGCGGTATATTGGGCTGTTTGTTCCTCTACTATAACTTTCAAAGCGTCATTTTTTGCTCGTTGAGACTTATTAACCGCTTTAATAGCGGATATATATTGTCCTCTTGCATATGCCTTAAAAGCATCCCATAATATTGCCGAAGTGGATGATCCTACATTAAACTCCCAATACTCTACTAAAAGGGGCAGGATTTTTTTAACTATGTCTGAGTGTGAGATCCAATGCGTGCCCAGTCTCCACTGTGCTGCATCACGAAGGTGATGCATGCAGAGTGTAAGCATGAGCGGAGCATGATCGGATAATATTTAGCATCTACTATATCTGCTAATATCGCTGAATTGACAAAGGCTAAGTCTATACGTGAAGCTGTCTTATAAGAAGTTGAAAAACATGAATACGTTCTACTTAGTGGATTTTTCCATCGCCAAACTTCTACCAAATCTACCATCTGGGCCCAATTAAGGAGCCCTGCAGAGAATTTTTTTGCAGGAGTTGGTCTATCCAAAACAGGATCAAGTATAGAATTAAAGTCACCCATTATCAGTAACTTAGCCGGACCGTACAAAGAAATTTTTTCCACAAGACTATATAAGGGGGTCACCAAAAAAGGAGGTGGTATTTACACACTAACAATTATATATCTCTGGCCCCATAGCAAAAAGACAACAAGAACATATTTACCCTGAGGGTCAGAGAATACATCTTCCACCATACAGGATAAAGATCTGCTAATCAATATCGAAACCCCTCTAGAGAAAGTGGAGTATGTAGCGTGGTAAGCCTTCTGTACCCATGGCTTCTTTAGGGTCAGTAGCCTACTCCCCATAAGGTGAGTTTCTTGAAGTAGTACTATATGGGGAAGATAACTTTTCAAATACTTAAATAACAACGCTCTCTTAAATTTGGAATTTAGGCCACGGACATTCCATGACAGAATAGATAAGACCTCCTGATCACGTGATACCATCTAAACAGAGAAAAAAGTAAAAGTAATACTTAACTAATAATTTATATTTCAAGATGGCTTGCAAGGTGATGGACCTCAAAAACAACAAACTTCTGAGTGAATATATTTCAGAAAAAATACAATAATAAAAATGAGATAATATGTATAAACATTTAACAAAAACCCAACCCACCCTACCTTTCTCCAGCGACATCCCCCCAAAAAAAACAGGGGGGGCGTGGGGAAGGCCTTATCCCAAAATCTATCAGAAAATAGGCAACTATACCCTAATTGTCCTAAAAAAAAAAAAAAAATTAGAAGAAGAACCCCCCCCCAAAAAAAAACAAAAACAAAAAACAAAAACCCCCCCCAAAAAAAAGAAAAAAGAAGAAGGGGGAGGAGCAGGTAGAAGTGCCCCAAAAAAAACAGTCCACCCCCACCGCCCCAGGTCTATATTCCGTGACAGGAGGGGCAGGCTTCAGCAATTTTATCCAAATGCTGGAATAAACCTGAGCACTTCCCAGGAAAGTGTTCACCCATGACTGCTGCATAAATGCAGAAGGCCTGTAACCAGTTCTGGAATGTTTTTGGAACAGCCCTCCTATCTTTCTCAGATCTATAAAAATGTGCTCTGAACTGGATTAGAACCCACAACTTCAAAAATATTAGACTGTTACCCGAGGGGTTAATAACCAGTGTAGGGTTAACAACTGTAGAGCGGGTTAAATTTCCTCTCTCCTCTTCCAGTAAAATATTATATATTATCCACAGCACCATAAAAATGTGCCCCTGCATTTAATCTATCAGTGTCACTTTAACCATTTCATTGCCAGCACCAGATACCTGTGCCCTCTGACATTCTTTATCCGCAGCAACATGTGACTGATACCAAAACAAGACCAAGAAACAAGCTTAAAAATATTTCTTGAAAACCGTGACTTAAGCCATTTTACAGACAAAACATTACATACTATTTTTTGCACCAATAACTTGTGCTCCTGGAAAATAACTAATATTAATGCTTGGTTGAATAACATTCCTAGCACCAGTAACCTGTGCTCCTTGTTTTTCATAATATTATTATTAGCACCATTAGCATGTGCCCCTTTGAATTGTTGTAAAACATTTATATTATTATCAGCACCACTAGCATTTGCCCCTTTGAATTGTTGTAAAACATTTATATTATTATCAGCACCACTAGCTTGTGCCCCTTTGAATTGTTGTAAAACATTTATATTATTATCAGCACCATTAGCATGTGCCCCTTTGAATTGTTGTAAAACATTTATATTATTATCAGCACCACTAGCATTTGCCCCTTTGAATTGTTGTAAAACATTTATATTATTATCAGCACCATTAGCATGTGCCCCTTTGAATTGTTGTAAAACATTTATATTATTATCAGCACCACTAGCATGTGCCCCTTTGAATTGTTGTAAAACATTTATATTATTATCAGCACCACTAGCATGTGCCCCTTTGAATTATTGTAAACCATTTGACAGAGAATCAACCAAGCATGACAAACCAGAGACATGAGAAACATAACACTGCTCACCTCAGAAACAGCTGCTGTGTGCTCACTCGATGCCTCAAGGGGAGGCTGAGTAGCGCTGCTCTCCCTCAAACGAGGTGCACTCTGCAGTACTGGACTGCCTGATCTCTCCCCACCTGTCAGCTGAGGAGAAGCTATTCTCTGTCGCTTTGTCTTCCTTCCAGGTTGCTGTCTCGACAGGCAGAACCGAGCCGCGCTCCTCCTCCAGGCACTGCAGCAGCCATTCCCCGCCGCCATCACTCTCAGCCTTCTCCAAGAGATGACATAAGAGAGCCTCACGTCTGCTCGGGGAACGACGCTTCATCCTGCGTTGCGGTCCGGTTCAAAAAGGTCAGTGAGACCCCTGCTCCAGCTCCTTTTATAGACTCCTTCCGCGCGGGCTTTACACCTGCCAAATTCGACCAATCAGCCGCTTACCTTCACTTACCAATCCCATGGCTGTTGCTGCTAGGCTTGTGCAATTCGTTTCGTAACGAATTGAAATTCGTCCGAATTTAGCAACTTTCGGACATTCGGAAGCATTCGAATTTCCGAACAAAGCAATTACGAATAAGACCGAATCCGAAATAAATTATACCGCAAATAGCGAATGCCCGAATGTCTTCGGCATAATTCGTTATGAAAAAGTTACGAATGTACGAATCCATACGAAGCACAATAACACTCACTCTGCTCTGCTCTCTGCTTCTCCCACACCGTGCTGAACTCCCTCTCAAAATGGTGTACAGGGGCGGAGGTTATAGCCGCATGTAAAAAACGAAAGTAAAATACGAGATTTCGAATCCATTCGAAGCACAATAACACTCTGCTCTGCTCTCTGCTTCTCCCTCACCGTGCTGAACCCTCTCAAAATGGTGTACAGGGGCGGAGCCTATAGCCGCATGTTAAAAACGAAAGTAAAATACGAGATTTCGAATCGTTACAAATAACCGCAATGTATTTAGAAAAGTACAAATCCATTCGAAGCACATTAGGCATAATAGGCAGCGTCGTTGTGAGAGAGACACGGAAAATTACGAATCAACGAACCCAAAAAAAGTTACGAAAGTAGGAGTTGTGTCCAGAATCAACGAAAAACAACGTACTCTACCGAAAGTACGAACCCAAAAAAAGTTACGAAAGTAGGAGTTGTGTCCAGAATCAACGAAAAACAACGTACTCTACCGAAAGTACGAATTATAAAGCAACAAAAAATTCAACGAAAAATGTCGCTTGCAAAAATACGAATGAGTCCGAACACGAAAAATCCCGTCTAGCAAAATTACGAATGATTACGAATCAACAGGACCGGAAAGAAACGAACCGAAACGGAACGAATTTTTCCGTTGTGCACAAGTCTAGTTGCTGCCCAGGGAAACTGCAGCAACCAATGGCAACCTGCCAAATTAGAAACAGGGGAGAGAGAACTGCAGACCCCCTTTGAGCTATCCCATGGAGGTCTAGCATATTGCTATGACCTTTCATGCACTGATATTACTGACTCTGATATTACACATTTGTGAGACTAGGATGCTCACAAATGTGTAATTGATGGCACCCTTATATCCCAAGCTATCCATCTCAAAAAAGCAAGGGCAGCTGAATTTAAAGATTTTATTTTTAAAATACATTTACCAGAAATAGTTTTTAAATCCACTAAAGATAACTCAATTCCTTTGGATTCTCATATAATGTTGCACTATGCTGCATCAACTGTTAGACCAATTCTAACTGAAACACAATGACTCTCTAGCAAGGGCAAGGTATGACCACAAATGTGGTAGGACTTTCTATTAAAATTAAATGTTTAATTGAAATTAAGCACACTAACACCTACATTATAAAAATAGATACCCATACCAATTACCAGGTAAATACTGTAGATAAGGATATCCACCCTTATGATTTAACATTATATAATATTTGCAAGACTTCCAGTCCCACCTCCACAAGTAACGCAAATTGATTTCCAGTAAAATATATCCAAAAAACATCTCTCCTTACACTATCTGAAATGGTGAGATGGAGCTTGTTATGGTGTTCCCTTCCATATTGGAATCAACCTTCAACACAATATCCTCTGACTTTGTGTTCGAGTCAAACCCATGTTTGACTCGAACATTGGCTGTTCGGCGAATTGCGAACATTATGGGCCGTTCACGCCAAATTCGAGTGGCGCGTCACGGCCCATAATTCACTGCGGCATCGCAGTGCATTGCTGGCTGATGATTGACCAAACATGCACTATGACCCGCATGCTTGGCCAATCACAGCGCGGAAAAAATGGAGAGCCGTAATTGGCCAAAGCCAGGGTGGCTTTGGCCAATTATGGCTCAGGGGGTTTAGTACACGCCCCACACTATATAAGGCGGCCTTGTGTAGTGTGTTGGAGTTGTTAAAAGAGATAGATATCAGAGAGAGACAGTGTCATTTATATTGAATTAGATAGAGCAGGCAGGCAAGTCAGTTAGCAGCAGTTACAGTGTGTAGAGGATATATATGCATCCTAGGTGTTGTATATATATTTATACACTGTATTCAGTTTAGCTAGATCCGTTCCTGTTATTCTCTATCTATACTGTGACAGGCAGGCAGGTGATTGTGCTAGCTGCAGTCAGTGTTTCACTAAAGCCCTGTACACACGATCGGATTTCCTATGGTTTTTTAACCGATGGATTTTTCCATCGGAAAACCGATGAAGCTGACTTTTCATCAGTCTTGCCTACACACCATCAGTCAAAAAACCGACCGTTCCAAACGCGGTGACGTAAAACACTCCGATGAGAAGAGAAAATTAAGTTCAATGCTTCTGAGCATGCGTCGACTTTTTTATCCGATGAAGTTCCCCACAGACGATAGTAATTTGCTATCGGTTTTTTAACCATCGGATGAATTTAAAACATGTTCTATTTTTAAACACTGATGAAAAAAAGACCGATGGGGCCCATACACGATCGGTTTGTCAGATGAAAAAAGTCCATCGGACTGTTTTCATCGGTTAAACCTATCGTGTGTACAGGGCTTTAGTGTACTGTGTGCTTTGCATAGCATTCACCTAAAGCTTACCTGAATACAGTTAGTGACTATTATAGTGGTGTTCTCATAATAAAACCACAGGCAGAGAGCTGCAAGTATTTTCAGTGTACTTTGTCCTCTGCACAGTTTTTACCTAAAACTAACTGAAAACAATTGCTGCTTTTCCCATACTAATGCCACAGCAGGCAGTTGATTCTGATCTACATTATCAGTACATATATATATATATATATATATATATATATATATATATATCATCCCACCTTTGTGCAGCTACATCTCACTGCAGGCCATTAGTATGTCTGGAAGGCAAACAAGGCGAGGCAGACAGTCACGGTGCAATAAAAGAGGGCAAGCAGGCTCTGTGTCTAGAGGCAACAGTGCTGTTTGTGGACACGGTGCATCCTCATTAGCACGTGGCCGTGGGACGCTGGTCCTTCTTTTTGGCAGCTGGCCATGTTGAGCCGCAACATGCCCAAGACTTGCTAGAGTGGATGACCAAGCCGTCCTCCTCCTCCTCATCCCCTCTCACCCAGGCTCAAGGTACTTTGTCTGGCAAAGCAGCTGCCAAAGCGGCCTCTTCCCTCAGGAGTCCCCCGAACTGTTTGACCACAGTGTTGGGTACATGCTCCAGGAGGATGCCCATCGTTTTGAAGGCTCCGATGATGGAACCCAGCTGGAGGAAGGCAGTAACGTGAGCCCAGAGAAAGGGGGTAGTAACATGAGCCCATAGAGAGGGGGTGCCCAACAAGGTCAGCTATCTGGCAGTCATGTTCCCCCAGCTGCAGCATACTGCCAGATTTGCTCCAGTGATGAGGAGGGAGGGGATGATGAGGTCACTGACTCCACGTGGGTGCCTGATAGGAGAGAGGAGGAGGAGGCACATCTCCAACGAGGCAGGATGCCCTCCAGGGGCCAGCTTAAGGGCAGCACACCGACTGCATCACACCGCAGAGCTCCGCATGTGCAGGGCGCTGCTGTCTCTGCGTGTTATTCCGAAAGTTCTTTGGTGTGGGCCTTTTTCAGACATGAGCGGCAGATCGCACCATTGCCATTTGCAACATATGTCTAAAGCGTATCTCGCTTGGCCAAAACATCAGCTGCTTGGGCACCACGTGCTTGACCAGACATATGTCGACCTGCCATGCAGTTTGTTGGCAAGCTTACCTAAAAGACCCCCACCAAAGAACAAAGCGGACCTCTCCTTGCTCCTCATCAGCTGGGATCTCCAACCCCACTATACTTTCAGTCCTCTCTGAAACCTGCACTGAGAGGACTGAAGGTGTAGAATTAGGTGTGTCACAGCCAAGTACTTGTGGGCAATCTGCTATCAGTACACCGCCGTCCGATTGTACCAGGCAAATTTCCCTGCCCCAGCTGCTGCACCGCCGAAAGAAGTTCGCTCCCAGCCATCCACATGCCCAGCGGTTGAATGCTAGCTTAGCTAAATTGCTAGCACTTCAACTGCTGCCTTTTCAGTTTGTAGACTCTGCCCCCTTCCGCGAGTTTGTGGAATGTGCGGTTCCTCAGTGGCAGGTTCCCAAACGCCACTTTTTCTCACAGAAGGCGATTCTGGCTCTCAAACGGCATGTGGAAGGCAATGTCTTGGCCTCCTGGACAGGGCGGTCAGCGGTAAGGTGCATATTACCGCTGACTCATGGTCCAGCAGACATGGACAGGGACGTTACTTATCTTTCACGGCGCATTCGGTGACTCTGCTGGCAGCTGGGAAGGATGCAGGACAAGGTGCAGTAGTGTTGGAGGTTGTTCCGCCACCACGCCTCCAAAATGTTACTACTGGTGATTCTGACACACCTCTCTCCTCCACCCCCTCCTCTTCTTCTTCCTCCATGACCTCTATCTGTGCTCTGTCCTCAGAACCAGCGGTGCTCCGTAGGCGTTCAAGGAGCTACGCAAGTACGCAGGCAAAAAGATGCCATACGGTGCTTGAGCTGGTGTGCTTGGGGGACAGGAGCTACACTGGGGCAGAGATTCTGTCAGCTCTGCAGGGCAAGGCTCAGAGGTGGTTGACGCCACGCCAGCTTAAGCCAGGAAAGGTGGTTTGCGACAATGGCACCAACCTCCTCTCCGCCCTCCGACAGGGACAAATGACCCATGTGCCCTGTTTGACTCACGTCCTTAACTTGGTGGTGCAGTGGTTCTTGGGCAGGTACCCGGGCTTACAGGAGGTCCTGAAGCAGGCCAGGAAACTCTGTGGGCATTTCCGCCGGTCATATAATGCCAGTGCTTGGCTGGCTGACCTGCAAAAGGATTACAATCTGCCCAAGAACCGCCTAATCTGTGACATGCAAACCAGGTGGAACTCTACATTGGCCATGCTGCAGCGGCTGCACACGAAGCAGAGGGCCATCAATGAGTATCTGTTGCAATATGGCACCAGGACAGGGTCAGGGGAGCTTGTATTTTTTTTCCCCCGCCAGTGGGCCATGATCAGGGATGCATGCACTGTCCTGGCACCATTTGAGGAGGCCACAAGGATGGTGAGCAGTGACAGTGCATGCATCAGTGACACTGTCCCTCTTGTCCACCTGTTGAAGCACACGCTGCATGGAATAATGGACAGGGCACTTGAGGCAGAACAGAGGCAGTGTCAGGTCACCTATGGCCAGGTGACAGATGCACACCGTAGGGGGACAGGAGTGCACCGCAAGGTAGTGAACCCTATGGCTGACTGCTGCGGATAGGAAACTGGGTGGTTGTGGAAAGCGGGACCAGAGGAGCACAACCAGGATCCTATAGGAAGCTAGAGCCAAGATTCCCCAGGGCGCGGAGTCTAAGACCCAGCAGGTCTTCTCCAGAGCCTCTAGTGGTGAGGATGTTATGCTGCAGGCTGGGTCCAGGTCACGGCCCCTAGAGTCTCCTAGCTCATGCCCCGTAGGATAAGGGGAAAAGAGGAGAAGCAGCAGCACAAGATATAAGAGTAACGAATAACAAGCTGAAGGTCAAGGGCCACAAGCAGACAAGGATAACGAAGGACAAGCCGAAGGTCAAGGGTCACGAGCAGACAGGGATAGTCGGGGACAAGCCAAATGTATAACAGAGAGACAGACGTAGCACACGGCAGGCAGGAACCCAAACACACAATGCCTAACAAACACGTTGATCAGCAAAGCAGGCTTGCAGTGCACAGGTTAATATAGTGTTCTGTGATAGGGCCTGGGGTGGAGTCAGGCTGGGAGGAGATTATAAAGGAAGCCAGGTGAAAGGGTTCTGGCCGCCTCTAAGATGAACACATGAGGAGGAAAGGTAAGATGGCAGACAGACATTAATGCATATCCATGACAGTACCCTCCCTCTTACGAGGCCTCCCCCTTCGCCGCCTGGGCCCAGGTTTAGAGGGAAACTTCAGATGAAACTCCTTTAACAGACGAGGTGCAAAGACCTCAGATGCAGTGATCCAAGACCTCTCCTCAGGACCAAACCCTTTCCAATGAACGAGGTACTGAAGAACGCCTTTACAGAGTTGGGAGTCCAGAATTTGACTGATCTCGTACTCCTGATTATCCTCAGAGACAGGTGCCACGGTAGGGAGAGGACGAGAGAATTTATTGAGGACTAAAGGCTTTAGAAGAGCAACATGGAAGGAGTTAGTGATTTTAAGGCTTTTAGGAATCTGGAGTTTGAAACAAACCGGATTCAGTTTAGCAGTTACCGTGTATGGACCAATGAATCGTGGAGCAAACTTCAGAGAAGGAACTCGGAGCTTGATGTTCCTGGTAGAGAGCCAGACTTTGTCCCCTGGCTGAAGAGAAGGCGGTTTACGCCTGCGGCGGTCGGCAAAGCCTTTGAATTTTTCAGCAGCTGCCCGGAGGGAATCATGAACGTCACCCCAAACGGAATTGAGAGACTCCTGAACCGAAGCCAAAGCTGGAATATCTGGAGAACAGATCATGGGAAGAGGAAGTTGAGGGTGTTTTCCATAAACTGTGAAAAAGGGTGTCTTCTGCGAACTGGTATTCACATGATTGTTATGGGAGAATTCTGCCCACGGGAGTAGAGAGGACCAATCGTCATGGTGAGAAGACACAAAGGTGCGAAGAAAGACCTCTAACTCCTGATTAATATAAAACGTGATGGTGACTGCGCTGTAGTGTGTAAAAATAGGATGATGGGAAGGGAGAGAAAAAATTAAGCTCGGAGGGGATGTGGCAAGGAAGGGTAGGGTGTGGAGGTGTGGAGAGGAGGGGGAAGGGGAGGGGAAGAGGGAGAGACTGGGAGACGAAGTGGGTGAGTAATAAGCTAGTATTGGACTAACTAGCAGTGATGTGCAATGTGCACAGTGACACAAATGAAAATACACTAATAAAAGACTGATCAATGATAATCAGAAAAATATGTAACACAGTGAATAATAGACAAAAATGTGACATATAAAACCAATATCCAAATGGTCGAGGTATGCAACACGTGATAAAGATAAACCACTTAGACATAATAATAATCCACAAACAAATCCATGAATGGGAAAAGTGAAATGGATGGGATAAATGAAAACACACACTCAGTGAATGAGTGAACTGTACTAGTAAGGAGAGGCAGTCCCAAATAAGTCCTGGTGATGACTTCCCAATCCTTCCAAAATAACTATATGGTATATGAATAAATCATATGTGGATAAAGTCCCGTCACCAATGAAGTGCTTGAAAAGAATCCTGTGGCGTCCACCCTGTGATCACACCTGGCTTACCTCCCTATTGGAAGGGGGGACAGTATACAGCAGTTCTCTGTAGTGAAGGGGGGTATCACGTCCTTATGGCCTGATCTTTATGGCACCGTTACTCATTGGAGTATATAAGAGAAAACCAAAACAGAGAGTACATCAATAGCGCAACTCTGTGAGTGCAGCAAGAGGAGTGGCTGATGCATACATTCACACACTCACTTGTGATGGAGTGAGCATGGACCTCAATCCAAACGAGCGCCGAGCTCGTGCCAATGGGAAAGAGTGTGACATCTATGGTGCATCCGATGCAACCCTCAGGTGGCAAGTGTCAGCAGCGGCAATCACAGAGTTGGAATGTAGAGGAAACAAAGGACGGAGAAATAGTGTGGGTCTGAAACCGCTAAACGTTTATTAAAACTAAAGTAAAAAACTCACATTTGGAAGTAAAAACCGGGTATTGAATCCTTACGAGCGGCGAGCTCGTCTCCTCTCGGGTCTGCTGGCAGTGTGTCTGTGCTACGTCCTGACGTGTGTCGTCATATCACATGACTTCATCAGAGGCTAGCACTAGACACGGGATGTAGAGTTTAAATAGTCCTCGGCACAGGGCGGGCGGTGGCCATTTTGTTGTAGACCAATGTATATGTATGCGCGCGGCCATGATTGTGAATGTATGCATCAGCCACTCCTCTTGCTGCACTCACAGAGTTGCGCTATTGATGTACTCTCTGTTTTTGTTTTCTCTTATATACTCCAATGAGTAACGGTGCCATAAAGATCAGGCTATAAGGACGTGATACCCCCCTTCACTACAGAGAACTGCTGTATACTGTCCCTCCTTCCAATAGGGAGGTAAGCCAGGTGTGATCACAGGGTGGACGCCACAGGATTCTTTTCAAGCACTTCATTGGTGACGGGACTTTATCCACATATGATTTATTCATATACCATATAGTTATTTTGGAAGGATTGGGAAGTCATCACCAGGACTTATTTGGGACTGCCTCTCCTTACTAGTACAGTTCACTCATTCACTGAGTGTGTGTTTTCATTTATCCCATCCATTTCACTTTTCCCATTCATGGATTTGTTTGTGGATTATTATTATGTCTAAGTGGTTTATCTTTATCACGTGTTGCATACCTCGACCATTTGGATATTGGTTTTATATGTCACATTTTTGTCTATTATTCACTGTGTTACATATTTTTCTGATTATCATTGATCAGTCTTTTATTAGTGTATTTTCATTTGTGTCACTGTGCACATTGCGCATCACTGCTAGTTAGTCCAGTACTAGCTTATTACTCACCCACTTCGTCTCCCAGTCTCTCCCTCTTCCCCTCCCCTTCCCCCTCCTCTCCACACCTCCACACCCTACCCTTCCTTGCCACATCCCCTCCGAGCTTAATTTTTTCTCTCCCTTCCCATCATCCTATTTTTACACACTACAGCGCAGTCACCATCACGTTTTATATATATTTTATTGTTCACTTGGACCAGACCTTCCGGTGACTGCTGCAGTACCCCATCCGTTCCCCTTACACCTCTTATCTGTGCCACTACTTAGCTAGCACGAGGGTTTTCTTGTTTTATATTTACTTCACTTGTCCGCTACCTTACCCTTGCTGCTGTCATGGACATCTTCACTTTCATAGAGCAGAGAGAAGTGGACCTCGATGTAGTTTTTAATAGCGAGGATCCTATTAGTGACACCAATGTTGAACAACTCATGCGTAAACTGGGACACAACTTAGAGAAAAAAGTTAGTCTATGGTGGGATGTGACCACCTTTGATAGATACATCAAAGCTAACATTGTGCCTAGGCGTTTGAGGTGGGATGTTCCCCTCAATGATGGCTTGGTTGACCAAGAATCTATTGATGAATGGTTCAGGTTCTTTAATGAAAAAGGGGCCGAACTATTACATCTTTTGCTCAAACGCAAACAAAAGAAAATGAGAAAACTTGAGCAAACAATAGCAGATCTCAAAATACAGCTAGAGACACATAAAGATTCAACTGAATTTACACGCCTCACTACCCAGCTAAATAAAGATTTAAAAAAGAAGGATGCAGAAGTTCAAATTAAGAAAAGTAAAAAATACACCAGGGACATCAACGACTATAAAAATGATCTGGTCTTCAAGTGGCAGAATAATATGGGGCAAATCGACCCCATTTCAGGTTTCTCAACACCAGAAAGAACAGGTAAACATCGGTTGCCACCCACAGATTGGTCACCTATACCTCGAACATCCGTTAAACATACTCCCATTAAGAACACAAGAGACTACACAGTAAGGGATTTGTCACCCAGAAGGGGAGAAACTTATGATAATAAACAACGACATTACAACACCCCTTATAATGGGGTAAACAAAGGCCCCCCTCCAGTAACAGAAAAGTCCAATCAATATGGGTGGAAGAAACCTAACCATTGGAAAAATAAAAATAAAAAACCATACAAAAATTGGCCCAAACCCAGTCAGGGCCCCAAAGAGATAAGGGTACCCCCATACGAAACTTATAAACAAGAGTACAGATCGGACCACCAGCAGACCAACAATGGATGGAGAGACTATAGGAATGAATATGAAGGCCCTAGGCAATATGATAGAAGTCCAGAGAATCACCATTACTATGGATCGAGAGATGGACGGGGGTCTAGAAATGACTGAGGACATCCACCCACCTCTCAAAGACCCAGAGATAGAAGCCCAGTCTATACATCCAATTATTATGCTCCCCTAAGAGATCTACGAGATGTCGATGTTAGACCACAACGTGAATACAGGATTGAAAACAGGGCCACAATGTCTCTTTTTTAGAGAGGGGGACAGACCACCACCACCCCCCCCGGAGAGTCTAACACCAAACTCAATACCGTATGCCAGAAAGAGAGGGTGTAGAGGTGGGAAAGGAAAAAACACTAAGAACCCACCAATTGGAGAAGGGATATTCAATCTCGCGGAAGCACCGCTCTCTCAAGAAGAACTGATGACGCTGGACAGAGGGCTGAAATATGCCCCTGTCAGAAATTTAGATAAATTTCACGCATATATCAACATCCAGAAATACATTAGAAAACTAAATATCAAGAAGTATATATCAGAAAATCCCATCAGTGCTACAATACGCGAAGATAACCTGGTGGTACACAGCAATCTCAAAAATAAATCCACCTTCAACCCGAAATTAAAAGACAACAAGCACATTGAGGTCTTCAAACATATGGTGACAGACGAACTCAAGAGTATGACAGTAAAAAGTTTGCAAGAACCTAGAATTATCAAAACGGGGTTGCGTAAACTGACAGCGAGAAAAGAGTTGGTGATTAGACCTTCAGACAAGGGAGGAGGTATAGTCATATTAACTACTGAACAATACCATAAAGGGATGTGTGCATTGCTAGAAGATAACAACACCTACTGCAAACTTCGCAGTAACCCTGTGTTTCGGTGGAAAAAAGAATTGGAACAGGTAGTACATTTGGGATTAAAAAAGGGTGTCCTTGACAAAAAGGAAGCGACATATCTAATACCGGAGGCGTGTAGAACCCCGATTATCTATGCATTGCCCAAGATACACAAAAACAGAGTCAACCCACCTTTTAGACCTATAGTGAATGGGATTGACTCCATAACAGCAAGACTTGGGCAATACATAGACCGCTTCCTCCAACCAGCAGTACAAAAGACCAGGGCATACTTGCGGGATACCAAAGAGATGTTGCAGATCCTAGATGAAGATAAGACAACAGGATCCATCTTGATGGCTACAGCTGATGTGTCATCGCTGTACACTATCATACCCCACTATTTGGCATGCAAAGCCACTAAGTGGGGTCTGAGAAAGTTCACTAAATTGGCGTGTATGCAAAGGAAATACATCATCAAATGCCTCGATTTTTGCCTTAAACACAGCCATTTCTGGTATGGTAAAGAATATTACCAACAGAAGACTGGCGTTGCAATGGGGGCCAAATTTGCCCCCAGCGTAGCTGGACTATTCATGGCAAAGTGGGAAGACGAAAGCGTTTTCCTCGAAACACCAGAAGATTTAGTACTTTACAAACGCTACATAGACGACATCTTCCTTATATGGAAAGGTGGTCATGAACAGTTGGTAACCTTCTTTGAGAGATTAAACAATAACCATCAAAATATAGTACTAACTTGGCAAATTGAGGAATCAAACATATCCTTCTTAGACCTTACAATAACAAGAGTCAACAACACCTTTGCCACTAAGACCTTTTTTAAAAGCGTAGATCGCAATAGCTATCTCCCAGTGAGAAGCTGCCACCATCAAAACTGGCTTTTTAATATTCCTAAAGGTCAGATGCTACGCTTACGACGGAACTGTACAGATATCACAGATTTCCATACTCAGGCAAACCTACTAGGTGAAAGATTTGTACAAAAAGGATACAAAGAAGAGTTTATAAAAAGTAAAATAGAAGAAGCCATACACATCCCAAGATGTGAACTACTTCAAAACAAAGGAAAGATTCTTAAACCCGACAAGGTTCCGGTCATTTTAGACTATAACATTCAATATAAGAAGATTGAGAGCATTTTCAGACGCCACTGGCATATCTTGAAAGCAGACAAAAGCCTTAAAGACATACTACCTGACAGACCCCAATTCATCTACAGGCGTGCACCCACATTACGAGATCAGCTAGTGAAGAGTGTGGTTAATCCACCTAAAAAGATCTTTACTTTCTTCACTGGCAAAGGGTTCTATCCCTGCAAAAGGTGCTACGCCTGCAGACGCACGAAACTCCCGAATGAAAAGAGATCCACTTTCCAGTCCAACAGTAATGGGAGAGAATATGAAATTAAAGAATTCATTGGTTGCAATACAGAAGGGGCGGTTTATGTGTTGGAGTGCAGTTTCGGCCTACAGTATGTAGGCCGCACTAAAAGGCTACTTAGGATCCGCATCAAGGAACACGTACAAAACATACAACGCGGATTTGTTAAACATAGTGTCTCAAGGCACTTCGCAGAAACACATAACCGAGACCCCTCCCATTTAAAATTCTGGGGCATAGTACCCTATTCATTTCCATGGAGAGGAGGGCATAAGGTGCGAACACTAAGTCAAATTGAATCCCATTGGATTTTTTCGATGGATACGTTTACACCTAAAGGTCTTAATATAGAATTCGACCTTAATTGTTTTTTGAGTGACTATTAGTACATCTAGTCACATACCTCTCCTCATTCATAATCGACATTGGGTCCTTGCCTACTGCCATAGATGTTCCCACTACGTCTGGCATGATGTACTTATTTAAAACAGGTATATTCTCCTTGATGTTGGACCCTATTATATGTGAACTGAGATTATCCATTTGCCAAGGCAGGACCTTCATTAGTTCACGATTTAGGTGGGTTGCACCTTTGACTATATACTTAGGTCCATTTCCTCTCCCCCCCCCCCTTGTTTCTTTTTAACTAATTTTTATCATTTTATTTATCTTATATGCTGAGTTAGTGATCTCTGATCCCATTTTTATTCTCTCTCCTGTGTTATACTTATTATGTCTGTATATTTAATATGTTTATTCCTATGCTAACATGTCAAGCGATTTTAGGAATTAACCCGGTATATTTCCTCTCAGGATCATAGCTGGAGTGTGTCTGAGCATTATATATTTTATATATGACATATTCTAGCTCCATGGTAATGGAGCTTTTTAGTTAAGAGCGGAGCTACTTTAACACCCGGTTTATATTTGTATATTTTTTATTAGTTTCCATATACCCTTTTCACATACATATATTTATCCATACTCCGTGGACAGGTAGTCCCGTTCTATCACAGTGTCATTTATGTCCTAGGGTTTATCCCTTATGCGGCATACTTCTTTATCCTGCAGCGTCCCTTTCTTTTCCTCTCTAGTGTGCACAGTCTATTGCTTGCTGACACTTGCCAGTCAGATTTAAAAAGACATAGCAATCATGGCCGCGCGCATACATATACATTGGTCTACAACAAAATGGCCGCCGCCCGCCCTGTGCCGAGGACTATTTAAACTCTACATCCCGTGTCTAGTGCTAGCCTCTGATGAAGTCATGTGATATGACGACACGCGTCAGGACGTAGCACAGACACACTGCCAGCAGATCCGAGAGGAGACGAGCTCGCCGCTCGTAAGGATTCAATACCCGGTTTTTACTTCCAAATGTGAGTTTTTTACTTTAGTTTTAATAAACGTTTAGCGGTTTCAGACCCACACTATTTCTCCGTCCTTTGTTTCCTCTACATTCCAACTCTGTGATTGCCGCTGCTGACACTTGCCACCTGAGGGTTGCATCGGATGCACCATAGATGTCACACTCTTTCCCATTGGCACGAGCTCGGCGCTCGTTTGGATTGAGGTCCATGCTCACTCCATCACAAGTGAGTGTGTGAATGTATGCATCAGCCACTCCTCTTGCTGCACTCACAGAGTTGCGCTATTGATGTACTCTCTGTTTTTGTTTTCTCTTATATACTCCAATGAGTAACGGTGCCATAAAGATCAGGCCATAAGGACGTGATACCCCCCTTCACTACAGAGAACTGCTGTATACTGTCCCCCCTTCCAATAGGGAGGTAAGACAGGTGTGATCACAGGGTGGACACAACAGGATTCTTTTCAAGCACTTCATTGGTGACGGGACTTTATCCACATATGATTTATTCATATACCATATAGTTATTTTGGAAGGATTGGGAAGTCATCACCAGGACTTATTTGGGACTGCCTCTCCTTACTAGTACAGTTCACTCATTCACTGATGCCGCGTACACACGATCATTTTTCCCGTCGGGAAAAATGACATTTTTTTTTTTCGCCGAGAAAAACGATCGTCTGTGGGCTTTATGCCGTTTTTCTCGTGGAGAAAAACGGCAGGAAAAACGACGAGAAAAATTAGAACATGTTCTAAATTTTCTCATCGTTTTTTCCATCATTTTTTTCCGCGGCAGTTTTCCCATAGGGAGACACTGCCGCGGAGCCCACAGACGGTCGTTTTTCTCGTCAAAGAAAAAAATGACGGGAAAAACGGTCGTGTGTGGGGGAACATGCCGTTCCCTCGTTTGTCATTTTTTTTCATGCCGTGATTCACGGCGGTGTTTTCACCGCCGTGAATCACGATCGTGTGTACGCGGCATTAGTGTGTGTTTTAATTTATCCCATCCATTTCACTTTTCCCATTCATGGATTTGTTTGTGGATTATTATTATGTCTAAGTGGTTTATCTTTATCACGTGTTGCATACCTCGACCATTTGGATATTGGTTTTATATGTCACATTTTTGTCTATTATTCACTGTGTTACATATTTTTCTGATTATCATTGATCAGTCTTTTATTAGTGTATTTTCATTTGTGTCACTGTGCACATTGCACATCACTGCTAGTTAGTCCAGTACTAGCTTATTACTCACCCACTTCGTCTCCCAGTCTCTCCCTCTTCCCCTCCCCTTCCCCCTCCTCTCCACACCTCCACACCCTACCCTTCCTTGCCACATCCCTTCCGAGCTTAATTTTTTCTCTCCCTTCCCATCATCCTATTTTTACACACTACAGCGCAGTCACCATCACGTTTTATATATATTTTATTGTTCACTTGGACCAGACCTTCCGGTGACTGCTGCAGTACCCCATCCGTTCCCCTTACACCTCTCATCTGTGCCACTACTTAGCTAGCGCAAGGGTTTTCTTGTTTTATATTAACTCCTGATTAACCCTCTCAGTCTGTCCATTGGATTGGGGATGGTAAGAAGAAGAAAAATCCAAGACAATATTGAGGGATTTGCAAAAGGCTTTCCAAATACGAGACGTGAATTGGACTCCCCTGTCGGAAACAATATGAGAAGGAACCCCATGAAGGCGGAAAATTTCTCGAATGAAAATGGGAACCAAGGCAGGGGCAGAAGGAAGACCAGGAAGAGGAACAAAATGAGCCATCTTGGAGAACCGATCGATTACCACCCAAATGACTGTATTATTCTCAGACAGTGGGAGGTCGGTGATAAAATCCATGGCAATATGAGCCCAGGGCTCCTTAGGAATGGGCAAGGGCATGAGGAGACCAGCAGGAGCTTGTGTGGAGGATTTGGACTGAGCGCAGACATGACAAGCTTTAACGTAGTCTTATGAGTAGGAAGGATCGGAGGAATCCAGAATGACCTGCCACCTTGGAATCATGTCCCCAACGAAGGATCTTAGCTCTTAGCTCAGTGGGGACAAAGGTCTTACCAGGCGGAATTTTTGACTTCAGGGTGGTAGAGTGGGCAACAATACATGAGGTTGGAATGATCGGCTCAGGTTCAGGGGCGGACTCCTCGTCCAAAGTGTCAAATGACCTAGAGAGCGCATCAGCCCGACCGTTGCAGGAACCAGGTTTGTAGGTAATCGTGAAATTAAAACGGGCAAAGAAGAGACTCCACCTGGCCTGTCTAGGATTCAGACGTTTAGCATTCTGTAGATACTGTAAATTTTTGTGATCTGTAAAGATCGTTATGGAGTGAGGGGAACCCTCCAAGAGATGACGCCACTCCTCTAACGCCAATTTAATTGCGAGAAGTTCCCGATCACCGATGGCATAATTCCTCTCTGCCTGAGAATTTTTTTTGGAGAAGAACGCACATGGTAGACGTCTCTTCTCAAAGATTTGAAGAAGCACAGCTCCCACCCCCATTGAGGAAGCGTCCACTTCAATAAAAAATGCATTCCCAGGATTTGGTCTCCTCAAGAGGGGGCCAGAAACAAAGGCCTGTTTCAGGTTGTGAAATGCAGAGACAGCTTCGGGAGGCCAGTCTTTGGCATTCACACCCTTCTTGGTCAAAGCGATAATAGGCGCGGCAATGGAAGAGTAATTCCTTATGAACTGCCTATAATAATTAGCGAAGCCAAGAAAGCGCTGCGTGGCCTTGAGGCTAGCAGGAAGAGGCCAGTTGGTAATAGCCAAGACCTTCCCAGGATCCATACGAAGACCCGAACATGAGACAAAGCACCCCAGAAACAGGACCTCAGAACATTCAAAGGAACATTTCTCCAGCTTGGCATAGAGATTGTTCTCTCTAAGACGCTGAAGTACAGTGCGGACATGGTTTCTGTGGACGAGCAGATTTTCAGAAAAGATCAGAATGTCATCCAGATAGATGACAACAAACTGGTACAGCAGATCTCTGAAGATTTCATTGACAAAGTTTTGAAACATGGCTGGAGCATTACACAGACCAAAAGGCATCACCAGGTATTCGTAATGCCCGTTTCTAGTGTTGAATGCAGTCTTCCATTCGTCACCCTCCCGTATTCGAATGAGATTGTACGCGCCTCTGAGATCCAACTTGGTGAAAATGGAGGCACCCTTCAACCTATCGAATAGCTCAGATATTAAGGGTAAAGGGTATCGATTTTTAATAGTAACCGCATTTAAACCCCGATAATCGATGCAGGGTCTTAAGGTACCATCCTTTTTGGCAACAAAAAAGAACCCTGCCCCTGCAGGCGAAGAGGATTTCCAGATGAAACCTCTCTCCAGATTCTCTGCGACATACTCAGACATGGCCTGGGTCTCTGGGATGGACAGAGGGTAGGTACGACCCCTGGGTAGAGTTGCTCCGGGGACAAGATCAATAGCACAGTCAAAAGACCTGTGGGGAGGAAGCACCTGAGCTGATTTCTTACAGAACACATCCCGGTAATCGCTGTATGCAGCGGGAAGATCAGAAGAAACAGAAGTGGCAGCAACCGGAAGACTCTCCTTGGGGGTCACCTTGAGAAGACACGACGAGAAACATGAGGAACCCCAGGCCAGGATCTGCCCAGAGACCCAGTTCACATGTGGAGAGTGGAGCTGTAGCCAAGGGAGGCCCAATACAACTGGGGTAGAGGCCTTGGGTAGAATAAGAAAGGATATCCACTCCTGGTGGAGAATCCCTACCGACATCCTAATGGGTAGTGTCTGGAAGCGAATAGGGCCCCCTGGGAGAACAGTGCCATCAATTGCCGAGACTACCAATGGGGTAGTGAGAGGTGAAGGGGTAAGCTTCATAGAAGAAGCAGTTCTCCAATCCATAAAATTGCCGGCAGCCCCGGAATCCAGATATGCAAGGGTTGACTGAGGAGAAGTGCCTACATGAAGGAACACCGGCAAGAGAAGGCGAGAAGGTGATGTTTCTGGGTCCAATGCTCCACCTTCCAAATGTATTAGACCCGAGCGTTTCCCGGACGAAGCGAGCAGGAGTCACGAAAATGACCCTTGCCCCCACAATAGAGGCACAAGCCCAGAGTTCTGTGCCTAGCACGTTCTTCGGGGGTTAGTCTGGTCCGGCCCAGCTGCATAGGTTCCTCAGCAGGTAGAGGATGCTCCACGGGACGAAGGGAGGGAAGCTCAGACTGGCTAGAACCCAGAGAGTGCTGGCGTCTTTTTTCTAAGAACCTCTCTTGAAAACTAATGTCGATCTGATTGCATAACGAAATTACATCGTCCAGACCGACGGGAATGGCTCTTCCCGCTAATTCGTCTTTCACTCGGTCAGAGAGGCCATGTAAAAAGGTAGCGACCAGGGCCTCATTATTCCAGCTCAATTCAGCTGTGTGGATACGGAACTGAAGAGCATATTGTCCCACTGAACTAGATTCTTGGCGAAGACGTAAGACAGCACTAGCCGCTGAAGAAGCCCGAGCCGGCTCTTCAAAGATATTACGAAAGAGCTTCAAGAAGTCGGACAGGCTGGAAACCACCGGATCATTCCTCTCCCACAGGGGGCCAGCCCAGGCCAAAGCTTCACCGGAGAGGAGGGAAATGATATAGGCTACCTTAGCCCGGTCAGACAGGAAGTTTTGAGGCAGAAGCTCAAAATGAATCGTGCATTGGCTGAGAAACCCCCTGCAGGCCTTGGAGTCCCCAGAGAAACGGAACGGAGCTGGCAGTGTTAGTGAGTGTGTGGCTGCGACCGCTGGTTGTACTTGAGGTTGCGGATTCGGGGTTCCCAAGGAGGCCTGAAGCTGCTCGAATCGAGAAGCCAGATCCTGGAGGAATCGCATCACCTGAGTCTGATTCGATTCCTGGGTTTCAAGTCTGCGAACTATGCCCTGCAATGGATCATCCGCGGGGAGCGGCATGTCAGCCGGGTTCATGGCTGATCAAACTGTCAGGTCACCTATGACCAGGTGACAGATGCACACCGTAGGGGGACAGGAGTGCACCGCAAGGTAGTGAACCCTATGGCTGACTGCTGCGGATAGGAAACTGGGTGGTTGTGGAAAGCGGGACCAGAGGAGCACAACCAGGATCCTATAGGAAGCTAGAGCCAAGATTCCCCAGGGCGCGGAGTCTAAGACCCAGCAGGTCTTCTCCAGAGCCTCTAGGTGGTGAGGATGTTATGCTGCAGGCTGGGTCCAGGTCGCGGCCCCTAGAGTCTCCTAGCTCACGCCCCGTAGGATAAGGGGAAAAGAGGAGAAGCAGCAGCACAAGATATAAGAGTAACGAATAACAAGCTGAAGGTCAAGGGCCACAAGCAGACAAGGATAACGAAGGACAAGCCGAAGGTCAAGGGTCACGTGCAGACAGGGATAGTCGGGGACAAGCCAAATGTATAACAGAGAGACAGACGTAGCACACGGCAGGCAGGAACCCAAACACACATTGCCTAACAAACACGTTGATCAGCAAAGCAGGCTTGCAGTGCACAGGTTAATATAGTGTTCTGTGATAGGGCCTGGGGTGGAGTCAGGCTGGGAGGAGATTATAAAGGAAGCCAGGTGAAAGGGTTCTGGCCTCTAAGATGAACACATGAGGAGGAAAGGTAAGATGGCAGACAGACATTAATGCATATCCATGACAGGCAGGAAGAGGAGGACTTCCTTACCTCTCAAGGCCCCCTTTATCCAGACAGTGTTCCTGCTGGCCCGGCTATCACACAGGAAGAGGACAAGGAGGAGGGGGAGGAGGGGGATTATTGTGTCAGCATGGAGGTTGAGCCTAGCACTCAGCATCAGCAGCAGTCTTCAAGGGATCAATTACAGTCCCAAGACACCCATGGACTTGTACGTGGCTGGGAGGAGGTGGCTGCGGATCATGTCGTCCTCAGTGACCCAGAGGACTCCGCACCGAATGCCTCAGCAAACCTACGCTGCATGGCCTTCCTGATCCTGCAAAGCCTGCGGAAGGATCCTCGTATTCGTGCGATCATTACTGGCTGGCAACCATCCTTGATCCACGTTACAAGGGTAAGGTTGCGAACCTTATCTTGCCGTTGCAGAGGGAGCAGAGGATGAAGCATCTTCGGGAGGCCTTGCAGAAAGGTCTGTGCAACGCGTTCCCAGAGACTGGGAGGTTACAAATTCCTGGTCCTGGACAACGTGTTGCTGAGGCTTCGGTCAGTCAAAGAAGGAGCAGTGGAGAAGGTGGCCGTCTGACCGATGCGTTCAGACAATTTTTTAGTACGCAGCCCCAAGGTATGATCGGTTCCAGCAACCATCACCAGTATCTGGTTTACATGGTGCAGGAATACCTAGGGGCAAGATCAGACTTGGACACCTTTCCCACCAAAAATCCTCTGGGTTACTGGGTCTTGAGGATGGATCACTGGGCAGAGCTTGCACAGTATGCAATTAAGCTACTGGCCTGTCCTGCATCCAGCGTTCTTTAGGAATGCACATTCAGTGCTGCTGGATGCTTTTTAACCGATCACAGGGTGCACCTGTCCACCGACTCGGTCGATCGACTGACCTTCATAAAAATGAATCAGTCTTGGATCAACACCAGCTACCAAGCACCTGATGCTGATGTAACCGAATATTTTTTTTGAGTGACTATCCTTTTCCTCCTCAATGATCATGCTGATAGCTTGTAAGAACATTTTTGGTTCTGGGCACCACCACCAGTGGCTAAGGCCCAATTTTTCAGCCCCTGTTTAACAGGGGCATGTAATTACAATTTTTGATGCAAAGAGGCCACTACTTATAGTTCAGTTATTATCTTGGACTGTGAGGTGCAGGCTGTCTCTTCCAGATAAACCTCTGGCCTATTTCTTTAAAAGTTAGATAATAAAATGTGCACCAAATTTTAACCCAATATAATCAACAGAAATACCTTGTCTCTTATCTACTGAGAACAGTTTACCTTTTTCTATGGGCATGTGGTGAGGGAAAATGCAATCAAAGCATTCAATCTCCTATCTAATACAAAATTAATTTCCATCCCGCTATGCCTATTATCTATAGACCCTGAAAATAAACCGATCACCTTGATTGGGATTTTTGCTGGTCACCCTAGTTAAAATTGCCCCCCAACCATTCCTTCATTTAATTTTGTCACTTTATCAGCAACACACAGTCCATCGTAATAAATGGTGTCCTATCTTCCTAAATTTTAATTGACAATGACATACTCTTGGGATGTCTGTTGCTCCCATTATTTTATATTTTGGCCATGAAGCACACAACAACCAGGTAATAAAAGGGCACTGTGTACTGGTGACTTTCCTCATATGTATATGGCCTGTGCCAAGCTCATTCAATCCTGGTTTATGAGGATGTCAGTCTTTAAGATTTAAGATTTATATCCTCCTGAGACGACTCTATTTATTCCATAATATGCCTATGTGTGTACCTGTCATGTACCTTGTCGCAGAGCCTGACGTGTAGGAGTACTCTCGTACAGCCACGGCTCAAAGGTCATTGGTGTTGCGAAAGATGCCTATGAGAGCGTGGTGAGGTAAGACTGCCTGCAAGATCTTCCGTTGGTCACAGAAGTGTGTGGCAGGTGTGTCACCAGGGCTAGGCTGGATAGCTGAAGCAGTGGATGGCAGCAGGAACAGCAAATTCAGGCACTATGCAGATGGAGGACCAGCGTCACCAGGCACTATGCAGAGCAGGACAGATGGATAACTGAATGCAGGGTCAGACAAGCCAAGTCAGCAATGAATGATCAGATATAAACATAAACGGCAGGCAGAAAATGGTCAAGATGCAGGCAGAGGTTGGCAATAGGATAACAGGCAAATATAACAAAGTCTTAACACAAGCCGAGGTCAGCACTGGTAGAATCAAACGTGGTCAGGATAAGCCGGGTCAAACACAGGAATCAATATACATGGCACAGGAAAATGGGTAAAGCTGCAGATCAGACAGCAATACACTAGTGCAACTACTGCCCTTATAAAGGCCATTTGGCACAAGCATTAATGGCTAACACAAATGCATATGCGTTCGCTTGTGCATGCTTATATTTCTGTGCATGGGCATATGCGTTCGCCTGTGCCCGGTAAGGCAGGCACCCACAGGATTGCATCTGTGCATGCGTATCTGCCTCTGCCTAGAAACTTTGGCTGTGCTATGGGCAGTAAATCCCTGACAGTACCTACTGTAAATACTTATTTTTCCAAATATGTACTTAAATATAGAATATCTTGAATCAGAAGGGTCCAAGTTTTGTTATAATATCTTACAAAAGGGATCAAGCTTTCAATCTGCCACATCCAAAAATCGAAATAAAAAAATAACCAACAAGAAACCTTGTACGGTACAAAAGAGGTCTTTAATGCAACAGCATGAGATGGATTTGTATATTAAAACATAATTTCATACTTTATTACACATGTTTAAAATATAGAACATGTAAAAACTGCTGATAAACACATATGGATTATTGTCCGCAAAAAAATCTAACCACCCTCACATGACATAAGGCATAATTGACTTATATTTTCTAATGAGAATAAAATATGGATTTATGAGATTTGAAAATCATTGCATTCTTTTTTTATGTAGATTTTACACAGCATCCCAACTTTTTTGAAATTGGGATTTAGAAGTGGTAGAAATACTGCTTCTATATTTGATGCATGACACCTGCCAAACGGGGCCAAACAGGCTACAATTACAATTACCCTTAGGCTGGGTTCACACTGGTCCGACAAACGCTCCGACATTGGGAGCTCATATCGCATGACGTGTGAAAATCAATGTTTCCCTATGAGTGCTGTCTTAACTGGTCCAACACAAGTCTGTCCGACTTTGAAAATGCTCCCTGTACTACTTTGGTCCGACTTTGATCCTACTTCAGCCCATTGAATATCATTGAAGTCGGATCAAAGTAGGATCCTTGTCTTAACCATCCGACTTTTGACATCCGACATGGTGTCTACAGCAGCAGTAAAGGAATTTATCTCACCCTGGGATTGTTTTGATTGGTCATAGGACAAGTCAGACTAGCACAAATTCGGATCAAAGTAGTATCCTGTTCATGAAAGTCGGATGGATGTCGGACCAATGTAGGATCAATGTAGGACTGATGTCGCAGAGTAAAGTAGGATGAAAGTTGTATGACTGTCGTGTCGTACCAGTGTGAACCCAGCCTAACAGCAAAAACTGCCAAAGTTTGGCCCAAGCTTAGGTTTGGACTGAACCATAAGCTCATCTCTAATCCTAATTATATATCACTAAGTTACAGGGAAAACCAACCCCAATATCCCCAAGTAGCCCTTATGATTATTCTACCCTATGCTATGATTGCCAAAACTCTGCTTCATTCTGCTATATGCACCACAATCCTCAAGCAATGGAGGCCCCACAATCTCCTTCAAATAAAAAACTTGGTCAATGAGATTTTCCTCCTATGAGAAGAAAAAATCTATCTCCATAGTAATCAGCGCCAATATAATGCAGTATGGAGCTCTTGTATTCTCTGAATGGACACACCAGCATTTAAGTCTTTCACCTTGTGCTGACCTTATTAGTAGGAATGGGAAACCAAGCAAAGTTCAGTTTTCTAGACGTTCATCAAACATAGCAGAGAAACCACACATCTCGAACATGGTGTCCAAACCCCTTTAATACAGAGTGAGGTGAACCTTGTAATTTTTGATAGCTTTGTTTAAACACTTAAAGCGGAGGTCCGCCCAGATTTTTTTTTTTTTAAAAGTCAGCAGCTACTGATGCCGCGTACACACGATCATTTTTCCCGTCGGGAAAAATTACATTTTTTCCTTTGGATGAGAAAAACATTTGTCTGTGGGCTTTCTTTTATAAATTCTTTATTTTATTCTTTTCTTTCACATATACAGAGATACAGCATTTTATACAGTACATCTTATATAACAATCGTAATCCATCTCTCCTTCACCTCTTCTTAATATTCTCATTGATCACTCTTTTTGACCTACCACCTCAAAGTTTTAAATTCACTTTCCTTTTTTTCGTTCTTGTTGGTCTTATTTAACCATTTCTATAGTGTACTGCTGTAAATCTCTATTATTTTCTCCTCCCCCCTCCCTAAACCTCTCCCTCCCCACCTGTATCCGAGGACCTAGAGCCCCAGAATAGGCATAGCCCCATACAAAAAAAAAAAAAAAGAGTGGAAAAAGTGTCACCCCCTCTCCCCCACCTCTCCTCCTATCCCCCCTGTTCTCTGAAGATGATATAGGGGGCCCAGGTTTGTCGATATTTGTCCTCCTGTTCCCTCATACTCATTGTGAGACTTTCCATTTGTTGGATTTCTGTTATTTTAGTGATCCATTGTGTTCTAGTTGGTGAAACTGGACTCTTCCAGAGAGCTGGAATACATGCTTTCGCTGTTGTGAGTAAATGTCTCACCAATGATTTTTTGTACTTTCCTATTGAAAACGGAATATCAAACAGGAGAAAAGTAGCTGGCATCTCTACAAGGGACACATTAGTAATTTATTTTATTGTTTCAGCAACCATCTTCCAAAAATCTTTTATTCCCGGGCACTCCCAGAAAATGTGTAACAAGGTGCCCTCAGCTCCTTGGCATCTCCAGCAAAGGTTAGATACCTGTGGATAGATTCGGTGCAGCACTGCTGGAGTTCTATACCACCTACTCAAAATCTTATAGCCCCCTTCTTGATATCTAGTTGCTACTGAGGACTTGTGCGTGTATCTAAATATCTTATTTTTCTGGGTCTCCGAGAAGGTGACCCCCAGATCTGTTTCCAAGGCCTGTATAAAGCCCAGTTCTTGTCGGGCCTTTAACTCATTCACCATTGCGTACAACTTCAACAGCGCATGTCTCACTGCTTCCCCCTTAAGGCATAACTTCTCAAACTTAGTTAGTATAGTTATTTCTCTCATTTGCTTAGATATTGCCTGCAGAAAGGCATTCAGCTGCATCCGCCTGAATAGATCTAATTCCTCTGAGAGTTCTCGATCAATCTCCTCTCTAGACATCACTTGGTTATTTTTCAGAAAATGTATTAGTCTACTTCTACCCTGTTGCTTTAGTTTTATGAATTTTTTGTCTTTTAAACCCGGCACAAATCCCCGACGGGAAAAACGGCATTAATCACGACGAGAAAAATTAGAACATGCTCTAATTTTTCTCGTTGTGATTCCTGTCATTTTTTTCCGCGGCAGTTTTCCCATAGGGAAACACTGCCGCGGAGCCTACACGCGGTCGTTTTTCTCATCAAGAGAAAAAATGACGGGAAAAACGGCCGTGTGTGGGGGAACAAGCCGTTCCCTCGTTCTTCCTGTCGTGATTCACGGCGGTGTTTTCACCGCCGTGAATCACGAACGTGTGTACGCGGCATTACAGTGTAGCTGCTGACTTTTAATAAGGATACTTACCTGTCCTACTCGCCCGCGATGTCGGTCGCCCAACGGCAATCGGTCGCTGCTGGCAGGTCCCGGCTCCTCCATCCTGACTAAGGGAAACAGGCAGTGAAGCCTAATGGTTCGCACAGCGCTTTGTGAATGGGCGGCTTGCCTCCTGGGATACACACAGTTCCCAGAAGGCAGCGCGCCCAATTCACAAGAGGAAACGGAAGTTCTCAATCCGAGGATAAGGAAGAGGCACATTAGAGGCAGATTAGGGGACTTCCGCATAGCAACGGGCATTTTAGGTGAGTATAATTCTTATTATTTTTTTCTATTAATTTTTTTATTTAATTTTTATGAATTTTAGGGTAACAAAATTTTCAGGGTGGACCTCCACTTTAAATACCAGTGGGTATTGTCCCTACATTACAAGGCCATTGTTCATAATTCACCACTGTGAAAGTTTGACTGACAATTACTCCATCCCGCAATATTGTGCTTAAAATATAAATTGTATACAGTACTTTTTGAGGCAGACAGAGCTTTTCTTTTGTGGTATATATTAACCACTGTTTTTAAAAAAAAAATGAAAAAAAAATCCCCTTACTTACTGTTAAAATTAAAATGCTTGAATAGTATTAAAACCCCCAAAATGAACCCTTTTTTGAAAAGTAGACATCCCCAGTTGATCTCCTTTTTTTTGCCACAGTTTTTTGGAAATAAAGAAATATGCTGGTATTAAGGGGGTTAAACATGAACCTTGAGAATGGTGCACTAGATTTATTAGGAGGTAAAGGGGATAATATATAGCAGAGATATGCAATTAGCGGACCTCCAGCTATTGCAAAACTACAATTCCCATCATGCCTCTGCATCTGGGTGTCATGCTTGTGGCTGACAGAGTTTTGCTATGCCTCATGGGACTTGATGTTCTGCAACAGATGGAGGTCTGCTAATTGCATATCCCTGATTTATAGGTTACATACATTGGCAGGATGGAGAAGAAAGGGCTAATGTTCAGATATAAAGCAAAAGGGAGATGGAAGGGTTAATATACAGGAAACATGGCAACAACATAGATATAATATGTGTAGGAGAGGAGGGGGCATATAAGGTAAACATAGTTACATAGTTACATAGTTAGTCAGGTTGAAAAAAGACACAAGTCCATCCAGTTCAACCATAAACAAGTGTGCCTCACTCAAAGTTATGCTTTAGAGACTCCATTTTCTTTTGGTTTTTCATGTAGGGTTCTCCCTTAAGCGCGGGTTCACACTTCTGCGATCTCAGAGATCGCATGTGATTCGGACACGCACTGCAGGTGCGGATCACATGCGATCTCTGAGCAATACGAGTTTAGCCATACAGTTGTATGGCTTAGCTTGCATTAGATTCGCAGAGAAAATAGTGCAGGGACTTGTCTTTCCCCGCACTAGAATCGGATCACACGGGTGTTCTCACCCATGCGATCTGATTCCTGTATGAGTTCACAGTTTGCACTGTGATCTGTGAACAAAACAGGGGGCCACATTACAATCGCAGCGGTTCGCACAAGGCAGTGTGAACTGCCTGCGGGAGAGGAGCGATGCGGGAATCAGCGCTATAATCGTGCTGCTTCCTGCATCGCATCAGTGCGAACCCAGGGTAAAGTTTTACTTCTTTAGCTGCATTCTCATGAAAAAAATTGAAATTAAGGCGTAGTTTGGCTACAATCGAACATGGCCGCTTAATCACAGAGCTCCGCTCCTCCACAGAGCTACACAAAGCTACCCAGCTGCCCATCCAAGCTCCTCTCCCCTAGAACAGGGGATACTGGCACTGCATAACCCCCGATCGATGGGAACACACAGGCTCCTGGACTACTATATGCAGCCCTCACAGCTGCCGGCCCAAAATGGCGCAGATCGGGACAAAGACATCCTGTCGCGGAGCTCATTGCCTTGTCTGCCTTGAATGAAGATCAGGTCTCAGACATGGAGGATACAGAGGAGCAACAACCTCATCTGGACACTTCTCCCTCTGATAGAGGTAAGAGGTCTGCCATGTCACCAGCACATTCTCCCACAAAGCCTCCCCCTGTGAAGAGACAGCATGGCACTGAGCCTTGTAGTCCCATAGCTGAATATGCTTCTACCCAGCCTCTGGCAACATTTACAACCACAGAAAACCCTGCATCTGAGCTTTCTTTACAAGCAATGTAACTCTCTCTTACAGGCCAGGGCTGTCTTTAAGGCAGGGCAAAAGGGGCAGCTGCCCTGGGCCCTGTCATTGTTGTGGGGCCCAAAGCAGCTGCCTCATACTTGCCAACTATCCCAGTTTAAATTCCCTTGTCCCTTGAAGTTTTAGTCCTTTGCTGTGTCCTGATATCTGGCCAGCTCTGCCCTATTGTTGTGTACAGATGACTCACCTGCAGACGCTGTGTTTACATGTAAATAACTGTCATTCATATGTAAATAACGAGAGCATTCATATGTAAATAGCGGCGGCATTCATTTTAATAAGGGCGGCATTCATATGTATATCATGCCCCTCTGCAGTGAAGAGATGATGTGCTGTAACCTCTAGCAACCAATCAGTGAGCAGTATTACTGTACAGTAATCTCTAGCAACCAATCAACAAGAAGAAATCATGTGCTGTAACCTCTAGCAACTAATCAGTGAGACGTAATGTGTGCTGTAACCTCTAGAAGCCAGTCAGTAAGTGGTAATGAGATGCTTTAATCTCTGGCAACCAATCACAACCACTGCCTGATCTGATACAGTAAACTGATTTTCTTCTCAAATTTGTTTATTAAATTTTAAAAATTACAAGCATATATTGTCAATAAACATAGTCACTATAAATAGTAGCAGTTAAGGAGAACACAAATTAGATATTTATGTCAAGCTCCAGTGATTTTTGAAGGCAACAACAACAGAAGAGGAGAAAAAAAACAGTAATTTAAGTTTAACATATGTTGACCATTATCTGGAGACTTGCTAAAATATATGCTTAGTGTTGAATTTAGTAATTACAAACCAGATTTAGTAATAATATATAACATGTAAGGTAATATAAGGATTTATAAAGAAAAAATGAAGGGTCATAATTTCTCGACCTCATATACAGTAATGTTATTGTAATATATAAGGTTTGTATTGTTTCAAAGGAGCTCTAAAGCTGAAATATACTGATAAATAAAAAACATAAAAAAAAATAAAAATGTTGCTACCATTTTTGCATATAATAACAATATATGCTAGGAAAGAAAAAACAACATAAAAAGAGCTAAAGAGCGAAGATAGAAGAGAGGGAAGGGTAAGAAGAAGAAGAGAAAAAAAATAAAGATAGTAGGTAGAAAAGATAGAAAAGGTCGAAAAGGTCCCCGGGGTATCTTATAATGTTGGTCTGATAATATTAGTATATTAAATAGCTATTAGTAGTTATATTACCAAGGTCTTAATAATGTGATGTCAAAGTTGGGAGGGAAAAAATTAGTCACCCAAGGATTCCAGATTTTTTCAAATTTTCCAATATTATCATTGGTAATGGCTTCCGTTTTTGAGTGGGTCATGGCTTGGTTTATTCTGGTTTTGGTTTCTGAGATCATTAATGTTGGGGCTTTCCACGCTTTGGCGATTGTCTGCTTTGCTGCAGTAGTGATTTGTAGAAGGAGTTTGAATTGAGTGTGGGAAATAGAAGTCGGTTTTAGATTTAGTAGTGCAATTGAAGGGTCAGGTTTGATTGTTTTTTTGAAATAGGTAGAGAGGATAAGAAAAACCTCTTTCCAAAAACATTTTGTAACGGGACAATCCCAAAATATGTGTATGTGTGATCCTAGTTCACCACAGCCACGGAAGCAGAGTGGGGAGTATTGCGGAATATATTTCGCGATTCTGACAGGAACCAAATACCAGCGCAAAAGTACTTTATAATTTGTCTCTAGAGCTATTATATTTTGTGAAGATGATTTTGTTGTGGTCCAAATTTTATCCCAATCGGATGGTTCCAACTGAAGTCCAAGGTCTCTCTCCCATTTTGCCACGTATGATGGTGGGTCTGCAGTAGGCAAAGTAATAAGGGGTTTATATATTATTGATATGAGACCCTTAGAGTGAGGTTCGCGTTTACATATTTGTTCAAATTGTGTGAGTTCGTTGAGCTTACTCATATTTTGTATATATGGCATGAATTTTTTTTTGATCTGCTGATATCGGAAAAGTTCTGATTGGGGGAGTTGATGCCTATCACATAGTTCAGGAAATGTTATAAGTGAGGTAGATGTCGATAAATCACAGAGTTGCGTTATGTCAGAGGAGATCCATTTTTTAAATGAATTAGGGAATGTGCAGGCTGGGTAGAATAGTGGGTTTCTAATAAATGATAGAAGGGGAACATGAGGAGATTGTAGTCCTTTGATAAGTTTAAATTTATCCCAGATAGTAACTGTGTGTTTGGTAATCTTATTTTTTATATTTTTATGATCTGAGGGTTTGGACCAAATTAAATTTGTTCTAGAAAATGGATCACAGTCAATTGCTTCAATTGCAACCCAGAGTGGGGTTTCGTATTTTGCGTGATATTTGGGGATGCATGCTATTTGAGCTGCATGGTAGTAAGAGGCAAAATTGGGGAATCCTAGTCCACCTTTAAGTCTGGGAAGGAAGAGTGTGTGTTTAGATAAACGATGTTTTAAAGAGCCCCAGATGAACGCTAGTGTTTTGCGTTGAAGATTTCTAAGAAAGTATGCTGGAACTGGAATGGGCAAAACCCGAAATAGATATAGTATCTTGGGTAAAATAGTCATCAGTAAACTGATTTTAATCTAGCTGATATTTATTGTATGTCTCAGAGCAGGTGGAGAGAAAAACTGCATGGGGGGGCCCCAAGAATTTTTTTTGCCCAGGGTCCAATCAACATTAAAAACGGCCCTGCTATAGGCTGATGTGCAGAAAGAATTCAGAGCCTCCATTAACCACTTACATGACAGGGTTGATTATCTAGAGGAGCATACTGATAACATTGAGCAGCATTTATCAGCAGCCACCACATCTCATAATACTATTGTGGGCATTCAGGATTAGGGATGAGCCGAACACCCCCCAGTTCGGTTTGCATCAGAACATGCGAACAGGCAATAAATTTGTTCGAACATCCGAACACCGTTAAAGTCTATGGGACACGAACATGAAAAATCTAAAGTGCTAATTTTAAAGGCATATATGCAAGTTATTGTCATAAAAAGTGTTTTAGGACCCGGGTCCTGCCCCAGGGGACATGTATCAATGCAAAAAAAGTTTTAAAAACTGAAGTTTTTTCGGGAGCAGTGATTTTAATAATGCTTAAAGTGAAACAATAAAAGTGAAATATTCCTTTAAATTTCGTACCTGGGGGGTGTGTATAGTATGCCTGTAAAGTAGAGCTTGTTTTCCGTGCTTAGAACTGTCCCTGCACAAAGTGTAGTTTCTGAAGGAAAAAAGGTCATTTAAAACTCACTCGCGGCTATAATGAATTGTCGGTCCCCGGAAATACATAGAAAAGTCATTGATAAAAAAAAAACCCACGTCATTTTTTTTAAAAAATTTGAAGCAGGGTTCCCCTTAATATCCATACCAGACCTGAAGGGCCTGATAATTGAATTTGAGGGGACCCCCACGCATTTTATATATTTTTTTATCAATGACTTTCAATTACTTTTCTCTGTTTTGCCAGGAGCCGACAATTCATTATAGCCGCGAGCGCTTTTAAATTACTTTTTTTCCTTCAGAAGTGACACTTTGTGCAGAGACAGTTCTAAGCACGGGAAACAAGTGATACTTTACAGGCATACTATACATACCCCCTAGGTACGGAATTTAAAGTAATATTTCACTTTTATTGTTTCACTTTAGGCATTATTAAAATCACTGCTCCCAAAAAAACGGCTGTTTTTAAAACATGTCCCCTGGGGCAGGACCCGGGTCCCCAAACACTTTTTATGACAATAACTTGCATATAAGCCTTTAAAATTAGCACTTTAGATTTTTCATGTTCGATTCCCATAGACTTTAACGGTGTTCGGATGTTCGAACAAATTTATTGCCTGTTCGCATGTTCTGATGCAAACCGAACTGGAGGGTGTTTGGCTCATCCCTACTGAGCAGGCTGTCAGTTCTGCAGTTGCATTTTGGTAAGGGCACAATTTGTGTTTGTGACGGGAGTCACTTTGGGCGGGGGGGCTTGTATAACCCAGCTTACCTTGGAGCACTGGAATCATCTTGTCCAGCTCCCACTGCCCATCCTATGTGTAATTCACCCTGTGTCTATTAGGGGCACAGGGTGATCGAGAACCCTAGCCTGATCTGCAGTAGTCAGACTCGCTGTACAACCACACTGTAATATTATATATATATATATATATATATATATGTAGCGATACCTCCAACTAAGAAGGCCGCAGATTTAGTTGGGCCCTGAAGACAGCTCCGCCAACCCCCGGCAATATGCTCAACCCCCCACTGGCACAGCTAGTAAGGGGAGATAGGACCGCGTGACCGCAACTTTAGGTGACGCAGTCCTATGGCAAACACACACAGCGATATACTTTAAAACTTCTCCCATCTAAAGTAAGTGAAACTGACACCAATGTACTTGACCTAGATATTTTACTGAGGCTAATGGGCAAGTAATAAACAACAGTATGATAAGTTGCAGATCCCTGTAATAAACAGTAATAAAGATAAACAGAGTAATCAGAATAATAAAGTATTGCTATGCAACTCTAGCGCTGCCCTTTTACAGCTACTTCCCCTCATGGGTAGACTAACACCCAGCAATGTCTACCTATGCAGTCAGGCCTGACTGATCTAAATGGAAGTTCAGTGAAACAATATTCGCTAGCAATCTTTTCGGTGGTGCACTTGAAGAACAACTTTGTAATCCCAACGAATAGTAAAGATAAAGTGTCTGTCTTTAAACAGCTCTCACCACCCAGACAAGTCCAAGTCCGTTTCCTCCATCGATTCGTCTAGGAACAGGAATCCACCGACATCCAAGTCTTCAATCCTTCTGGTGTACTGCAGCAAGGAGGATTAGATGTCTCTAAGGCTCTGCTAGGCTGGCAGAGGGCTCTTTGGAAAGGAGCACACGGCCCAGGCTCCAGGCCTTGTGCACACAGCAGTTCAGCACAGAGATCCTCTTGCTAGGAGAGGGGTGTCCAAAGAGAGCGACCAAAACTCCGCCTCCCCTTTATAAAGTCTGCCCCAGCAGTCTCTGTTCTGGAGCAATGCACCCTGGGTGCTGCAAGATGTACTGGGAGATGTAGTCTCTCTCTCCTGTGCTTTCACTTCCAATAATGTCTCTTTACTTCCTCCCGACTCACCTCTCACCTGGAACTTCTTGTCTCTCTGTCTTAAAGGGGAACACCCCGCTACACACTCCCCCCACTTGAACTCTTTGGTCCCCAAAGACATCTAACATTTTTAGATCTGCAAAACATTTTAGATTCAATGCGGTTGCATAGGATTGACAGAGGAGCCTCCCACCAATCATCATAGGATGGGGAGCTGTCCTGTCTACAGGTCGCTTCAGTGGGGGCGACCTGTCTAACTGTGCCAGAGAGTGAGCTGGGGTTGCCCTCCACTAAATGGACAGTGGAAGGATCCGGATTCTCAGCATTCCTTCTAGCAGTGACTACAGAGTCTTCCGAACTGTTCCCCATTTGTGGGTAGGTCAGCTTCTTAGGAGGCCGGATGACTCTTCGAGCCCTTTGCTCTCTTGGGATTTCTGGCTCTGGCGCCTCAGGCTCCCCTCCCTCTGAACAACCATCCTGGGCATCTTCCCAGTATTCTGCTGAAGGACTAGAAGGGATGAACTCTGTGGCTTCTGGGTTCAGTGTCCCATTTTGAGTGTCTTCAGTGGCTGGAAGATCAATATTAGAAGTTTCTGGAGTTGGGGAAGGCCACAGCCAATCAAGTTCTCCTTCTTCATTTTCTCAATGAGGACCTCATCCGGAGTTGAGGGATCTTCCAAATGCTGCTTCAGCTGTAGCTTGATGTAGTCACTCCTCAATCCCGTAGTCACAGATCTCCGGAATTTCTTTTGGACTAGCTCGACTCCAAAATGCTCCCCATTTCCTTCATCCTTGGATGTGGACAACAGGCGGTCCTTGAGCTCAATGGCCCGGAATAGGAAGTTCTGAGGAGTCTCTCCACTCTCCTGGGTCATATTTATCAGTCGATGAAATAACTCAGCGGCATCTTCCTCCTCATAATAGCTTTTCAGTATCCTCTTTAGCTGGTTCAGGGTCAATCCACCCTTCCTCTCTAACATGCCCCTGACACTTGAACCTGGGCTGATGGCATGGATTACAGCCTCTCTAATTTCAGATTCCTGATATCCTTTCTGTAACCCCAACTCTATTTGGTGTAGGAGGTTGGTGTAGGACAGTTTGTCCTTCTGCCCTCTTTCTCCTATCTGGCCATCAATGCGGAAATCCTTCCGGATGGTTACTTCCTGCAGGCGACCCTGAGCTCGTTTCTTCGGTACCTTCCCAGGTTTGGGCTTTATCTAACCATCTTTCTGATCCTCAGGAGCGACACGTAACTCCTTAATGCGTTCAGCTATCATACTGGAAGTCTCCTGAAACCTCTCTTGTATGTCACGGTACTGTCATTTCAGATCACTCAGCTGTTGCTCTGCCTGCGATTTAACAGCAGCCCCTGCTTTCCTGTCCAAGGGTTCTAACTGCTTCTGACTGGGATGTGTCAGGTGGAACTCAGTCTTTTCGGACAATTTTATACTGGCACCGTGGAAGTTTTCAGGGACATCCTGTCCCCACTCTATCAGTGCATAGGTGCAGTTGGTCCTTGAGTCTGGTCTCATTGCGACCACGTAAGCCTTTCTATCCGGGGACAATATTTGTACCACTTCTTTAATTTGTTTCTCTCTCCAGTCACTCCCTGGAAGTTCAATGGCCACGCTCGCTTCTGAGCGTGTCCCTTCTGCTTCGCACCATTGGACTACTTTGGTGGGGTCCATGCCGGCACTTCAGGCGTTCACCTGCTGTATCAGGATCCCGGACGAGAACCCCACGTGTAGCGATACCTCCAACTAAGAAGGCCGCAGATTTAGTTGGGCCCTGAAGACAGCTCCGCCAACCCCCGGCAATATGCTCAACCCCCCACTGGCACAGCTAGTAAGGGGAGATAGGACCGCGTGACCGCAACTTTAGGTGACGCAGTCCTATGGCAAACACACACAGCGATATACTTTAAAACTTCTCCCATCTAAAGTAAGTGAAACTGACACCAATGTACTTGACCTAGATATTTTACTGAGGCTAATGGGCAAGTAATAAACAACAGTATGATAAGTTGCAGATCCCTGTAATAAACAGTAATAAAGATAAACAGAGTAATCAGAATAATAAAGTATTGCTATGCAACTCTAGCGCTGCCCTTTTACAGCTACTTCCCCTCATGGGTAGACTAACACCCAGCAATGTCTACCTATGCAGTCAGGCCTGACTGATCTAAATGGAAGTTCAGTGAAACAATATTCGCTAGCAATCTTTTCGGTGGTGCACTTGAAGAACAACTTTGTAATCCCAACGAATAGTAAAGATAAAGTGTCTGTCTTTAAACAGCTCTCACCACCCAGACAAGTCCAAGTCCGTTTCCTCCATCGATTCGTCTAGGAACAGGAATCCACCGACATCCAAGTCTTCAATCCTTCTGGTGTACTGCAGCAAGGAGGATTAGATGTCTCTAAGGCTCTGCTAGGCTGGCAGAGGGCTCTTTGGAAAGGAGCACACTGCCCAGGCTCCAGGCCTTGTGCACACAGCAGTTCAGCACAGAGATCCTCTTGCTAGGAGAGGGGTGTCCAAAGAGAGCGACCAAAACTCTGCCTCCCCTTTATAAAGTCTGCCCCAGCAGTCTCTGTTCTGGAGCAATGCACCCTGGGTGCTGCAAGATGTACTGGGAGATGTAGTCTCTCTCTCCTGTGCTTTCACTTCCAATAATGTCTCTTTACTTCCTCCCGACTCACCTCTCACCTGGAACTTCTTGTCTCTCTGTCTTAAAGGGGAACACCCCGCTACATATATATATATATGTATATATGTGTATATATATATATATATATATATATATATATATATATATATATATATATAGTGGGTACGGAAAGTATTCAGATCCCTTTAAATTTTTCACTCTTTGTTATATTGCAGCCATTTGCTAAAATCATTTAAGTTCATTTTCCTCATTAATGTACACACAGCACCCCATATTGACAGAAAAACTCAGAACTGTTGACATTTTTGCATATTTATTAAAAAAGAAAAACTGAAATATCACATGGTCCTAAGTATTCAGACCCTTTGCTCAGTATTTAGTATTTGCACTCTTTTGATCTAATACCGCCATGAGTCTTTTTGGGAAAGGTGCAACAAGTTTTTCACACCTGGATTTGGGAAACTTCTGCCATTCCTCCTTGCAGATCCTCTCCAGTTCTGTCAGGTTGGATGGTAGACATTGGTGGACAGCCATTTTTAGGTCTTTCCAGAGATGCTCAATTGGGTTTAAGTCAGGGCTCTGGCTGGGCCATTCAAGAACAGTCACGGAGTTGTTTTGAAGCCACTCCTTCGTTATTTTAGCTGTGTGCTTAGTAGGGGTGTTGAATATAATCGGCGCATCGATGCATCGCGATTCGGCTGCTCCCGATGCGGCATCGATGCTGTAACATTACATAATCGATTATGACGATTATACATTGTTTTAAGGATGACGCCGAGCTGCCGCGCCATATCCTGCCTCCGAGTGCAGCCGAAGTAAGCCGAGGGAAGCCAAAAAAAATTTGTGCCGTTTGTTCCGGCCGCCCGCCTCTCGCTGACGTCATCCCCCTGTACTCGTGACTGAGGAGAGGCGACACGAGACACTCGCGTGCAGCAGAGCGAGGATGTGACACGCCGTCCGAGTGCTCCGACAGACCGACACCCCAGAGCTCAGTAATGTCCCCTCGGCTCATTACACACAGCTCTGAGCACTGCAGTGAGCACACTGAGTGACACACAGGCTGTTGTTGTCATACAGGCAGAGGTAACCGTCCCGTTACCGACTAGGACTCGGAGACCCGAGCTACTGTAAGGCCGCGCACACTGTAGACAGTGACACCGAGTCACAGGCAGCCACAGCAGAGGAGAGGAGACCCGCTCCACCAGCAGTGCCAGTGAGTGCCAGACTGCCAGTGCCACTACTACCAGTCCAGACTCCAGACCAGTGAGAGAGACCCTCAGACCACCAGTGTGACTGTGTGCCACCGTTGTCAGCACAGCAGGTAGGTAATATATATATATATATATATATATATATAATTAAGATACTGCTACAGCAAGTTTCCACTATCAAAACAGATCATAAAGGGGACTAATTTATAAAGTGGTTGGTGCTTTAGAGAAATGCCAGAGGTTACCTTGCAGACCTTCTCAAAATTCTAGATGCCAGACTGACTGGTTTCACTACTTCTCTCACTTAGTCACAGCCTTAGAACAAGCATGCTTTAAATGAGTGTCAAAACGTATCTTCATCATGGGTCTGGGTCAGCAACTCAGACAGCATTGCATTTCAAGCATCAGAACGATGGCCGGGGAACTAGCCTTCAGAAAAAAGAGATAAGAGAAATTATTGGGAGCCTCCATTAATCTTTAATGACAGTTCCCTTTTAATATTTTGGCACTCATGTAACACAGCAGCAAAGAGGGTGGGCTGCCAGGCCAGCAAGTGGGCCTTGCCCAGAGTTACGTTTTAGAGACTTCATTTTGTATTTGTTATACACTTAGGGGGTTATTTACGAAAAGGCAAATCCACTTTGCACTACAAGTGCACTGAAAGTGCAGTCGTTGTAGATCTGAGGGGGACATGCAAGAAAAATAAACATAATTTTTGTTTGCACATGATTGAAAGATAAAATCAGCAGAGCTTCCCCTCAGATCTACAGCGACTGCACTTGTAGTGTGCAGAGTAGATTTCCCTTTAGTAAAAAAAACCCTTTAGGAGTTCCCTTTTAAAGTTGTCTTTGCTTCAACGACATTCTGATGGGTATTCAATGTTCCAGACATTGCAGCCTGTGACCTTGCTCACATAAAGTTGTATTCTGTCTTAGCCAGCTGAAACCTGATCTAACCTTATCTGTTAACAATAAAAAAGCCTTTGTCATGGAGTGAATGACAAATTTTCACCCAGCGTAATGTGTTCTCCCTCACACAAGGACGTGTATCTTTTTTTTATATTATATATATATAACTGACTGTCCCTGTCTGACTCTGTTCAAGAACTAGTACACTGTGACTACTGACTACACTGAGTCTGAATGTGACTACTAAAAAAACATTACATCTGTCCCTGTCCCCTCACTCCTCAGAGTCCTCACAGGCAGAAGCAGGAGAGGAGGAAACCCGCACCAGCAGTGAGTGCCAGTGCCACAGCAGCTCAACAATATACCACCACGCCATGCCACCCCACCACCAGTGCCACCTACTTGTCTTCAACTTGTCATCATAAAATCAGGTAGGTAACTGTCTGTGTCACTGTCACCCACACACACACACACGTCACACACACAAACACACACTATTAGTAAAACTACATGGACTGTACTAATAATAAACCTGTCATCTGTTCTGTCCACAGACTCGTTCTCATCACAGGCAGGAGGCGACCCGCACCACCAGCAGTGAGTGGTTGAGTGCCACTCCTGCTCAGCACCACCGACTCGTCATCAACATCATCATCAGGTAGGTGACTGACTGTCACTGTCGTCTCGCACAGTTGACAGACACCGTAGTACGAAGAAGTACACTATAACTATTAACTAACTGTACTAAACGGAGATACATTTAATATTATATGTGTGGAGTCATGTGCGGACTCATGTAATTCCAAATTTAATGACTGTAATGAAAACGGTCCCGGGATGATGCCTGCAGCTGCGGCCTGCGGGCAATGCATCATCCCGGTATAAATAACCAACTAAAGCCAAGGCCGCAAATGCGTTCGCTCAGCGCGATTCTAATGGGTTAATGTTAGGAATAGTAACACAGAATATTGTAATGGCAATCATTCAATTACCATCATTAATACTATTAAAGTATTAATGATTGATCGCTATTACAATATTCTGTGTTCCTATTCCTAACAGTAACCCCTTCGCGCCGAGCGTACGCATTTGCGGCCTTGGCTTTAGGGATTTATTTATACCGAGATGATGCATTGGCCGCAGCTGCAGGCATCATCCCGGGAACGTTTCTTAGAGCGGGCGCCGGCGATCGGCTTTCCAGGGATAACAACCGATGTGGCTAAAAGCCACTCGGTTGTTATCCCGGAGGAGCGGGATGAGAGACATCCCCTTCCGCTGCTCTAGCTTCTTAAATGAAAAAAATTAAGTTTTAAGCGCCCCGGGCCGTGAGCTCAGCGCAGCAAAGAAAATGCATATGGAAGTCGCACCCTGGCTGCCCGCATAATGTAACGGTGTTCAAATCACACATGAGGTATCGCCAGAACGAGAGCAATAATTAGCACTAGACTTAGACTATCAATCTAACCTGTGCTACTGCTAACGGCTAGGTACCGTAATGTTTTTTTCAAGCGTCGCCTATGGAGATTTTTAGGTACTGTATTTTTTTCGCCATTCCACAGCGAGTGTGCGCAATTGTAAAGCATGACATAATTACTATTACTTGGCGTAACATCATCTTCCACATTATACCAAAATATTTGGCTAACCGTTTCATTTATTTTTTTCAATTTATGAAAGATGCGTTTAAAAGACTGCTGCACAATAACCGTGTGTGACATAAAATATTGCAACAAACGCCATGTTATTCTCTGCAAAAGAAAAAAAAATTATCAAATGTTTTGGGGGGTTTCCTAAGTAATGTTCTAGCAAAAAAATATCTATTTTTAACTTGTAAAACACACCAAATGTCAGAGAATGCTTATTGCTTAGTCATCATGATGAAATGTTAAAGTGAGTTTAAGTGACCATCACCAACAATCACCAATGCCATTAAATTAATTATGGTTTAAATTATGTAGGTCAGTCTATCTCTAATCTTTTGAATGTCCAGTGTCCATTTGTCCAATGTCTTAGTGATTGATCAGATCACAACTTTATTGATACCTTTTATGGTTTTGCTCATCACTGCCCCAACTCCACACAATCACACATGCTGCAGTGCACTGCGTCTGCAACTTAAGTGCACTGTGTGCTGCTGTGGGGCTGGGGCAGTGATGAGCAAAACCAAAAATCATCATATTAAATAAAAAGATTACAAGCAAGCTAACTATGAAGTTGTGAATTCTTGTGATGTGAATCAATCACTAATACATTAAGACAATATAAAACCAGAAGAAAAAATGTAAATGGATGCCATATTGTGATTGTCATTGGGGGGGAGCCGGAGCAAGTTGTTGGCGGGACATATGTTGTTGTGTTGTAACTGTTTGTGTTCTCAAATAATGCCAGTGTGGTGAGTGTGCCACAAAGATTGGAGAAGGAGAGATAGAGAGACTCTCTCTGAGTGACCACCATGGACCAGTTTGACCACCAGTTGTCGACCATGACCACCAGTTGTCGACCATAACCACTGACCACTCCAGTGACCACCACGGTGGCCGGCTAGCAGCAGCGCAGCAGTAGCACAGATCATGAGGGCGCATTTTTAACACATGATGATGGTTGATAGTGAGTGGGACTAGCGAGCGACGGCGTGTGCCGTCATGTGGGGTAGAATCAATGAGGATTTTGTGGCAACTATTTGTTTAACATATTATACTAGCAAACTTGTTACTTTTTCTGGTGATCTCGTGGCAGGCTTTAGGCTTATAGTCACTCAAAAAAAAATGTTCTTCTTAAAACTGACAGTTTGTTGACAACGTCGTCAAGAGACTCGTCATCACCCACCAGTTCACCACTAACTCGCAATTACATGGCATGCTAGACTAAAATGGCAGAAGGAGACCAAGAGAAACGAGAGATAAAAAATGCACCTAGCTTTTTAAAAGCAAACATCTGGGCACATTTTGGCTTTTATGAACAAAGTGGGAAGCATGAATTAGACAAGTCATACGCTGTGTGTAAAGCCTGTCACACAAAAATTTAATATCTAGGGATTACTACTAATATGAGAAACCACACTAGTCGTTTTCACTCAGAGATGCTAACACCTGCCAGTACCACCACCGCCGCCACCAGTACCACTACCAAGGAAATGATAGACCGATCTCAGCCAAGAATTGATGCAATAATACAGTCAACTTTGCCGCCCAACTCTGAAAAGGGGAAGAGAATAACAAAAGCTGTGGCAGCTTTCATAGCGAAGGACTTGCGCCCTTACTCTGTTGTGGACAACACTGGGTTTCGCTACCTGTTGAAGACGATAGAGCCGCGTTACAAGATTCCGTCACAAAGTCACTTTACAGAAAACTTGATACCTGCACTCTACCACGAAACCAAAGCTCAGATAATTACGTCAATGAGCCAAGCAAGTCGAGTTGCAATAACGTGTGATTCATGGACTTCAGTCACAACGGACTCTTATGTTACAGTAATAGTACATTACGTTACTAAGGACTGGCAGATCTTGTCGCATGTACTGCAAACGAGAGCCATTTATGAGTCTCACACGGGTGCTCATTTGGCAGAGCTACTGTCTCATGTTGTGGAAGAATGGCAGCTGTCTGATAAATCTGTAGTACTTGTGACCGACAACGCGTCAAACATGATAGTTGCAGCTCAGTTGGGAAATTACCCCATGTGAAATGCTTCGCCCATACACTGAATCTTGCATCCCAGCGAGCACTGAAAGTGGCCACACTCTCCAGGCTTCTTGGCAGAGTGCGACGGATATCCACATTCTTTCACCGCAGCACTTAGAGCAAGCCACTTTCTAAAAGAGAAACAGAAATGTCTTGGCCTGAAGAATCATAAGCTGATAACTGATGTGCCAACAAGATGGAACAGTGCATATGACATGGTTGAGAGGTTCTTAGAACAACAACCTGCAGTCTGTCCCACCTTGCTGTCTCCAGAAGTCAGAAAAGGAGAGTCCGATCTCTGCACTCTCAACAAAACAGATGTGTCAAATGCAGAGGACGCTGTGAGTGCATTAAAGCCAATGAAGGATGCAACCATGCTGATGTCAGAAGAGCGCAATCCAACAGTGTGACTGGCTGCGTTCTTTGACTGACTTATGGCAGCCTGCACGTGGCCGTGGCACTGGCAATTGCAAACAATCAATGAAAGGTTCAACCTAGATGTCGATATTGTTTGTTATAGCTTTTCTAGCAGCACTGAAGAAGAGGGGATGGAGAATGGTTTTCTATTGTGACTGTCCATTGCAAATATCCATTTAGAATTTTTACACTAGTATGACCGACGTGTTGTCACAGTGTGTCTGTCATGCTCTCGGTCTGTCTGTCATGCTCTGTTTCTAGGGGTTTAATCTTCAATCTATTGAATTCTGTATTTAATTCCAGACAACTGACGCCTGCCAAGCCACCAGAGGAAGGCAAATCCTTGACAGAATAAATTAAAACATGGAGTAAATCTTTATTGGATCACACAAACACACACCGACCTGGTGTGTATTTAAGATCCCATAAAGATTTGTCCAAGGTTCTTATTCAGTTGACAATTTATTCTGTCAAGGATTTTATGGCTTCCTCTAATGGTGGCGTGGCTTGGCTTCCGTTACAGGTGTATGGTGGTAGAGTGCAGGTAACATTTTCTGTAGAGTAACTGAGTGATAGCAAGCTTTTCTAGAACTGGGGGTAGATGGAGAATGGTATTATTTTTGAAGATTGTGTCGGACACAATCTTCAAAAATGTGTCCATTACATTTTCACACTTGTATTGTGCATGTATTCATTGTCAATGTTTTTTTGGGGGGGGTCAACTTAACCCTCAGCCAAATTTTCTAAAAGTGTATTTAATTCCAGACAACTGACGCCCGCCAAGCCACCAGAGGAAGGCAAATCCTTGACAGAATAAATTAAAACATGGAGTAAATCTTTATTGGATCACACAAACACACACCGACCTGGTGTGTATTTGAGATCCCATAAAGATTTGTCCAAGGTTCTTATTCAGTTGAGAATTTATTCTGTCAAGGATTTCACGGCTTCCTCTACTGGTGACTTGGCTTGGCTTCAGTTACAGGTGTATCGTGGAAGAGTGCAGGTAACGTTTTCTGTAAAGTGACTGGGTGACAACAACTCTCTGAGATCTTATAACGCTGATCTGTCCACCTGTGTGGACTGTGGACTTGGTGGTGCTGGTGGTGCTGGTGGCAAACAAACAATCACAGTGAAGTTGTAAACCAGGAAGTTCTGCAACAGAACAGAAGAACACACTGTGTGACTGTGTTACAGGTTCAGGAACTGGACGTTCTCTGTTTTTGTAGATGTAGGGTTTTTTTATTACTTCTTAAAAGAAAATATTAAAATGTACAACACACACAGTAGTACTGCACCAGACCAGCACAACAGTTTGATGTCAAAGACAGTACTGTTTTAAAAAAAAATACTGTTATCTGCTGCACTGTTCTGTTCAGACTTTGCTATATGATTATGCAGAGAACTTGGTGTAATTTGTTTAAATAGCAGATACAAATAAATATATTTCTTCAATTTCTGACTGCTTGATTTATTATTTTGATGAAAAGTTGAAAATCATGGACACTTGGGTATTAATCGTGATGCATCGTGATGCATGGCGGAATCAAATCGAATCAAATCGTGGACTTGATAATTGTAATCGCATCGAATCGGGAGACCGGTGAAGATGCGCACCCCTAGGGTCTTTGTCTTGTTGGAAGGTAAACCTTTGGCCCAGTCTGAGGTCCTGAGCACTCTGGCGAAGGTTTTCGTCCAGGATATCCCTGTACTTGGCCGCATTCATCTTTCCCTCGATTGTAATCAGTCGTCCTGTCCCTGCAGCTGAAAAACACCCCCACAGCATGATGCTGCCACCACCATGCTTCACTGTTGGGACTGTATTGGATAGGTGATGAGCAGTGCCTGGTTTTCTCCACACATACCGGTTAGAATTAAGGCCAACAAGTTCTATCTTGGTCTCATCAGACCAGAGAATCTTATTTCTCACCATCTTGGATTCCTTCAGGTGTCTTTTAGCAAACTCCATGCAGGCTTTCATGTGTCTTGCACTGAGGAGGGGCTTCCGTCGGGCCACTCTGCCATAAAGCCCCGGCTGGTGGAGGGCTGCAGTGATGGTTGACTTTCTACAACTTTCTCCCATCTCCCGACTGCATCTCTGGAGCTCAGCCACAGTAATCTTTGGGTTCTTCTTTACCTCTCTCACCAAGGCTCTTCTCCCCCGATAGCTCAGTTTGGCCGGACGGCCAGCTCTAGGAAGGGTTCTGGTCGTCCCAAACGTCTTCCATTTAAGGATTATGGAGGCCACTGTGCTCTTAGGAACCTTAAGTGCAGCAGAATTTTAATTGTAACCTTGGCCAGATCTGTGCCTTGCCACAATTCTGTCTCTGAGCTCTTCAGGCAGTTCCTTTGACCTCATGATTCTCATTTGTTCTGACATGCACTGTGAGCTATAGACAGGTGTGTGGCTTTCCTAATCAAGTCCAATCAGTATAATCAAACACAGCTGGACTCAAATAAAGGTGTAGAACTATCTCAAGGATGATCAGAAGAAATGGACAGCACCTGAGTTAAATATATGAGTGTCACAGCAAAGGGTCTGAATACCTAGGACCATGTGATATTTCAGTTTTTCTTTTTTAATAAATCTGCAAAAATTTCAACAATACTGTGTTTTTCTGTCAATATGGGGTGCTGTGTGTACATTAATGAGGTCAAAAAAATAACTTAAATGATTTAGCAAATGGCTGCAATATAACAAAGAGTGAAAAATTTAAGGGGGTCTGAATACTTTCCGTACCCACTGTAAATATATATATATTACATTGTCTATTATACTGTTGTAGACTCTTTACTAGATCGTTTGAGGTGTGGCTGTATTCCATTGTTCTATTGTTTGTGTCTGCCTTTGGAGCACCTATTATGGGATGTATATGTCTCTGTAGATTAGCTGGGAGAGGGGAGCAGGGATTTCTCCAGCAGCCCTCCCTATCCCAATACGACACTCTACTGATGAGAAGTTTGAATACATCTGTGTCATGCTACTGGTGGAGGTAAAGTCTACCCAGCCCTGTTTCAATACTGCAAAGAAGGGGGGATTGTCCCCTGAGTGTATATCTGTGTGCCTTTTTTCAAATAAACAGTTCATGTTCCAGTTCAGCAGCCAAAATGAGTCCTGCCTAGTTCTTGGTTGCAAGCAGCTGTAATATCTAATATCTATATTTAGACTGGAAGAAGCGGTATATGACGGAAGCACTCAAGCGGAGTGTGGGAAGCGATTCCGTTACATTGGTGGCAAGCAGTGGGACACAGTCTGGGACATCCAAGCCTCCACCTGGATCCAAGGTCCGGATAGCAGGAGAGGACAGGTACAGATACCAGCCATCATGGAAGAGGAATTTAGAAGGAGGTTGCGAAAGATGCAGATACAGCACAGGGGACCAGCATCAGAGTAGGTCCTGCTGGGATGGTATGATTCTGTCCGCTGGGAACTCTGAAAGGAAGCACTAGCCCATGAGCAGCGACACCAGGGAAAAATTCTCTCCTCCTTCTAGGAAAGGTACTGGTCGCAGTACGAAGTGGTATGGAAAGCTGAGTTAACCAGGCTGGTCTAGGCAGGGATGCTGTTGGACGAGAGCTACAGAGCCCTCCGCTGGTATGTAGCCCAAGTGTGCCATTGGACAGTGAATGACACCGTTTTGGCTATGGTGGCCTAGGACTGTTATTAGAGAGGCTAGCCGAGGACCCTGACTTTGGGAACAATTTGGAGTGGCATTTGGAAGAAATCTTGGAATACAGAGAACGGATGCTGAATGTCACAGAAGTTTCCTGGGCACTGGAGGATCACCTACAGACGGTTGCTAGAATCTGTTTAGCAGCAGGTTTGGGCTCCATTTGCCTGGGAATATCAGGAAATACCAGCTGACAGCTCTGAAATCCTGGCTAAAGAGTCGGCAATGTGGCATAGTAACAGTGTGCTTTGCCCACCTGCACCCACAGCTATGGACGCAGAGGTCTTATGGCGGATGCAGCAAGTGCTGACTGACCTTGATGATTCTGTTTCTGCACTTGACGATCTTGGATGGAAGAATGCATTTGTCCAGCAACCAGATAAGTGTACGGGAGATGGAGCAGCTGGTTCATCTTCTCATTTGCAGTTCAAGGGCTCAAGGAAAAGAGGAAGCTGTCCTCATTCCCCAGCCACAGATCACAGACAGTATGGATTTAATTGTAAAAAAAATTGAAATTCAAACTGAAGTGCTAACAACAGGGCAGAGCTCTGCTAGCCGCTGCCCAGCACCAGTAACGTCTTCTTCATTCTACGGACAGGAGATGGTGAACCTCTATCCCCAAACACCAGTTCCAGAGACTGGGGATGTAATAGACTTTTCTGCTGAGGGAGAACAACTTGGTGAGCCTTCAGCAGAAAGCTGGCATCAGGGCCAACATCGGCCAACAGCAGCCTCGACCTTCCTGAGAGAAGAGGCAGCCTTTCTCCCACAACACTGAAAAGGCATCTGCTTTTCCTGGAATGACCAGTCAGGGGTAAAGAATTCCATCTTTGCTTTTGCAGTTTTCATCAGGAGTATCTAGAAATTGCCCTTAGTCAAATCTAAAGTAGTTATGCATGGGACAGTTACCAATCTGCCAACAAGCTTGTCAAGCCAAGGCATCAGGTAAGTATCAAATTTGGATACACTTTTCAATTTTCTGAAATCATTACAAAATATTATGGTTCCAACAACTTGACTATTGACTGTGGGACTCCTCTATCACTGCCAGCTCTAACATGTTCTTTATTTAATTTGCGAATGCTTCCTGGCTGGCTTCAGGTATTCTATATGGCTTTACATTTACACGGAAACCAAGATTGTTAATTATGTCATGTTGTATAACTGTGGTCAGTCCAGCTTTATGAGAGAAAAAGTCTCTATTCTTTCTTACAATCTCTTTTACCTCATTGTTTTAGGCCACTGACAAGCTTTCAGTTATGGGCACCTCAGATATAAAGGGGACAGTATCATTTTTGGGGGTTGATACCACCAGCAAAGTATCTCTGTCCTTCCAAGGTTTTAGGAGATTGACATGATATATTTGCGCAAACTTCAGAACCCTATTAAATACAATGGACTCAAACGTTCGAAATCAAAAGTGCTAATTATCAAGGCTAATATGCAAGTTATTGTCCTAAAAAGGGTTTGGGGACCCGGGTCCTGCCCCAGGGGACATGTATCAATGCAAATTTTTTTTTGAAAAACTACAGTTTTTCGGGAGCAGTGATTGTAATAAAGCTTAAAGTGAAAGAAATAAAAGTGAAATATTCCTTTAAATTTCCTACCTGGGGGGTGTATAATATGCCTGTAAAGGAGCGCTTGTTTCCAGTGCTTAGAACTGTCCCTGCACAAAGTGTCATTTCTGAAGGAAAAAAAGTCATTTAAAAGAAAGCACTTGCGGCTATAATGAATTGTCGGCTCCCGGCAATACAGAGAAAAGTAATTGATAAAAAAAAAATGCGTGTTGGTCCCCCCAAATTCCATTGCCAGGCTCTTCAGGTCTAGTATGGATATTAAGGGGAACCCTGCATGAAATAAAAAAAATGACGTGGGGTTCCCCCCAAATATCCATACCAGACCCTTCAGGCAGGCTGCAGGAAAAGAGGGGGGACGAGAGAGCGCCCCCCCTCCTAAACCATACCAGGCCACATGCCCTCAACATGGGGAGGATGCTTTGGGTCTGAGGTATGGTGGGACAGGGGTCACCCGTCAGATCATAGGGGTAAGCCCCGGCTTTCCCCGCTTGCGGGAAAAGGCCAATGACGTAGGTGGGATTCCCCGCCCCCTCATATGTCAGACCCGCCTACGTCATTGGCTGAGCGGACCTGATGGGGAACTTCCTCCGCAGTGTAATAAATGAATAGACCTGCCCCTTCTCACATTCCCCATCAGGTCCGCTCAGCCTTACACCCAGTGAAGGTGACCCGCCCCCTACGTCATTGGCTGAGCGGACCTGATGGGGAACTTGAGAAGGGGCGGGGTCTATTCATTTATTACACTGCGGAGGAAGTTCCCCATCAGGTCCGCTCAGCCAATGATGTTTCGTGTGGAGTGGAGACTGCAGCGCTGGACATTGGATCACCACGGGACACTGGATTACATCGCTGGAATGTTTTTTTTAATAAAGGACTTTCCCAACTGTGTCTGTGTGTTTTTTTTTTACAATTTTTTACACTTTATTTGTGAAATGGTAGGGGTACAATGTACCCCTTACCAATTCACATAGGGGGGGCCAGGATCTGGGGGTCCCCTTTGTTAAAGGGGTCTTCCAGATTCCGATAATCACTGCTCCCGAAAAAACTGCAGTTTTTAAAACTTTTTTTGCATTGATACATGTCCCCTGGGGCAGGACCCGGGTCCCCAAACAGTTTTTATGACAATAACTTGCATATAAGCCTTTAAAATTAGCACTTTAGATTTCTCCCATAGAATTTTACAGGGTGTTCCGTGGCTTTTCGAATTTGCCGCAAACACCCCAAATTGTTCGCTGTTCGGGGAACGTGCGAACAGGCAATGTTCGAGTCGATCATGAGTTTGACTCAAACTCGAAGCTCATCCCTAGTGAAAATAGAGAAAAAGCTCACATGTATGCAATCAGCGTTCAACCTAGCTATTCTCAGTAGTGATATCAGTTCCAACAGATGCCTTTTTTTACGTCACCATCATATATTGTACCTGTTTGCCTAATTTGGGGAAAAAAAATATTTAATGGAAGTTCACACAGAAAATAGAGAAGAAACTCACATGTATGCAATCAGCGTTCAACCTAGCTATTCGCAGTAGTGATATCAGTTCCAACAGATGCCTTTTTTTACGTCACCATCATATATTGTACCTGTTTGCCTAATTTGGGGAAAAAATTATTTCTTGGAAGTTCACACAATACCATTGCTGTATAAACAATGTTTTACAATTCTGTAAAGATGTACTAAAAATTATGGAGCTTGTGTCAATGCCAAAATACAGTAACGTTGTTTGTAAACAATGTATTAATACATCACCAGAAAATTGTTGCAATTGCTAAAAATAGAGTTTTTAGAATTGTGCTGCAATCACTTTACATATATAATTATTCAAAGTTAAACTTATACAGTAGTTGCATTGCTACTAGTTTAAAAGCAATCCCTTTTTATATAAAGAATCCACATTTGTTATTGTAATTTATTGCTGCTGACTAGGTATATAATTTCCAAAGCACAATAATTTATCAGTAATGCCTTTCGGATGCTTTTATGTTATCGCTTTAACAGCTGTCTCTCCTCAATATGGTGAGAGATTCCAAATTATTGTTTTCATATTCTGAAAATGTGACAGTTTTTCATTTTTTTTCTGATAGTGTAGAGAATGGATAAAATCTATGTATTTTTTTGGTCTTCTGACTCGAATTGGGGACATCTTCCTTAACTTTATTGTTGAAGACCAATTTGAAAGAAACCATACACTAGTTATAGAGAGATTAAAAGCAAGTAACATATATTTTTTTATTATTCCAAAAAAAGGAAACAAAATCAAATTAATTTTTTTCTCAATTTTCAGTGGTTTGAAAAATAATTATCAATGAAAAAAAAAAAATCTTTACTTTCGCATTTATACTATAAAATCAAGTAACTACTATCCATAACACTTTTTAATTTGCATTCACAGTTACATTTCAGAATAAGCTGAAAATAGAACTGTTAGTGTAAATGAAACAGTATCATGGACAGTGCTCAATGGTGTTGTTACAATAGTGCTCTGAAGCAGCTAAAAGCACCTTAAGCCTTTTGTAAAAGGAACAAATTGATCAAGGATCTGAATCATTTTGCAGATAAAAGCTTTTTCAGTGCCACATATTATTTGCTAAAATGGACCATTATTTTTATCTAGTTATAGAAACTATTTTAAGAAATTGATGCTCATGACATTGCATAATGTGCTTAATACCTACAGTACATGACCACATGGAGATACTCTGCTTGGAGCTATTGTTCTGTATCTGTGAAATATTCATTAGATTATATCCTTTCCATTTATTTCATACATTAGTTATCTGTATGTGACTTTGAGTTTTTTTTTTTTTTTTTTTTTTTAAATAACCTTTGTAAATGTGCATTTGATGCTGTATGTAATTGAGTAAAAACGTTTTATTTCCAAACCATAATAATTGACATTATATTGTATTTTAGACTACATTGAACACTATACAAAATCTTTCACTTAATTGACATGAAAGTTATACTGAAAAAAAGCTGTGTAGATATTTATCAATGAACTAAAAAAATGTCTGTTCACACCAAAACACAGTGCTGGAAAAACGAGTTCCATATGCATTTCCCGCACTGCACTTAAATGCACTGCCCTTGCAAGACAATGCACATATTCACCAGCACACCAAGGATCGTCAAATTCTCTCCAACGCTTTTATTGTAGAAAGATCACATCACAAAGGACCAAGTGCAACATTTTGGATTTGGGAAGGACTGTGATGACCACGTGCCTTACAAAGGGGTCCTTTGTGATGTTATCTTTCTACAATAAAAGCTTTGATCAACATGTAATGATCCTTGGTGTGCTAGCAAATATGTGCATTGATCTGTGATGAGTCCAGTGTCCAGCTGGTATTTGCTGTAGCACCCGCTACTGATTAATCTATATCTAGGAACGTGCGCTATTTGAACATTGACAAGCCCTTGCAAGACACGCTCAGATGCCATTACTTAGTCAATGGCACCCCAAATACATCTCCCAAACACAACACACTTGAGGTCACCAAACTGCATGGTACCGCAGTACCAAGCAGTTTGGTGCAGTGCGATCTAAAAATTTTGCAACCCATTCAAATGAATGGGCTGTCAAAACTGAACCACATGAGATTGCACAGCAACACGCATGTTCAATCACATACATTCCACTGTAAATCTACCCTAAAGCAGCTAAAGTATTCTTGATAATGCCTAAATTAAACTAAAAATTATTTAACTTCAAAACCAAGGAAAAAATAAGTAAACCCCCACGCTTTTTTTTTTTTTTTTTTATCAATGACTTTTGTATGTATTGCCGGGAGCTGACAATTCATTAATAGCCGCGAGTCAGTTTTAAATGCATTTTTTTCTTTCAAAAATGAATTTTTTTGCAGGGACAGTTCTAAGCACGGGAAACATGCGCCACTTCACATGCATATCATACACACCCCCCAGGTACGAAATTTAAAGGAATATTTCACTTTTATTTTTTCATTTTAAGCATTATTAAAATCACTGCTCCCGAAAAAACGGCCGTTTTTAAAACTTCTTTTTGCATTGATACATGTCCCCTGGGGCAGGACCCGGGTCCCCAAACACTTTTTAGGACAATAACTTGCATATAAGCCTTTATAATTAGCACTTTAGATTTCTCCCATAGATTTTTCGAATTTGCCGCGAACACCCCAATTTGTTCGCTGTTCGGCGAACGGGCGAACAGGCAATGTTCGAGTCGAACATGAGTTCGACTCGAACTCGAAGCTCATCCCTACTTAAGGGATAAATATTTTCTGCATAAGGGAACATAAAAAGAAACATGGCCATTCACGGAAATTAGAAGAAAAGCGGTTTAACCTTAAACTATGCAGCGAAGGGCGCATGCGTGGCATCCAATGATGGAGGACGTGTTATTCATCTGCTCTGATCCGCCGCCTTCAACAGCTCCCGTACAGAGACTGAGAGCTTCATCTGCCACGGGAGACCCCATATCGGACCACCAAATTGCTCAGGCACCCCATGGTGAAGTACGGGCTGAAGCAACCGGCTCCATCACACACCCCGGAGCTGCGGCCTACACAAACTCTGGACCGCTTCCTGCGTAGGTCCGAATCCCCAGCCTCGATTATGCAAAGCGATACGCCGGCACCCGTGGACGCACACGAAGAGGTAGGAGACATTTCTCTGCTATTTGCACCCACTCCATCCACAGAGATGTCAGCCCCTGTCACAGTTGAAATACTGGACAATAATATGCAAGCTCTCTTGCAAAGCCTGACATGCAACGTCTCCAGAGAAATGGGGAAGCTGGGCCAAGAATTGAGGGGGGAGATAGCTCGCATAGGAGAACGTACTGACACCTTAGAAACTAAGTTTGATAACTTAATACAATACGTTCATGTTTTGGAAGAAGATAACGCAAGCTTAAAACAATCTATCTCCCAGCTTCAATCCCAACAAGAAGATTTGGAGAATAGGGAACGCCGTCAGAATCTGCGTATCAGAGGCGTCCCCAAAGCTGTTGGAGACGGAGAGATCCGACCATATCTGTTAAACCTCTTTAACACCATAGCCCCTCTAATACCTGACATAGACTGGCGACTGGACAGAGCACACAGGTCACTGGCCTCTAAACCCCCTGTAGGGGCAAACCCCAGGGACATCATAGTACGCTTTTACTACTATGACAGCAAAGAAGCCTTAACTATGGCCACCCGCAATAAAACACAGCTAGAATTTAAGGGTGCAAAAATACAAATTTTTAGCGATTTGTCACCTATAACCCTCGCTAAACGTCGCAGCTCTCGCCCAGTGACCACACACCTGCAAAATCATCAAATTTCATACTGCTGGGGCTTCCCCTTCCGCCTGTCTGCATCACAGGATGGTACCCAATATTCCATGAGGGATCTTCAGGAAAGCGAGGCATTCATACGGAATCTTGGTCTTCCACCACTACCAGATTAGGAACCCATACCACTCCCTGCAACATCTAAACCTGCATCCAATCCAGGTTGGATCTGGACCCCTGTTCGCCAGAAATCACAGAAGGCCCTCTCCACGCCCCAGCGATACCCCTTTCCCAGGCTCCCAACTTGAGAGCTCTCTTTCACGTATTTTGTTTAATCCTGCTTCGGACCCCACCTTACCGAGTTCCCCCTAATTTGTGGAGTTTCCACCCATACCCATGGGTTGACTCTATTGTGGAATATAATTCAAACTTTTTACCAGCTTTCTTATATTTCGTTGGAAGAGGGCGGGGATCACTCCAGACAAGTTGGAGCCCCTCTTGCGCCTCTTTTTGATCCACGGCCACGGCTGTGGAATCCTGGGCGGTCCAGACCCCTCAGGCTACAGTTCAAAAAATGTATGTTTTTATAGGTCCTTTTTTGACCTATTTTTCACTTTTTGTCTATTCTGCTTAAACCTTTTTTCATTGCTGTTTTTCAATGCAGTTATGTACTACCTCATGCTTTCCCTCCACAGGATACACCATGGACTTTTTTATTTATTTTTTCTGTTTGTGATTCTGTTTATGATTTCTAACGATAACTACAGCATAACCATGTTATACCATTATGGCTTTACGGGTTCTTACTTATAATGTGAAAGGTTTTAACTTCATTGATAAACGGTGGTTAGCCTTGAAGGAGTTCAAATCATCAGCTGCTGACATGATCCTAGTCCAGGAGACTTACTTCCGCTCTGGGGATCCTTTAAATTTGCTGCAAAACATTTCCCTGTCTCATTTACAACCTCCGACCCCTCTGGTAAAGCAGGCGTTGCCATATTGATTAAAACATTCTGCCCCCTAAGAGTGAAATCCTCATATATGGACCCCCTTGGTAGATATATTTTCCTGGACTGCGATTACCTCTCACGTTCTTTTACTCTGGTCAATATTTATGCTCCCAACTCAGGTCAAATCCAGTTTCTCACTGATGTGCTTGGGAAACTCGGAAAATATGCTCAACCCTTTACGATTGTTGGGGGGATTTTTATATGACTATGTCCCCTAGAAGAGACAGGTGCACATTATTTTCCTTAACCCCTTCAGCTAAGGTGGAACTTCAATCCACCTCCTTCCGTAGACTCATCAGATCTCACAACTTACTAGATATATGGAGAATTAAACATCCCACACATAAACAATTTAAATTTTTCTCCCCTCCCCACAAGATGTACTCCAGATTAGACTATCTCTTTGTCATGGCCCCCCTATTGACATCTACAGTCGCATCAGAATTAAACCCCATAACCTGGTCAGACCATTCCTCTGTTCAGCTTTACCTCACACTCTCCTCATCTTTACCTAGAATCTGCCACTGGAGACTTAACGACTCTCTTCTCCACAACCCTATCACTAAAACTCAATTGTCTCAAGGACTATCCGAGTTCTTCCAACTGAATGAACACACTGTAGCGGACGTGTCTACCCTATGGGAGGCACACAAGGCATACTTTAGCGGCCAATATATCTCGGCTGGCTCCCGTTTAAAGAGAGACTCTGCTGCTCAGAGACTTGATATTCTTTCTCAGCTACGTAAAGCAGAAAGCTTGCTTCTTCCCTCCCCTATGGTGGCACATCTGCATACAGTCATCTTCTTACGCGAACGGTTGAAATCCATTGACATGAACAAATGCTCCAAATCCCTTCTGTGGGCTAAACAGAAATTCTATGAGTACGCTAATAGGCCTCATAGAATGCTAGTAAACAAGCTTAAACCACCCCCATTCCATTCCTACCCTGAATTTCTCACACAGGATGATGGAACTCCAACCCATTGTCCATAAACAATGTCTAAAGTCTTTGGGAAATTTTATAAGGAGCTACAGTAGGTGACCGCAATATGACGTCACAGTCCCATCATGCTCCGGGTGGTGATGACATAAGGGGCGGGGTCACCGGGTGACATCACCCGGTGAACACGCCCCATGCCTATATGAATCGTTGCGCACCGAGCACACGGCATTACAGCGGGAGAGAGCGTTGTGTCAACATCGAAGAAGAGAAGAAGGAAGAAGACGACGGGGAAGACCGGGCCAACGCTAGTAAAAGAGCTGGAAGAAGATAGCGGAGGAGCCCGTCAGAAGGTAGAAGGCACCGGAGAGCGGGAGAAGAACCAGAGTGCGTGGAGATGACACCGGAGAGCTGGAGAAGAGAGGGGAAAAGTCGGAAGAGACCCCCGAAGTCGGAAGAAGACCCCCGAAGTTGGAAGAAGACCCCCGGAGCTGCCTAATAAATTACTTTAAAAACCTGTGTAGTGTGTTTTTTTTTCTTGACACTTTTTTCCTCCAGGTGAATGGGTAGGGGTACGATGTACCCCATACTCATTCACATAGGGTGGGGGGCTGGGATCTGGGGGCCCCCTTAATAAAGGGGGATCCCGGATTCCGATAAGCTTCCCGCCCGCAGACCCCGACAACCAACAGCCAGGGTTGTTGGGAAGAGGCCCTTGTCCTCATCAACATGGGGACAAGGTGCTTTGGGGTGGGGGGCCACAGGGCGCCCCCCGCCCCAAAGCACCCACCCCCCCATGTTGAGGGCATGCAGCCTGGTACGGTTCAGGAGGGGGGGCTCTTGCTCTTCCCCACCTCCTTTCCTGACCGGCCGGGCTGCGTGCTTGGATAAGGGTCTGGTATGGATTTTGAGGGAACCCCCACGCCGTTTTTTCGGCGTAGGGGTTCCCCTTAAAATCCATACCAGACCTAAGGGCCTGGTATGCTCCTGGAGGGGGAACCCATGCCAATTTTTTATTTAAAATTTGGCGTGGAGTTCCCCCTCATGATTCATACCAAACACAGTGCCTGGTAATGGCGGGGATCCAAGTCGGATCCCCGTCGCTTCCTTCTCGCGCTCGCTGTAATGTGTTTTTCCTATTGCAGCGAGCGCAAGATGTACAGTACCCTGTCGCCGAAAACCAGTGCGATGGGATTGCGCTGGAAACACATTCTCGCGGGCAGGTACTGTATATAATTGTTTACACACAAACCCTAAACACCTCTTCTCCCAAGACGAATTCAATTCCTTCTGTGACCCTTTAAAATTACCCAAATTGTCATTCTCCTAAAAATCTGCACTTAACGCTATTATCACACAAGAAGAATTATCCGGGGTTGTTAAAGACCTGCCATAACACAAATCACCGGGCCCAGATGGTTTATCCTATTTTTATTACAAGACCATCCTCCCAACTCTAAGTCCAGATTTAATAGATCTTTTTTCCTCTTTACAGAAAGGTATCATCCCTCATCCTCAATTCCTACATGCCCACATTACAGTCCTCCCGAAACCCGGGAAACCCCCATCGCTACCAGACAACTATAGGCCCATAGCCCTACTTAATTTGGACTATAAAATCTTTACAAAAATCCTAGCCAATAGACTCACCTCTATAATTCCTAGACTTATCCATAATGACCAGGTAGGCTTTGTCTCATGTAGACATGCCGGTGATAACACCAGACGCACTATTGACCTGATAGACCTACTTGACAAGACTTCCCGTTCTGCCCTTATTTTGAGCCTAGACGCTCAGAAGGCATTCGACAGGCTTGGGTGGCCATATATGTTTGCCACTCTCATGCGTTTTGGATTTGCAGGCTCTTTCATGTCAGCTCTCCAGGCCTTATACTCCTGCCCTACTTCCCAAGTACAATTGGCGTCCTTCTTGTCTCCATCCTTCTCCCATAGTAATGGAACTATACAGGGGTGCCCCCTATCCCCTTTACTGTTTATACTGTGCCTTGAACCCCTAGCTGAAGCCATACGCATACACCCAGACATAAGTGGAGTCTCCTTGCGACAAAGAGAGTACAAATTGTCTCTTTTCGCAGACAATATACTTTTAACATTAACAAAACCCCACACCTCTCTTCCCAACCTCCATACTTTATTAAATGCATTCGGCAAACTCTCCGGTTACAAAGTTAACACGGCCAAGACGGAAGCTCTTCCTATACATGTTCCTCCTACACTCCTCACCACAGTGACTGGCTGAAGAAGGAACCAATGAGCTGTTCCGAAACGCGTCCCGCCTCCATGACACACTTCCTGTCCACTTCCTGTTCGTGTTCCATGCTGGTTTCTGTCTCGCTTCCTCTGACATCATCCCCAGGCTCCAGCGTTACTGTGTCCTCTGAACATTCACAGCACAATCAGCTGTTATCGTGGACTTTCCTGGAAGCTTTAACATCAGAGACTGGGACTGCCCTGCCACTGGAACATCTCCTGGACGCACTTACCTACTACATGCCTGTTTCATCCACTATCTTGTAAGTGTTTTTAACCCTTTTAGGGGATATTAAAAGTTTTATACTTCTGCACTTAGAGGCGCCTTGTTTGTTTTTCTGTTTCCATTAGAGATTGCTTGTCTCCCTGAGTGCTGCCTAAAGTGTGTGAAGATTTGCTACCCTCTCCAACACAGACCTTATCTGTCAGGATTCAAATGCTTGGAGCGCCCTGGATATACACATTTTTCTAAACCTTGCCAATTGCAGTTCCTATGTCACAACTCCAAAATATTTAACGGCTCTTTACTAAACTTATTTGGGGTAATAAAGCACACCGGATTGCTGGCACAGTGGTATTTGCTCCTCGTTCCTATGGAGGGCTGGGAGCCCCTGACATTAGTAAATACTATTATGCTACCCATCTTACAGCGACCATCTCCTGGTCAACACGATTTTCAACAAACAGATGGTCAGAATTGGAACTGAGCGTTACCAGCCCAGTGCATCTTTGCTCCATGCTCTGGTCCGACCTAACCACCTCTATATCCCAGCTAAGAAATATATGTTTGGGACCGATGTTATTTACCATCTCTATCTGGAAAAAATACCACAAAAGGTTCTCTCTCTCTTCTCCATGCCCACCTCTCTTAAACGTACTTTTCAACTCAGATATCCTGGATAGCCTAGCCTACAGCAGCATGTATCCATGGTCACAGGTGGGCATGTTCCAGCTTTGTCATCTAGTACATCCTGTGACTTGTAAACTACTCCCGTTCCAAGATCTCCAAAACAAATTAGAAATCCCCAAAAATCTCTTATTTTCTTATCTCCAATTTTAAATAATATTTTCACTCTATATCATCTTCTTTAGCCTTAGAAAAACCTAATACCTTCGAAGTACTATGTGCCCAAGGCCCGTACCAACCTGGTCTCATATCTTCTATATACAGGATCCTCCATGAATCAAGGCCACCCACGATGAACTCTCATGCAAACATTCGGAAATGAGCCAAGATAATTGTGACCCCTATATCTCTCCCTCAATGGCAAAGGATCTGGGACTCCATATCAAAAGTTTCCAGATGCGTGGAGCAGAGAGAGACAGCTTATAAGGTCCTCATGTTCTGGTATAGGACCCCGGAAGCTATTCATAAATATGATCCCTCTGTATCCCAGAAGTGTTGGAGATGCCTACAGGATCTGGGAACACATTACCATATCTTCTGGGAATGTCCGTTAATCCTACCATTTTGGACCTCGGTCCAATCTTTACTTCAGTCAGTGTTAGAGATGGATTTCCCGTTAGACCCGGTCCATTACTTACTAGACCTCCCAGTCCCTGGAATATCTAAATATGCTAAAAAATTGATGTCTTATATCCTGTTGGCTGCCAAGAGAGTAATACCTACCCACTGGCTATCCTCTAATTCCCCCACACAACCCCAATTGATTCTGACCATAGCACAGGTACATAGACTGGAACGTATGACAGCGGCGATTCATGACTCCTTACCACAATTCTCAAAGATATGGGATCCTTGGGATAACTCTCCATTCAATCCAGAGACAATGTCCCATAACTCTGATTAAATACCATACACACAGTCAGTCCTTACACGCTCAAATGGTCTAACCCTAATTCTATTAATATATATATGCAATGTTGAAATCCGTGGTGTACCCCCCCCTTTTTACTTTTTCTTTTTCCTTTGTTTCTTTATCCACTGTTATGTTTATGTTCCGTTCATTCACAATGTCTCAAGCCTCTCCTTGAGGATAGTTCTTTTGAATGTTATACAAACTTCTTCTAAGATGGTCTGCGCAATGTCATGTGTATGTGTTACCATTCACTAAGATATGCTTCTCTTTTTTGTATAAGACTGTTACAACATCGTTGTATTGTATTTTTGTTGGAAAAAAACAAAAAAACAAATAAATATACAATTATAAAAAAAAACTATGTAGCGAATTCTTTACGGTAAGAGTGGTAAGGATGTCAAATTCTCTTCCACAAGCAGTGGTTTCAGCAGGGAGCACAGATAATTTGCTGGCACAGTGGTATTTGCTCCTCGTTCCCATGGAGGGCTGGGAGCCCCTGACATTAGTAAATACTATTATGCTACCCATCTTACAGCGACCATCTCCTGGTCAACACGATTTTCAACAAACAGATGGTCAGAATTGGAACTGAGCGTTACCAGCCCAGTGCATCTTTGCTCCATGCTCTGGTCCGACCTAACCACCTCTATATCCCAGCTAAGAAATATATGTTTGGGACCGATGTTATTTACCCTCTCTATCTGGAAAAAATACCACAAAAGGTTCTCTCTCTCTTCTCCATGCCCACCTCTCTTAAACGTACTTTTCAACTCAGATATCCCGGATAGCCTAGCCTACAGCAGCATGTATCCATGGTCACAGGTGGGCATTTTCCAGCTTTGTCATCTAGTACATCCTGTGACTTGTAAACTACTCCCATTCCAAGATCTCCAAAACAAATTAGAAATCCCCAAAAATCTCTTATTTTCTTATCTCCAATTTTAAAAAATATTTTCACTCTATATCGTCTTCTTTAGCCTTAGAAAAACCTAATACCTTCAAAGTACTATGTGCCCAAGGCCCGTACCAACCTGGTCTCATATCTTCTATATACAGGATCCTCCATGAATCAAGGCCACCCACGATGAACTCTCATGCAAACATTCGGAAATGAGCCAAGATAATTGTGACCCCTATATCTCTCCCTCAATGGCAAAGGATCTGGGACTCCATATCAAAAGTTTCCAGATGCGTGGAGCAGAGAGAGACAGCTTATAAGGTCCTCATGTTCTGGTATAGAACCCCGGAAGCTATTCATAAATATGATCCCTCTGTATCCCAGAAGTGTTGGAGAGGCCTACAGGATCTGGGAACACATTACCATATCTTCTGGGAATGTCCGTTAATCCTACCATTTTGGACCTCGGTCCAATCTTTACTTCAGTCAGTGTTAGAGATGGATTTCCCGTTAGACCCGGTTCATTACTTACTAGACCTCCCAGTCCCTGGAATATCTAAACACGCTAAAAAATTGATGTCTTATATCCTGTTGGCTGCCAAGAGAGTAATACCTACCCACTGGCTATCCTATAATTCCCCCACACAACCCCAATTGATTCTGACCATAGCACAGGTACATAGACTGGAACGTATGACAGCGGTGATTCATGACTCCTTACCACAATTCTCAAAGATATGGGATCCTTGGGATAACTCTCCATTCAATCCAGAGACAATGTCCCATACCTCTGATTAAATACCATACACGCAGTCAGTCCTTACACGCTCAAATGGTCTAACCCTAATTCTATTAATATATATATGCAATGTTGAAATCCGTGGTGTACCCCCCCCTTTTTACTTTTTCTTTTTCCTTTGTTTCTTTATTTACTGTTATGTTTATGTTCCGTTCATTCACAATGTCTCAAGCCTCTCCTTGAGGATAGTTCTTTTGAATGTTATACAAACTTCTTCTAAGATGGTCTGCGCAATGTCATGTGTATGTGTTACCATTCACTAAGATATGCTTCTCTTTTTTGTATAAGACTGTTACAACATCGTTGTATTGTATTTTTGTTGGAAAAAAACAAAAAAACAAATAAATATACAATTATAAAAAAAAACTATGTAGCAAATTTTTTACGGTAAGAGTGGTAAGGATGTCAAATTCTCTTCCACAAGCAGTGGTTTCAGCAGGGAGCACAGATAATTTAAAAAAACTATTGGATAGGCACCTAAATGACCACAACATACAGGGGTATACAATATAATTTGGCATAAAAGCACACACACAGGTTGGACTTGATGGACTTGTGTCTTTTTTCAACCTCACCAACTACTGTACATAACTATGTACCTATGTAGATCTTTCTCAACAAATGCTCCTAAGCAGGAAAAAACTGCATCCTCTTACTAAAACGCTGGGGAATCACAAAATATCATACAAATGGGGGTTTCCCATTAAATAACTCATAATCACTCATGGCAAAATTTTCCCTGTAATGAGTGTTGTCTCTTTAAAGCGGAGTTCCACCCAAAAGTGGAACTTCCGCTTTAACCACTCCTCACCCCCTTACATTCCACATTTGGCATGTAATTTTTTGGGGGGGGGAGTGGGGGCTTCAGTAGGAGTGGGATTTCTGGTCCCACTCCCTCCTTCCGCCCAGGGACCGCTTAGACGACTCGTCATATCGCCTAAGGCGGCCCCTCCCTGTAGGCGATGGCCTGATACACGTGACAGGTCCCAGGCGATCGCCTGTCCACTCCTAGAGCGCATCATGAGTCGCGCATGCGCAGTGAGTGCCCGGCCGTGAAGCCACAGTGTGAATGGAGGCACCGGCAGAGAGGGGGAAAGGAGCGACATTCCGGGCGGCCGCGTTGCTGGACAGTGGAGCATGTAAGTGTCTGTTTATTAAAAGCCAGCAGCTACACTTTTTGTAGCTGCTGACTTTTAATAAACATAAAAAAGGCTGGAACTCCTCTTTAAGGAGTGGAAGATCATACCAGTAAACATCCAATCATTGTCACCACCTTCTTCAAAGTGTTTGGATTTAGCTATAACCTGATTAATCTCTATGAGGCTCACACTTTCTGCCTAACCATATGTGCCTTCTATTATTAATCTATTATGGGCCCACAAGAGGAAGCTTCCACATCATTTCACTTGCTTTTGATTCCCTTCTGAGTTTCTGCTTAGTGTTATCTTGTCCCCCAGTTACAAATGTAGCAACTTAGGCTGCTTATCAATCTTGTTTAATTCTAGAGATGAGCCGAACACCCCCCCATTCGGTTCGCACCAGAACCTTTGAACGGACCGAAAGTTTGCACGAACTTTAGAACCCTATTAAATACAATGGACACGAACGTTCAAAATCTAAAGTGCTAATTATAATGGCTAATATGCATGTTATTGTCCTAAAAAGGGTTTGGGGACCCGGGTCCTGCCCCAGGGGACATGTATCAATGTAATTTTTTTTTTTTAAAACAGTCGAGCAGTGATTTTAATGATGCATAAAGTGAAAAAAACGTGAAATATTCCTTTAAATATCGTACCTGGGGGGTGTCTAAAGTATGCATGTGAAGTGGCATGTGTTCCCCGTGTTTAGAACTGTCCCTGCACAAAATGACATTTCTAAAGGAAAAAAAGCCATTTAAAACTGCTTGCGGCTTTAATGTAATGTCTGGTCCCCGCAATATGGATGAAAATCATTGAGAAAAATGGCATGGCTACCCCATCACGCCCCCCCCACCCCAGCCCATTACCAGCCCCTTTGGGTCTTGTATGGATATTAAGGGGAACCCCGCACCCAAAATAAAAAAAGGCCCTATATACTCTGAACAGCAGTATAAAGGCGGTGCAAACAAGACAGGGACTGTAAGTTTGTTCTTAAGTACAATCTGTTTGTAATTTGGAACAGGTAAATTTTTGTAAGTGTAGCTCTAGCCAAAAAATCTATTTTTAAGCTTTCTGGTGAACATAGGGAAGGGTTATCACCCCTGTAACATTTGTTTTGCTGTCTGTGCACCTGTTCAGAACATTTCACATCACTTTCCATCCCAATGACAAATGTTTTTGGAAAATTTGGGTTTTTTATTGAAACAAGGATTGGTGATAAAGCATCAGTAGAGAGGAGACACCTTTTTCCCATATTAACTCTTACAGGAGACAATTTCCCTTCCTAGGGGTAGATTTCCTCTCACTTCCTGTTGTCTCCTTCCGTTTACAAGTAGGAGTCGTTTGTAAGTTGGATGTTTGAAAGTAGGGGCCTGCCATATATACTCTGCAGAAATTTGCCCCTTAGGTGTTGGTGTTGCCACAACACTGTAAGCCCTCACAGTTACTCCTGGTGGGCGCTGGAACGCCTTGCTGTCAACTATTATATCAGGAATTGTAATTACATGCCATTGTTGAACAGTGGTAGGAAAAATTGGGCCTTTGGTGGTGGTGCTGGTGCCACAACACTGTAAGCCCTCACAGTTACTCTTGGTGGGCGCATGAATGGGCTCTGTTGTGAATTATTAGATCAAGAATTGTAATTGCATGCCCCTGTTGAACAGGGGCTGAAAAATTGGGCCTTTTGGTGGTGGCGGTGGTGCTGGTGCCACAAGACTGTAAGTCCTCACAGTTACTCTTGGTGGGCACAGGAATGGGCCCAGCTGTGAAATATTAGAACAAGAATTGTAATTACATGCCCCTGTTGAACAGGGACAGGAAAATTGTGCTTTTGGTGGTGGTGGTGGTGGTGTTGCCACAACACTGTAAGCCCTCACAGTTACTCTTGGTGGGCGCATTAATGGGCTCTGCTGTGAATTATTAGATCAAGAATTGTAATTGCATGCTCCTGTTGAACAGGGGCAGGAAAATTGGGCTTTTGGTGGTGTTGCCACAACACTGTAAGCCCTCACAGTTACTCTTGGTGGGCGCAGGAATGGGCCCTGCTGTGAATTATTAGATCAAGAATTGAAATTGCATGCCCCTGTTGAACAGGGACAGAAAAATTGGGTCTTTGGTGGTGGTGGTGGTGGTGGTGGTGGTGGTGTTGCCACAACACTGTAAGCCCTCACAGTTACTTTTGGTGGGCGTAGGAATGGGCCCAGCTGTGAAATATTAGATCAAGAATTGTAATTACATGACCCTGTTGAACAGGCACAGAAAAATTGGGCCTTAGGCACTGGTGCTGGTGCCACAAGACTGCAACCCCTCACAGATACTGTACTTAGAGTGCAGCAATGAGCCCTGTTGCAAAGTATTGCATCAAAAATTTTAATTACACGCCCCTGTTAAACAGGGGCTGAAAAATTGGGCCTTAGCCACTGGTGGCATTGTCAGGAATCAAAAATGATTATTGAGGAGGAAGAGGATAGTCACTCAGCATAACAGGATAGTCACTCTGCATCAGCATAGGCAGTCTTGAAGGGATCTGACATTTCAAAGAAAATTATTCTGTTACATCAGCATCAGGTGCTTGGTAGCTGGTGGTGATCCAAGACTGATTCATTTTTATGAAGGACAGTCGATCGACCAAGTCGGTTGACAGGCGCACCCTGTGATCGGTTACAAAGCCTCCAGCAGCACTGAATGTGCGTTCCGAAAGAACGCTGGATGCAGGACAGGCCAGTATCTCAATTGCATACTGTAAATGCTCTGGCCAGTGATCCATCTTCAAGACCCAGTAACCCAGAGGATTTTCGGTGGGAAAGGTGTCCAAGTCTGATCTTGCCCCTAGGTATTCCTGCACCATGTAAACCAGACGCTGGCGATGGTTGCTGGAACCGATCATACCTTGGGACTATGGACTAAAAAATTGTCAGAACGCATCGGTCAGACGTCCACTTTCTCCACCGCTCCTTCTTTGACTGACCGAAGCCTCAGCAACACGTTGTCCAGGACCAGGAATTTGTAACCTCCCAGTCTCTGGGAACGTGTTGCACAGCCCCGAAGATGCCTCATCCTCTGCTCCCTCTGCGACGGCAAGATAAGGTCCGCAACCTTACCCTTGTAACGTGGATCAAGGAGGGTTGCCAGCCAGTAACGATCCCTCTCCTTGATCGCACGAATACGAGGATCCTTACAAAGGCTTTGCAGGATCAGGGAGGTCATGCAGCGTAGGTTTGCTGAGACATTCGATGCCGAGTCCTCTGGGTCACTGAGGACGACATGATCCGTAGCCACCTCCTCCCAGCCACGTACATGTCCATGGGTGTCTTGGGACTGTAATTGATCCCTTGAAGACTGCTGCTGATGCTGAGTGCTAGTCTCCACCTCCATGCTGACACAATCCTCCTCCTCCTCATCATTCTCTTCATGTGTGATAGCCAGGCCAGCAGGAACACTGTCTCGATAAAGGGGGCCTTGAGAGGTAAGGAAGTCCTCCTCTTCCTGCCTCTGTTCTGCCTCAAGTGCCCTGTCCATTATTCCACGCAGCGTGTGCTCCAACAGGTGGACAAGAGGGATAGTGTCACTGATGCATGCACTGTCACTGCTCACCATCCTAGTGGCCTCCTCAAATGGTACCAGGACAGTGCATGCATCCCTGAACATGGCCCACTGGTGTGGGAAAAAAAATCCAAGCTCCCTGACCCTGTCCTGGTGCCATATTGCAACAGATACTCATTGATGGCCCTCTGCTGCGTGTGCAGCCGCTGCAGCATGGCCAGCATAGAGTTACACCTGGTGGGCATGTCACAGATTAGGCGGTTCTTGGGCAGGTTGTAATCCTTTTGCAGCTCAGCCAGCCGAGCACTGGCATTATATGACCGGCAGAAACGCCCACAGAGTTTCCTGGCCTGCTTCAGGACCTCCTGTAAGCCCGGGTACCTGCCCAAGAACCGCTGCACCACCAAGTTAAGGACATGAGCCAAACAGGGCACATGGGTCAGTTGTCCCTGTCGGAGGGCGGAGAGGAGGTTGGTGCCATTGTCGGAAACCACCTTTCCTGGCTTAAGCTGGCGTGGCGTCAACCACCTCTGAGCCTGCCCCTGCAGAGCTGACAGAATCTCTGCCCCAGTGTGGCTCCTGTCCCCCAAGCACACCAGCTTAAGCACCGCATGGCATCTTTTTGCCTGCTTACTGGCCTAGCCCCTTCAACGCCTACGGAGCACCGCTGGTTCCGAGGACAAATCAGCACAGGAAGAGGCCATGGAGAAAGAAGAAGGGGAGGGGGTGGAGGAGAGAGGTGTGTCAGAATCATCAGTAGTAACATTTTGGAGGCGTGGTGGCGGAACAACCTCCAACACTGCTGCACCTTGTCCTGCATCCCTCCCAGCTGCCAGCAGAGTCACCCAATGCGCAGTGAAAGATAGGTAACGTCCCTGTCCATGCCTGTTGGACCATGAGTAAGAGGTAATATGCACCTTACCACTGACCGCTCTGTCCAGTGAGGCCAACACTTTGCCTTCCACATGCCGGTAGAGAGCCGGAATCGCCTTCCGTGAGAAAAAGTGGCGTTTGGGAATCTGCCACTGAGGAACCGCACATTCCACAAACTCACGGAAGGGGACAGAGTCTACCAACTGAAAAGGCAGCAGTTGAAGTGCTAGCAATTTAGCCAAGCTAGCATTCAACCGCTGGGCATGTGGATGGCTGGGAGCAAACTTCTTGCAGCGGTGCAGCAGCTGGGGCAGGGAAATTTGCCTGGTACAATCGGACGTCGGTGTACCCATAGCAGATTGCCCGCAAGTACTTGGCTGTGACACACCTAATTCTACACCTTCATTTCTCTCAGTGCAGGTTTCAGAGAGGACTGAAGGTATAGTGGGGTTGGAGATCCCAGCTGATGAGGAGCAAGGAGAGGTCCGCCTTGTTCTTTGGTGTGGGTCTTTTAGGTGTGCTTGCCAATGGACTGCATGGCAGGTCGACATATGTCTGGTCAAGCACGTGGTGCCCAAGCGGCTGATGTTTTGGCCACGCGAGATACGCTTTAGACATATGTTGCAAATGGCAATGGTGCGATCTGCTACACATGTCTGAAAAAAGGCCCACACCAAAGAACTTTTGGAATAACGCGCAGAGACAGCAGCGCCCTGCACATGCGGAGCTCTGTGGTGTGATGCAGTCGGTGTGCTGCCCTTAAGCTGGCCCCTGGAGGGCATCCTGTATCGTTGGAGATGTGCCTCCTCCTCCTCTCTCCTATCAGGCACCCACGTGGAGTCAGTGACCTAATCATCCCCTCCCTCCTCATCACTGGAGCCAATCTGGCAGTATGCTGCAGCTGGGGGAACATGACTGCCAGATAGCTGACCTTGTTGGGCACCCCCTCTCTCTGGGCTCACGTTACTACCCCCTCTCTCTGAGCTCACGCTACTGCCTTCCTCCAGCTGGGTTCCATCATACCCTGAGCCTGGGTGAGAGAGGATGAGGAGGAGGAGGACGGCTTGGTCATCCACTCTACCAAGTCTTTGGCATGTTGCGGCTCAACATGGCCAGCTGCCGAAAAGAAGGACAAGCGTTTCCTACGGCCACGTGCTGATGAGGATGCACCGTGTCCATGACCAGCATCACTGTTGCCTCTAGACACAGAGCCTGCTTGCCCTCTTTTATTGCCTCGTGACTGTCTGCCTCTCATTGTTTGACTTCCAGACATACTAATGGCCTGCTCTGGTGTTAGTATGGGAAAAGCAGCAATTGTTTTCAGTTAGTTTTAGGTGAAAACTGTGCAGAGGACACAGTACACTGAAAATACTTGCAGCTCTCTGCTTGTGGTTTTATTATGAGAACACCACTATAATAGTCACTAACTGTATTCAGGTGAGCTTTAGGTGAATGCTATGCAAAGCACATAGTAGTACACTAAGTGAAACACTGACTGTCTGCAGCTAGCACAACCACCGGCCTGCCTGTCACAGTATAGAGAATAACTGTATTCAGGTGAGCTTTAGGTGATCGCTATGCAAAGCACACAGTAGTACACTAAGTGAAACACTGACTGTCTGCAGCTAGCACAATCACCAGCCTGCCTGTCACAGTATAGAGAATAAAAAAATGAGGGGTGATACTGCGCTGGACAAAAAATGTATATACCAAAAGAAGCTGCCAACACTGCTAATAGAAAAAAAGCTAGTGATAAATGTAAATGAAAGTGTAGCGCTACCTAGGTAAATAATGTATAATGGTGAATAAATACACAATATAAATAAAGTACTGATATGATGAGCATGTGCAACACCCGAAAGTAACGTGCTAAGTGATACGTGTATCAAAATTATTAAACAATAATAATAAAACCCATGATGATTAACACAATATGAAATTAAATTTCTGATCACATAAAGTCCATGGAACGAAAAAATTAATCAAACAAGTATCAAAGTGTCAATATAATATAGTTCAATCCAGGAAAACGTGTTCAATTAAGGTGTAAACTTGCAATCCAAAATTTCCTGTATATAAAAGTGATGTGAAAACCGCCACCAAGAGTGAGTTGAAGGAGGCTTACCGGAGGTCTCGGATTTGGAGAGGCATACGCCACCCAAATCAGAAAAGGCTTAAGGGTTAGTTGAACCCAATATGGATGGTCTGGAGTTGGAGGGTAGTCTGGGGTCAAAGGAGTTTATCCACTTCAATCAAACGGGACATCCAACACGCAAATCACCAATACATGTAAGGGCGCGGTATCCAAGATGCATACGTGTGAAGATAAAGGAACTTACATAGCGTGATACCGTTTGGAAAGGATTTAATAGTAAAGCATAACAATGTAACACTCACATTTGAGATGGTCTTAAAAACATATTTTCAGGTACAAGAGCGATGTGTACGGACAGGTCCACCCGACTAGTTTCGACTAAATAGTCATCATCTGGGGTAAGGACCTTGTCCCACACACATCGCAAATAAATGGACAAATTGACCTCCTTAATCCCGGAAGTGAACCGTCATTACGTCACTTCCGGTTTAGTTTTTAATTGTGGATGGTCAAAATGGCAAGGATATCATACTTTTTAACTTTATATAATACCCAACAGAGAAACATTAAAATGTCAATGTATTTCTAGTTAGAAAGAAAGAAACTGCAAGTCACCTTAAGTGACAGCGTGAACCAAGCCTTACTCCCAATCTAGAGTGTCCCAGCATCACTTCCGCTGCGTACTGTATTGGATGTGATATAATTAGCACCAGATCCAATCCTCGCTATGAAAACGAGGCCTGGACGTAGCGCCAATACATCACTTCCGCCGTGGAGCTAGGCTGGAAGAGATCGGAAGTGGCAACCAAGCCTCGTTTTAAAAAAAGAGACGTAGGTCCGCCGCATTCCACAGCCGCGCCCCTCCGCCGAGTCACACAGACGGCGCTCATAGAGCGCATGCTAATAAGTCCGCCCCTCTAGAGCACGCAACCCATGTCTTCCCTAACCTAGAGAGAAGTGCGTCTCAAGCTAGAGGGCAGACTACAGACACCAGGTAAATATTAACAAAAATAATAATAATATCAAGAATAGCAATGGGTCTGAAAGCTATTTGTACATAAATGAAATACCATCAGAAATATAATGGTGCATTAGTTTATATGTGAAATGACTCGCACACTGCACCATATGTAATAATCTATAATATATGTACAATTCGACGTAATCTGTGTGTGGTCAATACACAGACATGTACGGAAAATATTTGTATGTGTAATAAGTAAGTATTGGTCAACAAATTGGGTTAAAATTGATAAAATATTCTATCTAAAATGTATGTAAGTGAAACATACATATGTTAATAAAATAAAATGAAATAAAATAATTAAAAATGTAAATATAAAATATAAAATTAGTTGATAGGTAAAGAGAAGTCGTATTATAATGGATAATGATCAGGACATATTAATAAAGGAATTAATGTCCCACTCAACATTCATTCCCTGTGGCTGGTAGGTCTGAAGTTCATATATCCAGAATGTCTCCAATCTGGATACTCCTCTAGTGGTGGCTCCACCCCTCCATGGAGCAACAAAATGGTCTATAACCAGGAATTGAGTGCCATCAAGGTTTCGGGCATGGTGTTGCCGGTAATGTCTGGGGACAGTATGTTTGATACTCCCAAGTTTTATTTTACTCACATGTTCAGACACCCTAGCAGTGAAAGATCTAATCGTTCTACCCACGTACTGTTTACCGCATGGGCAGGTCAGCAGATATACCACATGAGTTGTGGCACACGTGCAAAAATGTTTTATGGGGTAGACTTTGTTAGTCACTGAGGATCTGAATTCCTTTGTAGACCTTCTTCCACATGTGTTGTATTTACAAACAATGCATTTTTTACAGGGATAATAACCCATCCAATTGTGAAAAAAGGTGGGTTTTATAGGTGGATTTATGATATTGGATGCAATTTTGTTTTGAAGAGAGGGTACTCTTTTATATATTACCTTAGGTCTTTCTGGTATCAGTGTACCCAACACCCTATCATTTCTCAATATCCCCCAATGTTTTTCAAAAATAGCTTTTATGTGCTTATATTGAGTGGAAAAGGTGGTAAGGAAGGACCATTTAAAGGTGTCATTTCCTTCTTTAGGTGGTCTATCTTCAAATAATGTGGATCTTTCTATATCCAATACTCTCCACATTATTTGAAGATAGACCACCTAAAGAAGGAAATGACACCTTTAAATGGTCCTTCCTTACCACCTTTTCCACTCAATATAAGCACATAAAAGCTATTTTTGAAAAACATTGGGGGATATTGAGAAATGATAGGGTGTTGGGTACACTGATACCAGAAAGACCTAAGGTAATATATAAAGGAGTACCCGCTCTTCAAAACAAAATTGCACCCAATATCATAAATCCACCTATAAAACCCACCTTTTTCCACAATTGGACGGGTTATTATCCCTGTAAAAAATGCATTGTTTGTAAATACAACACATGTGGAAGAAGGTCTACAAAGGAATTCAGATCCTCAGTGACTAACAAAGTCTACCCCATAAAACATTTTTGCACGTGTGCCACAACTTATGTGGTATATCTGTTGACCTGCCCATGCGGTAAACAGTACGTGGGTAGAACGATTAGATCTTTCACTGCTAGGGTGTCTGAACATGTGAGTAAAATAAAACTTGGGAGTATCAAACATACTGTCCCCAGACATTACCGGCAACACCATGCCCGAAACCCTGATGGCACTCAATTCCTGGTTATAGACCATTTTGTTGCTCCATGGAGGGGTGGAGCCACCACTAGAGGAGTATCCAGATTGGAGACATTCTGGATATATGAACTTCAGACCTACCAGCCACAGGGAATGAATGTTGAGTGGGACATTAATTCCTTTATTAATATGTCCTGATCATTATCCATTATAATACGACTTCTCTTTACCTATCAACTCATTTTATATTTTATATTTACATTTTTAATTATTTTATTTCATTTTATTTTATTAACATATGTATGTTTCACTCACATACATTTTAGATAGAATATTTTATCCATTTTAACCCATTTTGTTGACCAATACTTACTTATTACACATACAAATATTTTCCGTACATGTCTGTGTATTGACCACACACAGATTATGTCGAATTGTACATATATTATAGATTATTAGATATGGTGCAGTGTGCGAGTCATTTCACATATAAACTAATGCACCATTATATTTCTGATGGTATTTCATTTATGTACAAATAGCTTTCAGACCCATTGCTATTCTTGATATTATTATTATTTTTGTTAATATTTATCTGGTGTCTGTAGTCTGCCCTCTAGCTTGAGACACACTTCTCTCTAGGTTAGGTAAGACGTGGGTTGCGTGCTCTAGAGGGGCGGACTTATTAGCATGCGCTCTATGAGCGCCGTCTGTGTGACTCGGCAGAGGGGCGCGGCTGCGGAATGCGGGCGACCTACGTCTCGTTTTTTAAAACGAGGCTTGGTTGCCACTTCCGATTTCTTCCAGCCTAGCTCCACGGCGGAAGTGATGTATTGGCACTACGTCCAGGCCTCGTTTTTATAGGGAGGATTGGATCTGGTGCTAATTATATCACATCCAATACAGTCCGCAGCGGAAGTGATGCTGGGACACTCTAGATTGGGAGTGAGGCTTGGTTCACGCTGTCACTTAGGGTGACTTGCAGTTTCTTTCTTTCTAATTAGAAATACATTGATATTTCAATGTTTCTCTTTTGGGTATTATATAAAGTTAAAATGTATGATATCCTTGCCATTTTGACCATCCACAATTAAAAACTAAACCGGAAGTGACGTAATGGCGGTTCACTTCCGGGATTAAGGAGGTCAATTTGTCCATTTATTTGCAATGTGTGTGGGACACGGTCCCTACCCCATATGATGACTATTTAGTCGAAACTAGTCGGGTGGACCTGTCCGTACACATCGCTCTTGTACCTGAAAATATGTTTTTAAGACCATCTCAAATGTGAGTGTTACATTGTTATGCTTTACTATTAAATCCTTTCCAAACGGTATCACGCTATGTAAGTTCCTTTATCTTCACACGTATGCATCTTGGATACCGCGCCCTTACATGTATTGGTGATTTGCGTGTTGGATGTCCCGTTTGATTGAAGTGGATAAACTCCTTTGACCCCAGACTACCCTCCAACTCCAGACCATCCATATTGGGTTCAACTAACCCTTAAGCCTTCTCTGATTTGGGTGGCGTATGCCTCTCCAAATCCGAGACCTCCGGTAAGCCTCCTTCAACTCACTCTTGGTGGCGGTTTTCACATCACTTTTATATACAGGAAATTTTGGATTGCAAGTTTAGACCTTGATTGAACACGTTTTCCTGGATTGAACTATATTATATTGACACTTGGATACTTGTTTGATTATTTTTTTCTTTCCATGGACTTTATGTGATCAGAAATTTAATTTCATATTGTGTTAATCATCATGGGTTATATTATTATTGTTTAATCATTTTGATACACGTATCACTTAGCACGTTACTTTTGGGTGTTGCACATGCTCATCATATCAGTACTTTATTTATATTGTGTATTTATTCACCATTATACATTATTTACCTAGGTAGCGTAACACTTTCATTTACATTTACAGTATAGAGAATAACTGTATTCAGGTGAGCTTTAGGTGATCGCTATGCAAAGCACACAGTAGTACACTAAGTGAAACCATGAATGTCTGCAGCTAGCACAATCACCGGCCTTCCTGTCACAGTATAGAGAATAACTGTATTCAAGTGAGCTTTAGGTGATTGCTGTGTAAAGCACACTGTAGTACACTAAGTGAAACACTGACTGTCTGCAGCTAGCACAATTACCGGCCTGCCTGTCACAGTATAGAGAATAACTGTATTCAGGTGAGCTTTAGGTGATCGTTATGCAAAGCACACAGTAGTACACTAAGTGAAACGCTGACTGTCTGCAGCTAGCACAATCACCGGCCTGCCAGTCACAGTATAGAGAATATCTGTATTCAGGTGAGCTTTAAGTGATCGCTATGCAAAACACACAGTAGTACACTAAGTGAAACACTGACTGTCTGCAGCTAGCACAATCACCGGCCTGCCTGTCACAATATAGAGAATAACTGTATTCAGGTGAGCTTTAGGTGATCGCTATGCAAAGCACACAGTAGTACACTAAGTGAAACACTGACTGTCTGCAGCTAGCACAATCACCTGCCTGCCTGTCACAGTATAGAGAATAACTGTATTCAGGTGAGCTTTAGGTGATCGCTATGCAAAGCACACAGTAGTACACTAAGTGAAACACTGACTGTCTGCAGCTAGCACAATCACCTGCCTGCCTGTCACAGTATAGAGAATAACTGTATTCAGGTGAGCTTTAGGTGATCGCTTTGCAAAGCACACAGTAGTACACTAAGTGAAACACTGACTGTCTGCAGCTAGCACAATCACCAGCCTGCCTGTCACAGTATAGAAAGTAACTGTATTCAGATGAGCTTTAGGTGATCGCTATGCAAAGCACACAGTAGTACACTAAGTGAAACACTGAATGTCTGCAGCTAGCACAATCACCGGCCTGCCTGTCACAGTATAGAGAATATCTGTATTCATGTGAGCTTTAGGTGAACGCTATGCAAAGCACACAGTAGTTCACTAAGGGAAACACTGACTGTCTGCAGCTAGCACAATCACCTGCCTGCCTGTCACAGTATAGAGACTAACAGGAACGGATCTAGCTAAACTCAATACAGTGTATAAATATATATACAACACCTAGGATGCATATATATCCTCTACACACTGTAACAGCAGCTAACTGACTCGCCTGCCTGCTCTATCTAACTCAATATAAAAGACACTGTCTCTCTCTCTGTAACTCTCTCTTTCACAAACGCCAAACACTACACAAGGCTGACTTTCAGGCGGCCTTATATAGTGTGGGGCGTGTACCTACTCCTCTGAGCCATGATTGGCCAAAGCCACCCTGGCTTTTTTCCAATTACGGCTCTTTGTACAGACGGCGCTGTGATTGGCCAATCATCAGCCAGCAATGCACTGCGATGCCGCAATGAATTATGGGCCGTGACGCGCCACTCGAGTTTGGCGCAAACGGCCCATAACGTTCGATCTTTGTCGAACAATCGAACAGCCGATGTTCGAGTCGAACGTGTGTTCGACTCGAACACGAAGCTCATCCCTATTTAATTCTACCACAGTTCTTAACAGTTTTTTTTTCCAGTCATTGAGAGAATGTGTTCCTTGTTTCTACCTTTGGATTCATCTGACTAGGGAACCTAACATATTTAGTTTTGAACTTACTGTATATACTCGAGTATAAGCCGAGTCTTTCAGCACATTTTTTTGTGCTGAAAATGCCCCTCTCGGCTTATACTCAAGTCACCTTTTTGCGACTGATCATTTTTTTGTGGTAAAATTAGGTGCCTCGGCTTATATTCGAGTCAGCTTATACTCGAGTATATACGGTACTAGCCAGTTTTTTGTTTCTTGCTGTATCGATTTGAGTAGGGAATTGGATTCAGAGTCTACAGTTCTCTCACTAAGTTATGATTCAGTTCAACCAACATATTAAGCATCTTATAATCTTTCCTATTGAAATCTCTCCAATCAGTCAAAAGGCCCATCACCTCTTCTTTGACGACCTTCCTGAGACTAATTGTTTCAGTCTTTAGAACTCTTACAAAACATATATGCGTGGTGTTCTTAAAGTGGTGTTCCGACCGAAATTACCCTTTTAAAAAAAAAAAAAATACCCGTATAATACACAAGCTTAATGTATTCTAGTAAAGTTAGTCTGTAAACTAAGGTCCGTTTTGTTAGGTTATTACAGCATTTTGAAAGTTTATAAACTAGCAGCAGACCGTGGCCATCTTAAGTGTGGGCATCTGAAGCCAGACTGTATTTCTTCCTGGATTTCAGCCTTGCAGATCTCGCACATGCTCAGTGCTGAACAAGCAGTGTAATAAGTTTCAGGTCAGGTTTCCATAGCAACGACAGTGTCAGAGAAAGTTGTCGCCCCTTATCTATGCAATCCTCTCCTAACCTCCCCCTCCTCCCTCCTCCCTCCAGGAAATATACTGCATGTACAAGGAATATTATTCAAGATATATATATATATATATATATATATATATATATATATATATCTTGTTATATATTTATCTTGTTCTGTGTTTGTGTATATGTATATATATATATACACACACACATATCTACACTCAGCGGCTACTTTTTTCTGTACAGCTTTTCATTTAAAAAAATAATAATATCTCAGCAACAAAATTCATTTATGCATCTAGATGTATTGAAGACGACTTTATGAAGTTCAAACTGCGCATAATAATGTTGAAAAATGGGGCATGTGTTCTGGTGTTATATGGGATGGTGGGAGTATTTCACAAACTGCTTATTTACAACTATTTGAAGGAACAACTTTGTCTTTCTTATATAGATAATCGTGTTAAAATTGAGTAAATATTCCCTCATCACATCGCATTGCTCCCCGCCAAATTGCTTCGCATCGCCCCAGCACATCAAATCGCCCACCCACCAAATCGCATCGCCCCAGCACATCGCATCAACCCCCACCAAATCGCATCGCCCCAGCACATCGCATCACCCCCCACCAAATCGCATCACCCCAGCACATCGCATCACCCACCAAATCGCATCACCCCCAGCACATTGCATCGCCCCCACCAAATCGCATCGCTCCAGCACATCGCATCACCCACCAAATCGCATCGCCCCCAGCACATTGCATTGCCCCCAACACACCGCATCGCCCCCGCCAAATCGCATTGCCCCCAGCACATCGAATTGCATCGCCCCCCACCAAATTGCATCGCCCCTAGCACATTGCATCGCCCCCCTGCCTAATTGCATTGCATTGACCCAGAAAATCATATCGCCCACCCACCAAAACGCATCGCCCCATCGCATCGCCCCCCGCCAAATTGCATTGCATTGCCCCAGCACATCACATCACATTGCCCCCACCAAATCGCATCACCCCAGCACATCGCATTGCCCCCGCCAAATCGCATCGCCCCCGGCAAATTGCATCGCATAGCCCCAGCACATCGCATCGCCCCCCACCACATCGCATCGCCCCAGCACATCGCATCGCCCCCCCACCAAATTGCTTTGCCCCCGCCAAATCGCATCCCATCACCCCCAGCACATTGCATCGTCCCCCGGCCAAATTGCATTGTATTGCCCCAGCACATCGCATTGCCCCCCGCCAAATCGCATCGCCCCCCAGAACATCGCATCGCCCCCGCCAAATCGCATCGCCCGCCCACCAAATTGCTTTGCCCCCGCCAAATCGCATCCCATCACCCCCAGCACATTGCATCGTCCCCCGGCCAAATTGCATTGTATTGCCCCAGCACATCGCATTGCCCCCCGCCAAATCGCATCACCCCCAGCACATCGCATCGCCCCCGCCAAATCGTATCGCCCACCCAACACATCGCATCGCCCCAGCACATTGCATCGCCCCCTGTCAAATTGCATTGCATCGCCCCAGCACGTCGTATCGCCCACCCAACAAATCGCATCGCTCCAGCACATCGCATTGCCCCCCGCCAAATCGCATCGCCCCCTGCCAAATCGCATCACCCCCCCACAAAATTGCATCGCCCCAGCACATCGCATCGCCCTCGCCAAATTGCATCTCCCCCAGCATATTGCTTCACCCCCGCCAAATCGCATTGCATTGCCCCAGCGCATCGCCCCCGCCAAATTGCATTGTATTGCCCCAGCACATCGCATCGCCCCCAGCACATTGCATTGCCCCCCACCCAAATTGCCTTGCCCCCAGCACATTGCATCACCCACCAAATCGCATCACCCCCAGCACATTGCATCGCCCTCACCAAATCGAATCGCTCCAGCACATCGCATTACCCACCAAATTGCATCGCCCCAGCACACCGCATCGCCCCCGCCAAATTGCATCGCCCCCAGCATATCGAATAGCATCGCTCCCCCACCAAATTGCATCACCCCCAGCACATTGCATCGCCCCCCTGCCAAATTGCATTGCATTGCCCCAGTAAATCATATCGCCCACCCACCAAAACGCATCGCCCCATCGCATCGCCCCCCACCAAATTGCATTGCATTTCCCCAGCACATCACATCACCCCCCCACCATCGCATCACCCCAGCACATCGCATTGCCCCCGCCAAATCGCATTGCCCCCATTGCATCGCCCCCCGGCAAATTGCATCGCATCGCCCCAGCACATCGCATCGCCCCCAACCAAATCGCATTGCCCCAGTACATCACATCGCCCCCCCCACCAAATTGCTTAGACCCCGCCAAATCGCATCCCATCACCCCCAGCACATTGCATTGTCCCCCGGCCAAATTGCATTGCCCCAGCACATCGCATTGCCCCCGCCAAATCGCATTGCCCCCAGCACATCGCATCACTCCACTAAATCGCATCGCCCCCAGCACATCGCATCGCCCCCGGCACATTGCATCGCCCCCCACCAAATCGCATCGCCCCCAGCACATTGCATCGCCCCCCTGCCAAATTGCATTGCATCGCCCCAGCACATCGTATCGCCCACCCACCATATTGCATCGCTCCAGCACATCGCATTGCCCCCCGCCAAATTGCATTGCCCCATCACATCGCCCCCTGCCAAATCGCATCACCCCCCACAAAATCGCATTGCCCCAGCACATCGCATCGCCCTCACCAAATTGCATCGCCCCAGCATATTGCTTCGCCCCCGCCAAATCGCATTGCATTGCCCCAGCGCATCGCCCCCACCAAATTGCATTGTATTGCCCCAGCACATCGCATCGCCCCCAGCACATTGCATTGCCCCCCCACCCAAATTGCATTGCTCCCAGCACATTGCATCCCCCCGCCAAATCGCATCACCCCCAGCACATCGCATAGCCCCCAGCACATTGCATCGCCCCCACCAAATTGCATCGCCCCCACCAAATTGCATCCCCCCCAGCCAAATTGCATTGCCCCAGCACATCGCATTGCCCCCTGCCAAATCGCATCGCCCCCCGCCAAATTGCATCGCATCGCCCCTGCACAGCGCATTGCCCCTCCCACCAAATCGCATCGCCCCTGCCAAATCGCATCACCCCCAGCACATCACATCGCCCCCCACCAAATCGCATCCCCCCAACACAGTGGCTGCGTTTGATGGGCACAGTGAGGCAGCATTTGATGGGCACAGTGGATGTGTTTGATGGGCACAGTAGATGCATTTGACGGGCACAGTGGATGCATTTGACGGGCACAGTGGTTGCATTTGATGGGCACAGTGGCTGCATTTGATGAGCACAGTGAGACAGCGTTTGATGGGCACAGTGGTTGCGTTTGATGGGCACAGTGGTTGCGTTTGATGGGCACAGTGACTGCGTTTGATGGCACAGTGGCTGCGTTTGATGGGCACAGTGGCTGCATTTGATGGGCACAGTGAGGCAGCGTTTGGCACAGTGGATGCATTTGATTGGCACAGTGAGGCAGCGTTTGATGGCACAGTGGCTGCGTTTGACAGGCACAGTGACAGTGTATTTGGCAGAACAATATTTTGTACTTGGACTTGCTATTGCACATGGGCCCGTCCCCCTCGCCAAGCTCCGCTCTATCTCCCCCTCCCACCAACTCTCTGCCTCTGCTCGTCCCCTCAAGTCCATAATTTTTCTGGACCCTGGACATACATAACAATCGCGCATGCGCGATTTGGGGCATGTTAGTGGGGTGGGCGGGCTGTTGTGACGTTTACCATCTCTCCACCTCCGCCCCTGCCCGCCCGCTTGAGACCATAATGTTTTTGCGCGGTAAAGCCCCACGATGCTACAGCCCAGCGACGAGTATTGCATCCTGGGAGTGATGACAAACATCTCCCAGGAGGCATAGCGGACGAGGGATGAAGTGCTCAGGATGTGGCCGGAACCAGGAAGAGGAGAAGATGATCATTAATAAAACAGTGAGTTTTAAAAAAAAAATATGCCAAATGTGTTTAAGGGGACAGAGAAGCAGGTTATGCAGAGGACTTGAAAAAGAGGGTGGAACTCCACTTTAATAAAATTGATTCTTATATAAAGACAAAGAGGACTTGGCGGATTGACAGTCTTTTACAATTAATTCATACCAGGAAGCAGCAAAAAAAAAAAAAAAAATACCCCATCAGCCTCTTCCTCCTTTATTAGGAAATATAGGCAACTACTGCAACATTTTCTGCACTCTAAATTTTACCTCATCATAAAATGCAGCAAAGACCGCTTCTACAGCTTTAATAATAAAGCTAACGCTATGCTGGCCAGGAAGCTCCGTACTCTGCAAAACAAACAGAAAATAGCTACAGTCACTCACTAACAAACCCTCTTGACAATGCACATGCATTCTGAGATTATTATCTCCCGCTATACAATTTTAGGAATGATCCTTCTACTCCCAAACAAATTATTGCAGATTTCCTATGTACTATTACCCTTCCTTCCTTAAGTCCTGAACAGTTAGCAAACCTTTCACACCTTCAAAACTCCATTTCATCATTGATTTTTTGCATCTGCATAAAATTCCTGGTCAGAAAGGTTTTGTTAATGAATACTTTAAAAAGTTTAACAATCTCTTGTCATTGCATTTGTCAGATGTTTACAATCTTGCCGCATCCTCTGGCTCCTTACCTAAAGAGATGTTGCAGGCTATTATAGTCACCATTCCTAAACCAGGTAAAGATACCTGTAATACCAATAATTATAGACCAATATTATTACTAAATATGGATATACTGTAAAGCTTTAGCACTTAGGCTCCTGCCAATCCTGCCATACCTTGTTAAACCTGATCAAGTAGGATTTATTTCAGGCAGACCAGTACCTGATGCAACACAGAGAGTGATTAATATTATTAGAACTGTGGAGCTCCAAAAATTGCCTTCTCTACTTCCATCCCTCGATGCAGAGAGGACATTTAATGCGGTCCATTGGGGATTTCTCAAGGGTGTGTTACAAAAAGTGGCTTTTTAGGATGGTTACTTTCAGCAATCATGTCTTTGTACGCTCAGACTTATGCTAAAATACTGGTCTCGGATTTATTATCTAATACCCTACAGGTTTCCAAAGGCACCAGGCAAGGGTGCCTCCTGTCCCCTATCATATTCGCCTTGATTATGCCACCTGCCAAATATATTAAAACTGACCCGCACATCTCTGGTATAAAATTCAGTGCTATTGAGCATAAGATTTGTTTTTTCGTCGATGATGTAATGCTTATGATCTCAGACTTACTTACATCTATCCAGTAAATCCAACACGCCCTCTCTTAGTTTATCGCAGCCTCTTACTATAAACTGAATGACACTAAATCTTATATTAGGCTTTCACATCCCACCTACACCTATCCCTTCTTTAAACAAATGCCCGTTTGCGTAGGATACTCATAAAATGACTTACTTGGACATTTAAATATTGGCCTCTATAAATCAACAATGTTAAATTAATTATAAAACTTTCCTCATTCCCACAATCCTTACACCAACTTAAATCCCATGAACTCTCCATAGCAGGTACTGTAGAATTGGAGCTCTAAAAATATGAATCCTTCCTAGGCTGCTCTACCTAATTAGAAATGTCACAAGCCCTATCCCTGCCTCTCGGCTACTCATCGCCTTTTCACTCAATACATTTGGAACAAGAAACCTGCTAGATGTGCCCTCTGTATTATGACCAATAGGGATGAGCTTCGCGTTCGAGTCAAACCCATGTTCGACTCGAACATCGGCTGTTCGGCTGTTCGCCGAATTGTGAACATTATGGGCCGTTCGCGCCAAATTCGAGTGGAGCTTTACGACCCATAATTCTCTGCGGCATCGCAGTGCATTGCTGGCTGATCATAGGCCAAGCATGCACTATGACCCGCATGCTTTGGCCAATCACAGCGCAGAAAAAACGGAGAGCCGTAATTGGCCAAAGCAAGGGTGGCTTTGGCCAATTATGGCTCACGGGGTTTAGTACACACCCCACACTATATAAGGCCGCCGGCTTGGCGGCCTTGTGTAGTGTATTGGAGTTGTTTAATGAGAGATTACAGAGACAGACAGTGTCATTTATATTGAGTTAGATAGAGCAGGCAGGTGAGTCAGTTAGCTGCAGTTACAGTGTGTAGAGGATATATATGCATCCTAGGTGTTGTATATATATTTATACACTGTATTCAGTTTAGCTAGATCTGTTCCTGTTATTCTCTATACTGTGACAGGCAGGAAGGTGATTGTGCTAGCTGCAGACAGTCAGTGTTTCACTTAGTGTACTGTGTGCTTTGCATAGCATTCACCTAAAGCTTACCTGAATACAGTTAGTGACTAGGGATGAGCTTCGTGTTCGAGTTGAGTTGAGTGTTCGATCGTTCGACAAAGAACGAACGCTATGGTCCGTTCGCGCCAAATTCGAGTGGCGCGTCACGGCCATAATTCACTGCAGCATCGCAGTGCATTGCTGGCTGATGATTGGCCAAGCATGCACTATGACCCGCATGCTTTGGCCAATCACATCGCAGAAAAAACGGAGAGCCGTAATTGGCCAAAGCCAGGGTGGCTTTGGCCAATTATGGCTCAGGGGGTTTAGTACACGCCCCACACTATATAAGGCCGCCTGGAAGTCGGCCTTGTGTAGTGTGTTGGCGTTTGTGAAAGAGGCAGTTTCAGACAGTGTCATTTATATTGAGTTAGATAGAGCAGGCAGGTGAGTCAGTTAGCTGCAGTTACAGTGTTTAGAGGATATATATGCATCCTAGGTGTTGTATATATATTTATACACTGTATTGAGTTTAGCTAGATCCGTTCCTGTTAGTCTCTATACTGTGACAGGCAAGCAGGTGATTGTGCTAGCTGCAGACAGTCAGTGTTTCACTTAGTGTACTACTGTGTGCTTTGCATAGCATTCACCTAAAGCTCACCTGGATACAGTTATTCTCTATACTGTGACAGGCAGGCCGGTGATTGTGCTAGCTGTAGACAGTCAGTGTTTCACTTAGTGTACTACTGTGTGCTTTGCATAGCATCCACCTAAAGCTCACCTGGATATAGTTAGTGACTAATACTATTATAGTGGTGTTCTCATAATAAAACCACAAGCAGAGAGCGGCAAGTATTTTCAGTGTACTGTGTCCTCTGCACAGTTTTCACCTAAAACTAACTGAAAACAATTGCTGCTTTTCCCATACTAACACCACAGCAGGCCATTAGTATGTCTGGAAGGCAAACAATGAGAGGCAGACAGTCACGAGGCAATAAAAGAGGGCAAGCAGGCTCTGTGTCTAGAGGCAACAATGATGCTGGTCGTAGACCCGGTGCATTCTCATCAGCACGTGGCCGTGGGAAACGCTTGTCCTTCTTTTCGGCAGCTGGCCATGTTGAGCCGCAACATGCCGAAGACTTGGTAGAGTGGATGACCAAGCCGTCCTCCTCCTCCTCATCCTCTCTCACCCAGGCTCAGGGTACTTTGTCTGGCAAAGCAGCTGCCAAAGCGGCCTCTTCCCTCGGCTCAATGGCATCAGTCACTCCTTCCCTAGCCCCACCATGTCCTCCTGAGGAGTCTCCCGAACTGTTTGACCACAGTTTTGGGTACATGCTTTAGGAGGATGCCCAGCATTTTGAAGGCTCCGATGATGGAACCCAGCTGGAGGAAGGCAGTAATGTGAGCTCAGAGAGAGGGGTTAGTAACGTGAGCCCAGAGAGAGGGGGTGCCCAACAAGGTCAGCTATCTGGCAGTCATGTTTCCCCAGCTGCAGCATACTGCCAGATTGGCTCCAGTGATGAGGAGGAAGGGGGTGATGAGGTCACTGACTCCACGTGGGTGCCTGATAGGAGAGAGGAGGAGGAAGAGGAGGAGGAGGAGGCACATCTCCAATGAGGCAGGATGCCCTCCAGGGGCCAGCTTAAGGGCAGCACACCGACTGCATCACACCGCAGAGCTCCGCATGTGCAGGGCGCTGCTGTCTCTGCGCGTTATTCCAAAAGTTCTTTGGTGTGGGCCTTTTTTCAGACGTGTGCAACAGATCACACCATTGCCATTTGCAACATATGTCTAAAGCGTATCTCGCGTGGCCAAAACATCAGCCGCTTGGGCACCACGTGCTTGACCAGACATATGTCAACCTGCCATGCAGTCCGTTGGCAAGCACACCTAAAAGACCCACACCAAAGAACAAGGCGGACCTCTCCTTGCTCCTCATCAGCTGGGATCTCCAACCCCACTATACCTTCAGTCCTCTCTGAAACCTGCACTGAGAGGAATGAAGGTGTAGAATTAGGTGTGTCACAGCCAAGTACTTGCGGGCAATCTGCTATCGGTACACCGACGTCCGATTGTACCAGGCAAATTTCCCTGCCCCAGCTGCTGCACCGCCGCAAGAAGTTCGCTCCCAGCCATCCACATGCCCAGCGGTTGAATGCTAGCTTGGCTAAATTGCTAGCACTTCAACTGCTGCCTTTTCAGTTGGTAGACTCTGCCCCCTTCCGTGAGTTTGTGGAATGTGCAGTTCCTCAGTGGCAGGTTCCCAAACGCCACTTTTTCTCACGGAAGGGGATTCCGGCTATCTACCGGCATGTGGAAGGCAATGTCTTGGCCTCGCTGGACAGAGCGGTCAGCGGTAAGGTGCATATTACCGCTGACTCATGGTCCAGCAGGCATGGACAGGGACGTTACCTATCTTTCACGGCGCATTGGGTGACTCTGCTGGCAGCTGGGAAGGATGCAGGACAAGGTGCAGTAGTGTTGGAGGTTGTTTCACCACCACGCCTCCAAAATGTTACTACTGGTGATTCTGACACACCTCTCTCCTCCACCACCTCCTCTTCTTCTTCCTCCATGGCCTCTTCCTGTGCTGATTTGTCCTCGGAACCAGCGGTGCTCCGTAGGCGTTCAAGGGGCTACGCCAGTACGCAGGCAAAAAGATGCCATGCAGTGCTTGAACTGGTGTGTTTTTCGGGGACAGGAGCCACACTGGGGCAGAGATTCTGTCAGCTCTGCAGGGACCGGCTCAGAGGTGGTTGATGCCACGCCAGCTTAAGCCAGTAAAAGGTGGTTTCCGACAATGGCATCAACCTCCTCTCCGCCCTCCGACAGGAACAACTGACCCATGTGCCTTGTTTGGCTCACATCCTTAACTTGGTGGTGCAGCGGTTCTTGGGCAGGTACCCGGGCTTACAGGAGGTCCTGAAGCAGGCCAGGAAACTCTGTGTGCATTTCCACCGGTCATATAATGCCGGTGCTCGGCTGGCTGACCTGCAAAAGGATTACAATCTGCACAAAAACCGCCTAATCTGTGACATGCCCACAAGGTGGAACTCTACGTTGGCCATGCTGCAGCGGCTGCACATGCAGCAGAGGGCCATTAATGAGTATCTGTTGCAATATGGCACCAGGACAGGGTCAGGGGAGCTTGGATTTTTTTTCCCACGCCAGTGGGCCATGATCAGGGATGCATGCACTGTCCTGGCACCATTTGAGGAGGCCACTAGGATGGTGAGCAGTGACAGTGCATGCATCAGTGACACTGTCCCTCTTGTCCACCTGTTGGAGCACACGCTGCATGGAATAATGGACAGGGCACTTGAGGCAGAACAGAGGCACCTCTCAAGGCTCCCTTTATCCAGACAGTGTTCCTGCTGGCCCGGCTATCACACAGGAAGAGGACGAGGAGGAAGGAGGAGGAGGAGGAGGAGGATGATTGTGTCAGCATGGAGGTGGAGACTAGCACTCAGCATCAGCAGCAGTCTTCAAGGGATCAATTACAGTACCAAGACACCCATGGACTAGTACCTGGCTGGGAGGAGGTGGCTGCGGGTCATGTCGTCCTCAGTGACCCAGAGAACTCGGCACCGAATGCCTCAGCAAACCTACGCTGCATGGCCTCCCTGATCCTGCAAAGCCTGCGGAAGGATCCTCGTCGTCGTGCGATCAAGGAGAGGGATCATTACTGGCTGGCAACCCTCCTTGATCCACGTTACAAGGGTAAGGTTGCGGACCTTATCTTGCCATCGCAGAGGGAGCAGAGGATGAGGCATCTTCGGGAGGCCTTGCAGAAAGGTCTGTGCAACGCGTTCCCAGGGACTGGGAGGTTTCAAATTCCTGGTACTTGACAACGTGTTGCTGAGGCTTTGGTCAGTCAAAGAAGGAGCGGTGGAAAAGGGGGCCGTCTGACCCATGCGTTCAGACAATTTTTTATTACGCAGTCCCAAGGTATGATCGGTTCCAGCAACCATCGCCAGCGTCTGGTTTACATGGTGCAGGAATACCTAGGGGCAAGATCAGACTTGAACACCTTTCCCACCGAAAATCCTCTGGGTTACTGGGTCTTGAGGATGGTACACTGGCCAGAGCTTGCACAGTATGCAATTGAGATACTGGCCTGTCCTGCATCCAGCGTTCTTTCGGAACGCACATTCAGTGCTGCTGGAGGCTTTGTAACCGATCACAGGGTGCGCCTGTCAACCGACTCGGTCAATCGACTGACCTTCATAAAAATGAATCAGTCTTGGATCACCACCAGCTAACAGGCACCTGATGCTGATGTAAAAGAATAATTTTCTTTGAAATGTCAGATCCCTTCAAGACTGCCTATGCTGATGCAGAGTGACTATACTGTTATGCTGAGTGACTATCCTCTTCCTCCTCAATAATCATGCTGATAGCTTGAAAGAACATTTTTGGTTCTGGGCACCGCCACCAGTGGCTAAGGCCCAATTTTTTAGCCCCTGTTTAACAGGGGCGTATAATTACAATTTTTGATGCAATACTTTGCAACAGGGCTCATTGCTGCACTCTAAGTACAGTATCTGTGAGGGGTTGCAGTGTTGTGGCACCAGCACCAGTGCCTAAGGCCCAATTTTTCAGCCCGTGTTCAACATGGGCATGTAATTACAATTCTTGATCTAATATTTCACAGCTGGGCCCATTCCTGCACCCACCAAGAGTAACTGTGAGGACTTACAGTGTTGTGGCACCAGCACCACCGCCACCACCAAAGGCCCAATTTTTCCTACCACTGTTCAACAGTGGCATGTAAATACAATTCCTGATATAATAGTTGACAGCAGGGCGTTCCAGCGCCCACGAAGAGTAACTGAGGGCTTACAGTGTTGTGGCAACACCAACACCTAAGGGGCAAATTTCTGCAGAGTATATATGGCAGGCCCCTACTTTCAAACATCCAACTTACAAATGACTCCTACTTGCAAACGGAAGGAGACAATAGGAAGTGAGAGGAAATCTACCCCTAGGAAGGCAAATTCTCTCCTGTAAGAGTTAATATGTGAAAAAGGTGTCTCCTCTCCACTGATGCTTTATCACCAATCCTTGTTTCAATAAAAACCCAAAATTTTCCCCCAAAAATTGTCATTGGGATGAAAAGTGAGGTGAAATGTTCTGAACAGGTGCACAGACAGCAAAACAAATTTTACAGGGGTGATAACCCTTCCCTATGTTCTCCAAAAAGCTTAAAATTCGATTTTTTGGCTAGAGATACACTTAAAAAATGTACCTGTTCCAAATTACAAACAGATTGTACTTAAGAACAAACCTACAGTCCGTGTCTTTTTTGCACCGCCTGTATACTGCTGTTCAGAGTATATAGGGCCTTTTTTTATTTTGGGTGCGTGGTTCCCCTTAACCACTTGACAACTGGGCACTTAAACCCCCTTCCTAACCAGACGAATTTTCAGCTTTCGGTGCTCTCACATTTTGAATGACAATTACTCAGTCATACAACACTGTACCCATATGACATTTTTGTCCTTTTTTTCACACAAATAGAGCTTTCTTTTGGTGGTATTTAATCACTGTTGGGTTTTTTATTTTTTGCGCTATAAGAGAAAAAAGACTGAAAATTTTGTAAAAAAATTAATTTTTCTTTGTTTCCGTTATAAAATTTAGCAAATTAGTATTTTTTCTTCATAAATTTTGGCCAAAATTTATACTGCTACATATCTTTGGTAAAAATAAGTACAAATTGGTGCATATTTTTTGGTCTTCGTGAAAGGTATAGAGTCCACAAGCTATGGTGCCAATACCTGAAAATTGATCACACCTGAAGTACTGACGGCCTATCTCATTTCTTGAGACCCTGACATGCCAGAAAAGTACAAATACCCCCCAAATTACCCCTTTTTGGAAAGAAGACATTCCAAGGTATTTAGAAAGAGGCATTGTGAGTTTTTTGAAGATGTCATTTTTCCCCACAATTCTTTGCAAAATCAAGATTTTTTTTTTCTTTTTTTTTTTCCACAAAATTGTCATATTAGCAGGTTATTTCTCACACCCAGCATATGCATACCACAAATTACACCCCAAAACACATTCTGCTATTCCTCCCGAGTATGGCGATACCACATGTGTGAGACTTTTACACAGCGTGGCCACATACAGAGGCCCAACATGCAGGGAGCACCTTCAGGCGTTCTGGAGCACCCAGGCCAATTCTGACATTTCTCTCCTACATGTAAAAATCATCATTTGTTTGCTAGAAAATTACATAGAACCCCAAAACATTATATATGTTTTTTTTAGCAAAGACCTTAAAGAATATAATGGTGGTCGTTGCAACTTTTTATCTTGCACGGTATTTGCGCAGAAATTTTTCTAACGCGTTTTTTACGGAAAAAAACTGTTTTGTGCTTAAAAGAAAAAAAAACAGTAAAGTTAGCCCAATGTTTTTGCATAATGTGAAAGATGAAGTTACGCCGAGTAAATAGATACCTAACATGTCACCCTACAAAATTGCACACGCTCGTGGAATGGCGCCAAACTTTGCTACTTAAAAATCCCCATAGGCGACAATTTAAATATTTTTACTGGTTACATGTTTTGAGTTACAGAGGAGGTCTAGGGCCAAAATTATTGCTCTCGCTCTAACGTTCGCAGAGATACCTCACATGTGTGGTTTGAACACCGTTTTCATATGTGTGGGGGGGCTTACGTATGCGTTCACTTCTGCATGCGAGCTCGCGGGGGCAGGGGCGCTTTAAAAAAAATATATTTATTTTATTGTTCATTTTACTTTATTTATTTTAGTTTGACATGTTTTTGCGCCCCAAATTTTTTTTTGATCACTTTTATTCCTATTACAAGGAACGTAAACATCCCTTGTAATAGGAATATGGCATGACAGGTCCTCTTTACAGTGAGATATAGGGTCAATAAGACCCCACATCTCACCTCTAGGCTGGGAAGCCTGAAAAAAAACAAAAAAAAAACAATCCTGGCTTTGATCGTAGCGGTGAGTCGGTAGAAGCACCGGAGGGCAGCGGGAGGGGGGGCATCCCCTCTCACCTCCCGTAAGAGCGATCAAGCAGTGGAACAGCCGCTATGATCATTCTTATGGTGTAGGGAATCGCCGGCTGAAAAAGCGAATATCTGAATGATGCCTGTCGCTGCACCCATCATTCAGATATCCTCGCATAAAGTTAAGGACGTCATATGACGGCCGGTGGGCGGGAAGTGGTTATTGCAGAGTATTGCCGGGTATTGCGGAGTATTGCCGGGTATTGCGGAGTATGGCCGGGTATTGCGGAGTATGGCCGGGTATTGCGGAGTATGGCCGGGTATTGCGGAGTATGGCCGGGTATTGCGGAGTATGGCCGGGTATTGCGGAGTATGGCCGGGTATTGCGGAGTATGGCCGGGTATTGCGGAGTATTGCCGGGTATTGCGGAGTATTGCCGGGTATTGAGGAGTATTGCCGGGTATTGCGGAGTATTGCCGGGTATTAAGGGGTATTGCCGGGTATTGAGGAGTATTGCCGGGTATTGAGGAGTATTGAGGAGTATTGAGGAGTATTGCACAGTATGGCAGGGTATTGCACAGTATGGGCAGAGTATTGCAGAGTATTGCACAGTATGGGCAGGGTATTGCAGAGTATTGGCAGGGCATTGCAGAGTATTGCACAGGGCATTGCAGAGTATTGCACAGGGCATTGCAGAGTATTGGCAGGGTATTGCAGAGTATTGCACAGGGTATTGCAGAGTATTGCACAGGGTATTGCAGAGTATTGCACAGGGTATTGCAGAGTATTGCACAGGGTATTGCAGAGGGTATTGCAGAGTATTGCACAGGGTATTGTACAGGGTATTGCAGAGTATTGCACAGGGCATTGCAGAGTATTGGCAGGGTATTGCAGAGTATTGGCAGGGTATTGCAGAGTATTGCACAGGGTATTGCAGAGTATTGCACAGGGTATTGCAGAGTATTGCACAGGGTATTGCAGAGGGTATTTCAGAATATTGTACAGGGTATTGTACAGGGTATTGCAGAGTATTGCACAGGGTATTGTACAGGGATGGCTGAGCAGGGATGGATGGATGGCTGGATCTGTGACTGCAATTGTCACAGATCCAGCCCACAGCTGACAAGGGGGAGGGAGCTGCCATGATCCGCTCCCTCCCCTCTCCTCTCACACTGTACCGATCGGTCTGTTTACAAGTGATCGCTCCGTCATTTGACGGAGCGATCACGTGGTAAACGGCCGCGATTAGCGGCCATCTTCCGTGATCCGTGATGCGCCGGGTCTTCCGGACCCGGCGGTCACGGACATTTCCTGGAGCGCGCCCCAGGGGGCACGCGGGAGCAAGATTCTGTGAGGACGTCCCTGGGACGTCCACTCAGGATAACTCGACCGCGCTGTGGACGTCTTTCGTCCATGGCGCGGTCGGCAAGTGGTTAATATCCATACAAGACCCAAAGGGGCTGGTAATGGGCTGGGGTAGGGGTGGTTGATGGGGTAGCCATGCCATTTTTCTCAATGATTTTCATCCATATTGCTGGGACCAGACATTACATTAAAGCCACAAGCAGTTTTAAATGGCTTTTTTTCCTTTAGAAATGTCATTTTGTGCAGGATGCGCCTGTCCACTGACTCGGTCGCACCAGCACCACCACCACCACCACCAAAGGCCCAATTTTTCCTACCACTGTTCAACAATGTCATGTAATTACAATTCTTGATCTAATATTTCACACAGCTGGGCCAATTCCTGCGCCCACCAAGAGTAACTGTGAGGACTTACAGTGTTGTGGCACCAGCACCACCACCACTACCAAAGGTCCAATTTTTCCTACCACTGTTCAACAATGGCATGTAATTACGATTCTTGATATAATAGTTCACAGCAGGGCGTTCCAGCGCCCACCAAGAGTAACTGTGAGGGCTTAAATGGCCAAATTTCTGCAGAGTATATACGGCAGGCCCCTACTTTCAAACATCCAACTTACAAACGACTCCTACTTGGAAAACGAAAGGAGACAACAGGAAGTGAAAGGAAATCTACCCCCAGGAAGGAAAATTCTCTCATGTAAGAGTTAATATGGGAAAGAGGTGTCTCCTCTCCACTGATGCTTTATCACCAATCCTTGTTTCAATAAAAACCCCAAATTTTCAAAAAACATTTGTCATTGGGACGGAAAGTGAGGTGATATGTTCTGAACAGGTGCACAGACAGCAAAACAAATGTTACAGGGGTGATAACCCTCCCTATGTTTTCCAAAAAGGGCTGGAGCTACACTTAAAAAATGTACCTGTTCCAATTTACAAACAGATTGTACTTAAGAACAAACCTACAGTCCCTGTCTTGTTTGCACTGCCTGTATACTGCTGTTCAGAGTATATAGGGCCTTTTTTTAATTTGGGTGCAGGTGTCCCCTTAATATCTATACAAGACCCAAAGGGGCTGGTAGTGGGCTGGGGGGGGGGGTACCCATGCCATTTTTCTCAATGATTTTTATCCATATTGCCGGTACCAGATATTACATTAAAGCCGCAAGCAGTTTTAAATTACTTTTTTTCCTTTAGAAATGTCATTTTTTGCAGGGACAGTTCTAAACACAGGAAACATGTGCTACTTCACAGGCATACTTTAGACACCCCCCAGGTACGATATTTAAAGGAATATTTCACAATTTTTTTTTCACTTTATACATAATTAAAATCACTGCTCCTGAAAAAACGGCCACTTTTAAAACTTATTTTTGCATTGATACATGACCCCTGGGGCAGGACCCGGGTCCCCAAACCCTTTTTAGGACAATAACTTGCATCATCTCTCTTGGAATCATCTCTCTTCCAAGATAATAATCCTAAAATGACTCTCCAAGCACTGTGGTTAGGACATCCGATCCCTAAAATGGAATATCCAGCATTTGAAATCTTTCAAAATGTGGGTCTACTCCCTAAACTATAAATCTTTACCACTTAATACATTTCCACTGCTGATAGATATCCTATCTCAATGCATCCCTGATTTGAACTTGAACCCATCAATGTCTATAGGTATCAGGCTACTTAGCGATCTAGGTTCAACCCTTTCCTTTAAAGTGATTGTAAAGCTTTGTTTTTTGTTTTTTAATAACAAACATGTCATACTTACCTCCTCTGTGCAAGGGTTTTGCATAGAGTGTCCCAGATCCCCCTTTTCTGTGGTCCCCCTGGCACTCCTGGCTCCTCCTCTTCTCGAGTGCCCCCATGGAGAGGGGGCACTCGAGCGCACTCGTGCGGGTGCGCTCCCAAGTCCTGCTGCTGCGTTTATTGACAAAGACAGCAATACTTGGTCCCGCCCCCCGGCTCCCATGTCACTGGATATGATTGACAGCAGTGGGAGCCAATGGCTCCTTCTGCTATTAATCTATCCAATGAAGACCTGAGACAGCTGCTGTGCTCGTCCCCGTCTCTGGAACAATCGGGCTCAGGTAAGAAAAAGGGGGGTCTGGGTGGGTGCTGCAGCACAAAAGGTTTACAACCCCTTTAAGTCATTTGATTTTTTATTGGAGACATTTCACCTTCTAATATTTATAATTTACTTCTCTTACCTGCGTATCTGCCACCTCATGAATAAGCATTCTCTTTCAACATATCTATAACCACCTATCCCCATCTACCCATTTTTCAGGACTGTTTTATAATTTATTGAATGGCAACCACATCCTTCTTAAAACCACTACAATGTTAAAATGGGAATCTGAATTTAACCACCTGTTCCCTGAAACAACGTGAAAAAGGGCACTCACCACTGCATAAAAAAGCCTCCCACTGCTCCAACCACTGGGAACTGTATCAGAAAGTACCATCAATTGTATCTAACTACCTATAAATTATCCAAATTTTCTTCTACTCAGCCTCCCAGGTGCTGGTGCATGTGTGGAGAAGTAGGTTCACCAAATCCTCTGGCAGTGCAAATCTCTACGCTCATATTGGAATTGGATATTCTCCCTAATCTTCCCACTTGTACAGACCCCATAAGCCCTGACCATGCACTAGCGCTTCTACAATAGGTATTGACCAACTTCCCTCTAAGACTAGGTTTTTTGTTATTCATGTACTTCTAACAGCTAAGCTCAACATTGTTAAACAGTGGAACTCCACTACACAGCCCAGTATAGCCGAAAGGCTTAGGGACCACAACAAAGCTGTGTTAGGCATCATCATTTCTATTCAATCCTGTAAATAGCAGAGAGTGGTAGAGAGTTTGCAGCTTTCAGCTTCTAACATTGTGTAAAACCTGAAGCGAGACAAGCCAGGATGCACAGCCCACAAATGTCTCAAAGCCTTACGAGAAATGTTTGGCAGGGTCGAGAATTGCACTGAACTGACTTACCAATTTGAACATACGTACCAGCGTGACAGCGAAAAGCTGTTCGACTACATCCAGAAGTTGGACAAGATTCTCCATCATGTTGTGCAAGGAGGCATAAAAGCTGAAGATACAAGTGCAGAAAATGGCTCAATCCCTAGACCCTATTGTGCCAAAGCTCAGGGTTGGTTAACCTCATCACCTCATGATGTATTCAAATTGTCTAAAGACTATATGTGAAGAGTAGGCCTTGATAGCAGCCAGGGCTAGGAAGACTGAAGTCCTGAAAGTAACCAGGCCACAAGCATCCTTCTATGTCACCCAGACTACATCTGCAGAAGAGGGGACCTCAGAAGTTCAGGCTACGATCCCAGTAGATGCTATAGTACAGACTTTGTCCCAGTTGGCTCAAGCTCATGCCATGATTCAACAGTCCTTTTGTGAGGTCCAAAAGATAGTAGGGCAAATCATGGTGGCCTGCGTTGTTGGAAATGGGACAGACGGTAACGCCACTGGTTGCTGATAAGGGAGAATCTGGCACACAAAATAACTCCACAGCTGATCTTATGGCTGAAGAAATATAAGCCCTAAATAAGTTGTTCTTCTCAAAGCCAGCGGGAAACTTCAAGGCATCCCAGTGAAGGAGCCAACTGAGGACCAGACGAAGATGGTGAGCTCCACTTCTCTAGAGACACAGACTTGGGAAACCAAGACAACACATACATCTCCTAGTAATTGTCCTTTAGAGCCAACTGAGCCTCCAACTCTGTTGGCCAGCTCACGGACACAGGGAGCTGATACACACCATTCTGCAAATTCCAGAAAAAGTTTCTCAAAGAAGTGGACAACTCAAACAGGGAAAGCTTGGATCAGAAGTACAAAGCCTCGTCTAGACAGACTTTGAGATGAGTTGGTAGGTCTCCATTCAAGTGGAGATAGTCAGGAACAGGGGCAGGAGCCAGGCCAGAAGTCATGCACAGAAGGTCATCCAGGTGAAAGGCAGCAAACAGAGTCAGGAATCAGCTGGGGTCATACACTGGTAATCAGGAAGAAGTGGAGTCAGAAGAGCAAGCCAGGGGTCAAACACGGATCAGCAGGCAGAAGGGAAGTCACAGGAACTAGCCAAGAGTCAAAGCCAGGAATGCAGACAAGACTGGTCAAGGCAAGCCGAGTCAGTAACAGGAAATCCAATAATATTAGGAACAGGAACATAGGAACTCACAGGGAAAGCTGAAGATCATCCAGCAACTAATGGCTCATGCTGCTGGCTTTAAACAGGCCACTGGGTGCCAGAATCTGTCACGCATTGCGTGCGCTTTGGCGTAAACGCTTGCTCACGGCACATAAATTCTCCCGGCCGTTCTTGCTCTTCCGCGCATGTGCCTTCGCATTGGCATATTTCTAAGTGCTGTCAGGTCTGCCAGGAGATTCCAACCGTCACTCCGGTTTCCTGACCGGTAGTCTTGTTCTCCCAGTATCAGGTGGAGGGATGGTTGAGATCCTGCAGCCAGTATTAGGGGACCACAATAGATGGTGCTAACAGCTGTGACAGCAGGAAGGTAAAGTCACCTGGTTGCATCCAGGGGGGTAGATATATTTCTCCCAGATTCAGGCTTTATGCCGACTTATACAACTAGGGAGAGAGTTGATGAAGCCCAGCTGAGGCTAGTGGGCTCATGGATGACTCATACCTCTAGGGAGAGTGCTGGGCGTCGTGCAGGCAGGGAGTTGATGAGACCAGCTGAAGCTTGTCAGCTCGTTTAAGGCCTCTATAAAAACTCCCAGCTTCATTAGGTGTTTGCTCATGCCTGGACCCAGACCTGTGTGGACTGTCTAGGGAGAGTGAACCCCTGTGCGGTGAGACAAGCCTGTGTGGCTATTTGTTTGGACATTGACTAAACCAGGGACTTAGGGACTAGGACAGCACCAGGCTGATCCCAGTTGTTAGTTAGGAAACCTGCATGTTTAGTCAGAGGTCAAGCTGACCAGGATTTATTTTGTTTATGTTTCTTTTTGGCTTTGCTGTGTTTTTGTCACTGTACATAGAGAAATAAACCGCACCTTTTGATTTTGAAAACCACAACCTCCGTCTGCTGGGCCTGTTTTTGTGTGGGGAGCCCAACCAGGGGGTCACACACACCCGCTACCGAGTTAACCCCCTCACAGTTGGTGGAGAATGCGGGCATTTTTTTTTAAGCCAGCATGGAGGAGATACTGAAACAGCTGGCTCTAGCAAATGCCAATCAACAGCAGACAAATGCAGGTTTGCAAAGGAGCCTTGCAGCCCAGCAGCAAGCTCACCAACAGAGTCTGGAAGCTCAGCAACAAGCCCAGCAGCAATCTGAGGCCCGCTTCATAGACCTGTTACAGAAGCAAGAGCAGAGACTACAACAAATGGAAGCAGTAGTGCAGCAATGTCCGCAGACCAGTGAGGAAAGCCGTCCCACTAATACCGCGTCCTTTGGGGTGAGTCGTTTATTGACAAAAATGACTGGAGAGGATGATCCAGAGGTATTTTTGACCACATTTGAAAGGACTGCTGAAAGAGAAAAGTGGCCTGAGGAGCAGTGGGCTGGACTGGTGGCTCCTCTGTTAACTGGTGAATCGCAGAAGGCTTACTATGACCTAGAGCCTGACCAAGCAAAAGACTATGTGATGCTAAAAGCTGAAATATTGGCAAGGCTGGGTGTCACCCTGGCTGTCCGGGCTCAGCGTGTGCATAACTGGACTTTCCAGCTTGGAAAACCCCCCAGGTCTCAAATGTATGATCTCATTCACCTGAGCAGGAAGTGGCTACAGCCAGAGACTTTGTCCGCACCAGAGATTGTGGAACGTGTTGTAATGGATCGGTTTTTGAGAGCTCTTCCTACTGCCATCCAAAAGTGGGTAAGCCATGGAGACCCAGAGACGGCCGGTGGTCTTGTGGATCGTGTAGAGAAATACTTGGCTACAGAGAACCTGACGGCCTCTTCCAGAGACTCTCGGACTTTCCACCCTAAGACCAGACCATCCCCAGGGGCGGATAAGAGGATTCCAAGGGGTGAGGGTGGAGAGAGTGAGAGGGTGGGAGCTCTACCCAAAGTTTGGCGAGAACAGCCTGGGAAGTCAGGGGCTCAAGAGGCAGCCAAATGGATTGTTTGCTACCGCTGCCGGCAAGCGGGACATATTGCAGCAAATTGCCCGGTTGTGGAGGAACCCATGCACTGTGACTTTCTGACGGACAGACGTCAGTCGCTGTGTGCGACAGTCGCATGCACTGCCATTCGGGGAACTGAGAAACATTTATGCAAAATGTGTATTAATGGTAGAAATGTTGTGGTATTACTGGATTCAGGTAGCCTTGTGACCCTGATAAAGGCTGAATTAGTTAAAACAGAGGTCTCTGGGAATAGCAAGGTAGCTGTTATTTGTGTGCATGGGGACACCCGAGAGTATCCAGTGACTACAGTGTGTTTCAAGACCCCCAAAGGTACCCTCTCTCATCCAGTGGGGTTAGTATCTCAATTACCGCATGATGCCATTGTGGGAAGGGATTTTCCGAAGTTCTGGGAACTGTGGGATGATCCTGAGCCCCCCACTGGTGCCCCTATGTACCAGGAATGTGATAGCCAGAACTCCTCTGAGAGTGGTGAGGACTCTCCAGAATTTCCCTTGTCAGTATTGGCAGGGGAGACTCAAGAAACTGGAGAGGAGCCCACCTCCTCAGACGAAAACCTACCGTCTGTGGAGTTTTCTGATCTGGAGGTTCACAGGGAAAATTTTGCCACAGAACAGTTAAAAGACCCCGCCCTAATAAAGGCACGGGAAAACGTAGTGGAAATAGATGACGAGTTAGTGAACCCAGATAATACCTGCACTTACCCATACTTCAGCGTAGAGAAGGACCTACTGTATCGGGTGGCAAAAAGGGCAGAAGAAACCGTTGAGCAGCTTGTGGTGCCCAAACCTTACAGGAAGTTGGTGTTGGAGTTGGCCCATGGGCACATTCTTGGAGGTCATCTGGGGACAGAGAAAACCCGAGAGAGGGTATTACAGAGATTCTATTGGCCTGGGGTGATGAAGGACATAGAAAATTATTGTTCCTCCTGCCCTGTGTGTCAGAGGTCGGCCCCGATGCCACATTTCCGTAGCCCGCTGGTCCCTCTACCCATCATTGAGGTCCCGTTTGAGAGAATCGCAATGGATTTGGTAGGTCCTATAATCAAGTCCGCTAGGGGGCACCAGTACATATTGGTTATAATGGACTATGCCACCCGTTATCCAGAAGCGATCCCTCTCAGAAATACCTCGGCCAAAACCATAGCCAAAGAGCTATCTCTTGTTTTTAGCCGGGTGGGTATTTGTAAAGAACTGCTTACGGACCAAGGTACACCCTTTATGTCCCGGGTTATGAAAGAGCTGTGTAAATTGTTCAAAGTGACGCAATTGCGTACATCTGTGTATCACCCCCAAACCGATGGGCTGGTTGAAAGATTCAACAAAACCCTAAAACAAATGTTGAAGAAAGTGGTGGATAGAGATGGAAAGGATTGGGACTGTCTACTTCCTTATTTGATGTTTGCTATTAGGGAGGTGCCCCAATCCTCTACGGGATTCTCCCCCTTTGAGTTACTGTATGGGAGACACCCAAGAGGGCTGTTGGATATTGCCAAGGAAACTTGGGAAAGTGAGAGTTCTCCCCACAGGAGTGTGATTGAGCATGTCGCCCTGATGCAAGATCGAATTGCACAGGTAATGCCCCATCGGAAGTATGCTGTGGCTTACCTGGATGACGTAATTGTCCATAGCACAGATTGGGCCTCACATCTGCCAAAAGTGCAAGCAGTCCTAGACTCTATCCGGGAAGCGGGGTTTACGGCTAACCCCAAGAAGTGTACCATTGGGCAGGAGGAGGCCAAATATCTTGGGTACACCATTGGGAGGGGAGTAATAAAACCCCAACTCAACAAAGTCGAGGCCATCCAGAGTTGGCCACGTCCCAACAGCAAGAAGCAGGTACGAGCCTTTCTGGGAATAGCGGGGTATTATCGGCGCTTCATTCCCCACTTTGCTTCTAAGGCTGTGCCCCTAACCAACCTGACGAAAGGGAAAGGGTCGGTCATGATTAAATGGACCACCGAGGCTGAGGCAGCATTCCAATTCTTGAAACAAGCCTTATGTAGCCAGCCAGTGTTGTACTCACCCGACTTCTCTAAAGACTTTGTCGTACAAAGTGATGCGTCAGATGTGGGGTTAGGAGCAGTATTGTCCCAGGTCTGGAACGGGGAAGAGCACCCAGTCATTTACCTCAGCAGGAAGTTGAAGTCCCATGAGGTAAATTACGCCACGGTTGAAAAGGAGTGTTTAGCGGTGAAGTGGGCTCTAGATTCCCTTCGGTACTATCTGCTAGGTAGGCACTTTGACATGGTTACGGATCACGCTCCGTTAAAGTGGATGGCTCAAAACAAGGAGACAAATAGAAGAGTGAATAGGTGGTTCCTGGCCCTACAGGAATTCAACTTCACAGTAAAGCATCGCCCTGGCGTTCAAATGGGGAATGTGGATGCTTTGTCTCGAGTACATGAATGCCTGATTGCTGGTGTTCCAACCCCAAGGTTAAAACAAGAGGGGGGGTATGTGACAGCAGGAAGGTAAAGTCACCTGGTTGCATCCAGGGGGGTAGATATATTTCTCCCAGATTCAGGCTTTATGCCGACTTATACAACTAGGGAGAGAGTTGATGAAGCCCAGCTGAGGCTAGTGGGCTCATGGATGACTCATACCTCTAGGGAGAGTGCTGGGCGTCGTGCAGGCAGGGAGTTGATGAGACCAGCTGAAGCTTGTCAGCTCGTTTAAGGCCTCTATAAAAACTCCCAGCTTCATTAGGTGTTTGCTCATGCCTGGACCCAGACCTGTGTGGACTGTCTAGGGAGAGTGAACCCCTGTGCGGTGAGACAAGCCTGTGTGGCTATTTGTTTGGACATTGACTAAACCAGGGACTTAGGGACTAGGACAGCACCAGGCTGATCCCAGTTGTTAGTTAGGAAACCTGCATGTTTAGTCAGAGGTCAAGCTGACCAGGATTTATTTTGTTTATGTTTCTTTTTGGCTTTGCTGTGTTTTTGTCACTGTACATAGAGAAATAAACCGCACCTTTTGATTTTGAAAACCACAACCTCCGTCTGCTGGGCCTGTTTTTGTGTGGGGAGCCCAACCAGGGGGTCACACACACCCGCTACCGAGTTAACCCCCTCACACAGCCTAACAAGGAACCACAAGCAAATAACTCACGGTTTGTAGAGGCCGAAGACAGGAACCAGGTAGGAGAAAGGACAATACTAAACGATCCAAGTCAGCGGACCAAGACAGAAGTACACGGGGTCAACCAGAAGGCGGCGTCGGAAACAGGCAGGGTCGGCAACAAGATCAGCATAAATCCAAGAGCTAATCCAAAAAATAGAGTCAGGAACAAGCAAAGTCAGCAACCAGAAACACATTAACATACACCAAGGAACAGGAACCTGTACTAGGGCAAAGACAGGAAGGGGAAGTGATAATTTATAGGGTCACAAGATCAGATCACTGCCTACAGGGGGTCACAGGGTGGAGCCAGCATCCAAACTCAAGGAGCAAAATATAAGGATTGTACCTTAAATGAAGTTCCCTAGTGGCTCAGGCAATAGGAAACCGTCCAAAGAACCCCAGGTCCCAGAATCGAATCCCAGACATGGTGTGACAAGTGCCAATGGGGAATTCTCTGACAGTAGCACACTGTATTGTTACTGATTGCAGATTACAAAATGACCACAAGATGGTAATACTCTGCAGTTTCAGAGAGAACTACACATCTCATGTGAGTGAGCAAAAAGGGGTGGGAGCCTGTAAAAACCTGAGGTGGAGGAGAGGAGAAGACCGGGAAGGAGACAGGACCTGTGCGAGAGTGGAGGATAATGAAGAAGACCTAAGGCCAGAACTAATTGAGACAGAGAGGATCACTGATCATACTGAAAGGCAGGGCATTGGATTCTGCAAGCAGACAGATTGGTCATTCTCATCCACATGGGAGGACAGTGAGAAAGGGGCCCCCCTCCAGCAAAGCAACCACTTTGCACTGCTGCTGTGAATGTACCGATACCACACCAACACACGTTACAAGTCCGTCATTTGTTGTTGTTGTCAGTTACTCAAATCCCATATTCTTTCCACACAGACTGCCTGATACAATCCTGCATATTAATTCAGGCCTACTCATCACAAAGAAGCAACGGTTCTCACAAGCCATGTTTGTACACAAAAGTCCACCCTTCTGCTAAATTCTGCTCCCACCCCTCCTCAGCTTTAACAACCCTTTGCTTCCCAGCTTATCACCTTTATTAAAGGGGAACTCTGCCTGATTTATAGCTGATGTGGGCACCTCTCATGGGGGCTGCGCTGATAATCAATGTGCTGATTATCAGTGCAGACCCCCCCCCCCTCTGACAAGGAAAGCTGCCAAGGAAAGCACAAACCTGTCAGCGCGAACCAAGGAAAGCCGTTTACCAGCACTTCCTGGTTCATGTAATGATCAGCTGTGATTGGTCACAGCAGATCACGTCATAAGGAGCTTCCGTCAGAGGCTCCTTACCACGATCGGCGATGCAATGTGTCAGACTAACACGCCGCACCACCGATCAACATGCTGCGGGCCCCCGCACAGTCCAGTCAGGATAATAAAACCACCGCCCATCCGTCATTCTGCTATAGGCCTGATGGTAAGTGGCTAGGAAAGTATTATCTTTTTTATAAAAAATGGAACTATGCCTCCAATGTGCACCAACGTAAAGAGCTCCATCAAGCTGGAAAAAGAGGAGTACCTTCAGATTGCATCTATGAAGAAACATATCAATCAGCTAGGTAAAGTATATAGCACAAATAAAAAGAACAATAGAATTTTAAATGTGTGTGTGTGGGGGGGACGACGACATGTATGCTTTCCAACGAGGCCCATTATCTGCAGAAAGCCAGAGCACATCGCCACCTCAACTACCAGGGCAGGCACGGGGGACACAAAAGCGAGTGCGGGAATCAGTGTGCGGCCAAAAAAACTACTATATATATATATATATATATATATATATATATATATTTATATACTGTAAATAAAATCATAAGGACTAGCTGCAATGAAGAATAGAGAGAGACAGGAAAGAAGAAGGGGGGAAAAAAGAGTGAAGAAGGGTAAAAGTGAGGACAAAAGGAGAAAAAGAGGGAAGGGGGAAAAAGGGGGAAGGGGTGGGAGGTGGGGGAGGTGGACAAGGGGAAGGGAAGGAGGGGAAAAAAATAAAGAAAGGGGAAGGGAACAGGAGGGGGAAAAGGAGAAAGGAAGGAATGGAAAAAGAGGGGGGAGGGGAGGGAAGAAGGAAAAAGGGATAAGAAAGATAATAACCTAGGCTAACCTTATCCTAAATAGGATGATCCAACAGCCGCCAGGGTGTGCAGGGACTACAGGCCAGTGCAGCACATAAAGGAACACAACCCAATGGTAAGCTCCACTTCTTTGCAATTAAGATTTAGGTGGTATGAAGAGTATTTAAAATACAGATGATTCATATGATGCAAGAAAAGGTCCTACAAAAACAATTTAACCACAATAATAGTGGGTAAGTAGACAGCAAAAGCCGATCATGCCAGCACAGTCAACTCACAGAGATCAACAGTGAACACAAGCACACAAAAAGAAGGATAAGAACGATAAAGCATCAATAACAACTATGTCCAATTATATTGTGGAGATGCTGGCAGATGAAGAGTGTCTAAGCTTGTCAAAATGTGGGTACAGATTTTTTGCACAGCATGAGGCAGTCTTCCGGGGGTCTGACTACATACACTTGTTGGCAATACCTTGCTGGCTGAGTCCTTTCACCAGACGGGCTCCACTGTCCATCACCCATTCGGTCTGTTCCTTTGGATGCTGTAATCGGACAGCATTTGGAGTATATAAGCCCTCTCGTGATACTTGCCCCTGTCAAACAGGTTCCATCTATCAATTGGAGATCTTTCTCGTTTGTATGTTGTGGTGTTCCCTTTACTGTACCCTCCATATATAGGGATCTGTCTATTCTCCAATATGATCTTTTTGCAGACTCTCTGCATATCTAAATAGATCTCAATATTACCCTCTTGGAACCTTTTCTGCCCTTATACTTTCTCTGTTATTCGGATGGGCTTTTACCTGTTCCAAGTTCTGTTCTCCTAAGATAGTGAGATTTGTTCCTTGGTTTTGTACTCTCTTGCTGTCCGTCCTGACGAAGCCTCACGGCGAAACGCGTAGATGACGCATAAGGGACTCTACTAATACTTTTTTATCTTGTATGGTTTTTAATTCTTTGAGCATTGTGTTAATGTGTCTATTTTTTGTAATAAATATTTTTTGGACATTTCCATTGTTGCTGTGTTGCCTTTAAAGTCCGACCATTGGTTACTCCTCCTGAGTAATCTTACACATTTTTCCCCATATATTGACAACTATACAGCCATGAACTAAGTGTCAGCGTGGTAAAACTCACCTTAAACAAATGTGGAACAAGGCATCCCCCTGGCAGCAGGCACAGCAGCAAAAAGCTCCTAATTGCCCGGCAATTTATATCCCCAACTTGGCCTGCGTGTACACACTGGAAGCCCCCGGTTCACATTGTCACCGGGTCAGTTTCCCCCACAATGTGCATGTGCAAATAAATTCATTCATTCAAACTCAAGCACTGGCACAAACACGGGCAAGAGAGTATTTGCAGCAATATGTGAAGTGGAAGGTACGGAATCGGGCAAGTGTGAAATTTCCCTTGCAAAGTGAAAATTCCATTTGTGAAGTATACATGCTTTACTCCCTTAGTAAATCACCCCCAATATAATGTCATGAATGATAAATTATTCTAACTGTGGCACAGAAAACAAAAAAAGATTACACTCAAAATAGGTAAGATGAAATATGAGCAGACTTAGGCTTTAACCAGACCTACGTATGTCATATATAAGTCAAGCAATAATACTTGAAACAAATGTATGCATATGCAAGCAAGCAGATGTATTTATTTCACATATACATTTCTGTATTTTGATAGGATTTATAGTTGATAGTGTGCCTTTATGAATATTAAAATATGATATATGGGTTTCTTCATAGATTACAGTAAAATGGTGAAAGCTTTAGTGACAGCCATTTAAATAAAGAAAATGCTGATGCATTGAAAAAGTGATGACGTGTTTGAAAGAACATGGAAGAAATATTGGTGCAAAAACTCTTAATGAGTTGTCACATAATTAGTAAGGCATCACATTGATAGAAGATTTATTTACTTCATTTTACACAAAAAAGATAAAAATATACATACAATGCTCTGAAAAATTATTTACCCCTTCCTGATTTATTTATTTTTTGCATATTTGTCACACTTAAATGACTCAGATCATCAAACAAATTTTATTATTACACAAAGATAACCCAATTAAATACTAAATGCTGTTTTTAAATGATGGTTTCATTCATTAGGCAAAAAAGCTGTCCAAACCTGCCTGGCTTTATGTAAAAAAGTAATTGCCCCCTAAACCTAATAACTGGCTGTGCCACCCTTGGCGGCAACAACTGCAATCAAGCGTTTGCGATAACTGGCAATGAGTCTTGCACATTGCTGTGGATCAAATTTGGCCAACTCTTCTTTGCAGAATTGTTTTAATTTAGCCACAGTGGAGGGTTTTCCAGCATGAACGGCCTGTGTAAGGTAATGATACAGCATCTCAATTGGATTTAAATCTGGGCTTTGACCAGGCCACTGTGTTTCGGATCATTGTCCTGCTGCACAACCCAAATCCACTTGAGCTTGAGGTCACAAACTGATGGTCGGACATTTTCCTTTAGTAAATTTTTGGTAGAGCTCAGAATTAATTAATTCCTTCAATTATGAGAAAGTCATCCAGGTACTGAAGCTGCAAAGCAGCCGCAGACCATCACGCTACCACCACCATGTCTGACTATTGGTATGATGTTCTTGTTATGAGATGCTGTATTCGTTTTATGCCAGATGTAACGGGATGCACACCTTCCAAAAAGTTTAATTTTTGTCTCATCAGTCCACAGAATATTTGCCTAAAAGTCTTGGGGATAATCACGTTTTTTTTTTTGTAAATGTGAGATGAGCCTTTGTGTTCGTTTTGGTCAGCAGTGGCTTTGGCCTTGGAACTCTCCCATGGATGCCATTTTTGCCTGATCTCATCTGAGGCAAGTGAGGCCTGCAGTTCTTTAGATGTTGTTCTGGGTTCTTTTATGACCTCCTGGATGAGTCATCGTCATGATCTTGGAGTAATTTTTGTAGGCCGGCCACTCCTGGGAAGGTTCACCACTGTTCCAAGTTATCTCCATTTGTGAATAATGGCTCTCCTCATGGTTCACTGGAGTTCCAACGCCTTAGAAGTGGCTTTGAAACCCTTCCTAGACCGATACATGTACATTACTTTGTTTCAAATCTGTTCTTAATTTTCTTTTGGATTGTGGCATGATATGTGGCTTTTTGTGATCTGTTAGCATGCTTCACTTTGTCAGACAGCTTCTATTTATGTGATTTCTTGATTCAACAGGTCTGGCAGTAATCAGGCCTGGGTGTGGCAAGTGAAATTTAACTCAGCGTTCCAAAAAATTGTGGTTAATCACAGTTCATTCATGATTCAGCATGGGAGGGGGCAATTACTTTTTCACATAGGGCCAGGTAGGTTTAAACTGTTTTTTTTTTTTCCCTTAACAAATAAAAAAAAAATATATTGTAAAAACTGCATCTTGGATTTGCGTAATATTAAAATTTGTTTGATGATCTGAGTCATTTAAGTGTGAGAAATATGCAAAAAAATACAAGATCATGAAGGGGGAAATATTTTTTTTACAGCACTGTATTGTACAAACTTTAATAGTTAAATTGAATGTATTAATTAAGCTTTTGATTTGTATTGAAATACACTTAAATTTAGTATACAATTTGTGGCACTTTTAAAACACAAAAATCTGCTTGCAAAAAATGATCTAGTAACATCCTACAATTGTACACACTTTAAAACCATTAATTATACCTATAAGTTTTTAGAAGTAGACACTCCTATTCAATGCCATACAATGGAACAAAAAGGGGTGAAATGAGGGTTGGTAATTAAACATAACTGAGAGAAAAATGTTTTTTTTGTTTTGTTTTTTAGGTGTCTGTGTAATTTTTTTTATGTATGTTCTCTTTGTATGTTAATGTGTGTGCTACACTTATTTGGGAGCATGCAATATAACAGAAGATCTTTCCCCGAGTTCTTCTTTTTATGCTCTATATTTCTGCAATGTGTGCAGGATCAAAACACTTCAACGTTGGGCATAGTGGCAACATTGCTTTATGAAGGTTTTGGGTGTTAGAACACACACAGAAAAATGCACGAAAGGGCAAACTCGATAAAAAAAAAGTCCTTCAAAGAGAACCAAGGTGGATTTGGAAACTTGGTGCCACTTCCCTCTTTTTTTTGTTTTGGATAGAGTGGTAAGAGATTAGAACACCAGTCAGTTTTTATTGCTGTCTGTATCCCTCTTAACCACATCAGCCCTAGAAGAATTTACCCCCTTCCTGCCCATTTTTTGCGATACGGCATTGCATCGCTTTAACTGACAATTGCGTGGTTGTGCGACGCTGTACCCAAACAAACACCTCTGCGGTTTTTGTTTTTTGCTAAATTGTTGCTCATCTTTTGCTTATAGCGCAATATTGTTTACTTTTTGCTATAATAAATATCCCAATTAAAAAAAATAAAAATAAAGATTTCCTCAGTTTAGGCCAATATGTATTCTTCTACATATTTTTGGTAAAAAAAATCGCAATAAGCGTATATTGAGAGGTGTGTGCAAAAGTTATAGCGTCAAAATAGGGTATAGATTTTAGGCATTTAATTTTTTTTTTACTAATAATGGCAGCGATCATTCACACACAGAGCCATGGGTCAACCCCATCCCTCTTTCTCCTTATTGGCTCACTGGTTGTGATTGACAGCAGTGGAAGTCAATGGCACCCATTGCTGTCTCGGCCAATAAGGAGAGAGAGTCCACGGGGAGCCGAGGCTCTTGTGCACAGCGCTGGAGGAATATCAGGTTCAGGTAAGTATTAGGGGGGACTGGGGGCTGCTGCACCAAGAAGGGCTTTTACCTTTATGCATATAATGCATGAAGGTAAGAAACCTTGAGCCTTTAGAATCATTTTTTTTTTTTTTTTAACAAATTTTTATTGGAAATTAAAAGACAATTGAACAAGTGGAAAGATAAGTACAAAAGTACAAAAAAAAGATGTCAGTCAGGTTTAAACAAACAATGGTACATAGAAATATCGATGTAGCTAGTTGGGTACATCAAGTAGGGCAGAAACAAGAGATAAAACTTGACACTAAATCACTAGGGGACTAACATTGTGGGGTTATAGAGAGAGGGTGCTTTATAGACATAATTCTCTCCTAGTGAGGGTACAACAGGTCATCCTAGACAAATACCGATACTGCAATGTGACCAGAAGGTGAGTACTGGATGGATCTGTCCACACGCCTCTATGTTTAGAATCGGGAATAGAGAAAAGATCATAACAAGAAACTAACAAGTGAGGAGGGAGGAGGGGGAGGGGGGGGGGCTCCAGAGACAAAGGCAGGCTGTCCGTTCCAATACGTGTATGGTCCCGAGAGTGAAACAGCCATGGTGGGCCATCCGGAAAGTATAGTGTATGCAGTGCCACCAATTATTACAGCCCTTGTGAGATAGGATCAGCGTATGAGAAGGAGAGTTGTTCCAGAGCCGCCTGATCAGCTGACGAGAGGGTTGATGTGATGAAGGATTCCCATCTGTAGTAAAAGTGCGCTCTAGATCTGGGTTCTTTGAAGTCTGTAAGAAGTCGTTCTTTATAGAAAAGGTTGAGGCAGTCCTTTTCGAGTTGGATGAGAGAAGGACTTTGAGGAGAGATCCAGTGCCTGAGAATGAGTCTCCTGGCGACAAGCAGACAGAGCAAAATCCAATCTTTGGAGGGGGGACGTTTGGTGGTCCCGGAGGAGATTGATGCAGCTGGGGACAGAGACCAAGGTAGCAATAGAGGGTCCCAGTATCCGGATATTAGAAGTAAAGGGTCTTTGGGGAGTTTTAATAAAGTGGTTTTGATTATGTAAGACATGACTTGCTCCCAAAATGAGGAAATGAAGGAGCAGGACCAGAAACGGTGAGAGAGAGAAGGTCTGGGTACCTTGCATAAAGGACAGGAGGTGCCATCTTTATTGGATTTAGGGGAGAGAAAAGGGATATAAGCCCGGTGTGCGATCTTGAGTTGGGTTTCTCTCCAAATTTCGTTGGGTGTCAGGCGGAGAGTTTTCTGTAGACCAGATAAGATTTTGTCAGTTATATCTGGTACTGGGAAATCCACTGCCCAGTTAGCAAGAGACGAGGAGGACAAGGATGGTGAAGATTCTTGCAGGAGAGATTTGTAGATGTCCGAAATTTTATAACGTCCACCTCGCAATAAAAGTTCAGAAAAGCTGTTTTCGAATCTCCGGAGATTGTCTTTGCAGGTGTTAGATAAGAAGCTAATGCATTGGTTGTAATGGAATATGTGAGAGGGGGGCAGAGAAAATGACAAGGATATTGTGGAAAAATGAAGTGGTTTTCCAGTGTTGCCATCGCACAATGAGGAAAAATTTGACAGTCCTTGAGCCTGCCAGACCGAAAAGGCATTGCAATGAAGACCAGGGACGAAGTTGGGGTTACCTTGGATTGGCAGATGGGGAGAGATAAAGGGAGATAGCTTGAGTGTTTTCCTGATTTCTCTCCAAGCTAGAACTGTGTCCCTCAGCAGGAGATTATGTTGATAGGGGGGGGGGACAGTTTTCCATCTGCAGTGTAGGAGGGCCACCAGAGAGTAGGGGTGAGCCATTTCAGATTCCAGGACATAGTTGGAGTATTGGGATGAGTGGGCTATCCAATCTAAGCTGGTCCTAAACAAACATGCTAAATTATACAATCTAATATGAGGTAGACTGATACCCCCGTTACGTCTAGGAAGGTGTCATTTTTTAAAGGCTATCCGAGGTCTTTTGCCGTGCCAGATGAAATGTGAAATTTTGGAGTTGAGAGATTTGACATCTTTGTGTTTCAAGAGCAAAGGTATTGTTTGTAAAGGATAAAGCAGTCTGGCGAAGCTAATCATTTTGACAAGGTGACACCTTCCCAGGAGTGAGAGGGGGAGATCCATCCAGTTTGACAGTTCCTGGTAGAGTTTTGTGAAAAGGGGGGGTAATTGAGGTGGTAGATGGTAGAGGGTAGTTTCCCAATCTTTATACCTAGATAGGTGATGTAAGAAGAGGCAACCTTAAACAAAGAGTGTTGAGTCCAGGGGGTTGGGGAGTGTGTCCCTATGGGGAGAATTTCGCTCTTGGAGTAATTAATACGGAGACCGGAGCACAGTCGAAAGTCGTCAAAGGTGGTTTTAATGGTCAAGATGTCGTCTCTGGGGTTACCCGTAAATATGAGGACGTCGTCGGCGAAGAGTGAGGTGCGAAGTTCCGTTTTGCCTATTTTGATGCCTCGTAAGGGGGCTATCTGGGAAAGGTATCTAGACAGAGGTTCTAAGGCTAAGTTGAACAGGAGGGGAGAGAGAGGGCATCCCTGCCTGGTCCCCTTATGTATGCGGAAGTCCTCTGAAAGGAGTCCAGCAGCAACAAGTCTAGCTGAGGGCGCCGTATACATGGCATTGATAAGGTGGCAGAAGGGGCCTGAGAATCCCATTTTAGACAGGGTAAGGGAAAGCCAGTCAAAGCTTACGTTGTCAAAGGCTTTTTCTGCGTCTAGCGTGATGATGGCATAGTCTCCCGTGGGATCTTGTTTGGCTCGTTCAAGGGCCAGGAGTACCTTACGTATGTTAAGGGTGGCTGTCCGCCCTTTCACAAAGCCTGATTGGGCCGGGTGAATGAGGTCCGGGAGGATGACTGCTAGTCTGGAGGCCACAATCTTCGAAAGAATTTTGACATCCAGGTTGAGTAGTGAAATAGACCTGTAGGAGCCCGGTTCTAGAGGGTCTTTGCCCTTTTTTGAAAGTAGCTTGATGATAGCCTGGTTGCCTGTCGGGAGATAGGGACCACCCGCCCAGATATTGGAATAAACCGAGTGGAGTATGGGTGCAGTTATATTATGGAGAGTTTTATAAAATTCACTTGTGAAACCGTCCGGGCCGGGGGCTTTTGAGGGGCGGAGAGCGTGTATGGTGCCTTCTATTTCATCGAGGGAGATGGGGGCATTCAGGGATTCAAGATGGGCAGTGGAGATAGTTGGTAGATTAATTTTTTCAAGGAAGGCCTGGGCCATTTTATGGTCGATAGGGTCGGGTGCGTAGAGGGCCGTGTAGTATTCCAGCATGGTTTTATTTATGTGAAGTGGGGTAGAATGTGTATTTCCCGAGCGGTCCCGTAGCGAGGTAATGTGCGTCGGACGGTAGGTGCCCTTGCAGAGTCTGGATAGGAGTTTGCCAGCCTTATTACCAAATTTATGGAGAGAGGCATCTAGATGTGATTTTTTTGTGAGTTCCAGGGTGTCTTCCCAGGTGTCGAAGGCATGTTTAGCCGCCGTCCACTCCGCCGTGGCAGCCGGCGAAGTCGAGGTGGCGAGGATGCATTGTGCGAGGTGAAGTCTATCGCTGGCCAGTTTAAACTTCGAAAGTGCATTTCTTTTAAAGGAAGTGGCATATGAGATGATCCGACCCCTCAGGTATGCTTTTCCTGCATCCCAGAGAAGGTTCGGATCCCCTGCGTGTGGAGCATTAGCGGAGGAGAATTCCGCCCATGCTCTTTCCATGTATGCGCTGAAATCAGCATTATTGTGGAGGAAGGATGGGAAGCGCCAGATATTAGGGTGGGGGGGAAGGTCTAGATTGTCAAGGGTAAGGTGTATTGGGGCATGGTCCGATATGGCTATGTCCCCAATCTCTGTGTCTGAAACGAGAGGAATAAGATTATCGGTCCCAAAAAAGTAATCAATCCTAGTGAGGATCTTGTGAGGATTAGAGTAGAAGGTGAACTCCCTGTCCACCGGGTGCGTTAAGCGCCAGATGTCGGTGAGATGGAGGGAGTCCATGGTGGAGGCAAATAGGGTGGGAACAGATGTAACGGGTGTTGGGGTAGATTGTTTCGGAGAGGACCTGTCGTCTGGACGATGCATGAGGTCATTGAAGTCTCCCCCAACTAGATGAGGTAAGTGGGAGGTATTTAGGAGCCAAGTAGAGAGTTGAGAGTAAAATGTCTTTGTAGGACTGTTAGGAGCATATACATTGGAAATTACTAGGTCTTTAGTGCCAATTCTAACCCTGGAGGAGATGAAACGTCTTTGGTCATCCGTGTGCGTGGATAGAACAGTACATGGGAGGTTTTTGTGGAATAGAAGGAGGACACCAGCCTTCCGTCCAACTGATTCTGACCCCCAAGACCGTTCCGACCCAAAGTTTCTGCATGCGACTGAAGTCAGATGCCGAAAGATGAGATTCCTGAAGTAGTGCTACGTCAGCTTTTAGCCTTTTGAGATGGCGAAGAATCTTCATTCTCTTGTTAGGAGAACGGAGACCCTTCACATTCCAAGAGATTACCTTAAGATAACACGGATGATGGGGTGTATAGGCGGCGATTTAGTAGCTGTAAGAGTATAAGTGAGGATCAGGAGGCATGGCTTAAGCTCAGGAGGGATGTGAGCATCTGTATGTGGAGCCCTAGGGTCAAGAGTGTAGGTTGATATGTGGAGTGGGGGGAGGGGGGATGAAGGGGGGGAAAAGAGAACAAGGTAAAACAATACAACTAAGTAAAGTAAGCATCAGAAAGAACTTCACTTTTTTCCGCATGAGTTCGCTGTGCAAGGTAGCTCCCCATACAGGACCCTACATGGAAGAAGGAGACCAGTTATGGTGTCTGAGCGCCCCAGGGGCATCAATATGTGCGAGGGACCCCCAGAGTGGAGATAGTGGCAAGGAGCCAGAAAAGTCGCACAGCGGAGCCATGGAGGGCAATTAAAAAAATATATATATATGTTTATTGGGTTTTTTACATTATATTAGTGCTTGGTAAATGAATTTCGATTCACATACAGTCATGTAAAGTACAAATAAAAAGGAAACAGGAAACAAAGAGAAAAATAAATAAATAAACAAACAAAAAAAAAAACCACAACAACAATGGCACAGTGATTACCCGTATAAAACAATATTACAGCATCAGGATGATGAGGCAGTACAAAGCCTAGTGCCTTTAGGAGCGGAAGCAACGTTTGGGGTATTAAAAAAACAAAAAACAAAAACAAATGTTATAACCTCGGATATGAAACTGGCTGTAGAAGCAGCGGTGGGTGGAGAAAACAGATGAGGGTCTGAAAGAATCAAGAACGTCAAGGAGTCATGAAGACATGTTTTCATGGTTCAGGGGGGCATAAATGCAGAGGGGTCAGACAGATTTGATAATTTAAGGTTGCCTAGGGAGTTTGTAAGGTCTCGTTTAAGATACCAATCTGTATAGCGGAACGGTTGCATGAGTTTTTGTAGATCCTCTTGGGCGAACGTGTGTTCCATGAATTTCCGCCATCTCGTAAAGAATCGCGAGGTGGAGAGAAAGTTCAACACAATGGTGTCCAACCTTTCCAGATAGAAAAGCGATAAGAGGGCTTTTTTTAACGCCGGTAGTTTTGGCGGTGTTGAGTTGATCCAGTGAGACATGATAGTCCTGCGGGCCACCAGGAGGCAGATATGCGTCCAGTGGGAGATGTGAAAGGGAGTATTTGTTGGTGGCGTGGATAGGGGTGGTTCACAGCCAAATAAACATATAAGGTAATGACTTGGGATCCGTATTTTAGTGATCTTGTAGATAAAGTTCAGAACAGAGTCCCAGTATGTAATGATGGATTGGCACTCCCAGAGGCGGTGAAGCAGTGTAGGGTGCGGTGTGGAACACCAGGGGCACCGCTCTTGAGCTGGTTCTGCCTTGTTGATACGGAAAGGGTAGTATGCTCTGTGAATAATTTTGAATTGCGTCTCACGCCATGTTTCGGATATGGTAAGTTTGTGAACTTGTCTGTATCCCTCAAGGATTTTCTCCGAAAGGTCTTCGTCCTCAAATATTTGGGACCATTTCTGAAATGGTTTAAGATGGAATTTGGTAGTCTGATGGTCAATAAGGTGAGAGTATAAGCTGGAAATGGAGTAATCGTCTCTGCGTAGTACAGTATCAATGAAGGACTTTCAGAGGGGATCCGTTCCAGGTCCGTAGCATGAGCGTAAATAACTGACCAATTGGTGGTAGAAGAAAACGTGTGTCGCTGGTAGAGAGAATTCCCTTGATAAGGTTTGGAAGGATTTGAAGTCGCCAGGGGTATTGAGGTACATAGAGGTAATGTTGGTAAGACCCTTAGCGCTCCATTGTTCAAAGGCTTTGTGTAGGGTGGATGGGAGAAACATAGGGTTGCCTAGGATTGGCAGATAGCAAGAAATACTGGAGGGTAACCCCAGTAGTCTCCGCACCTCTCTCCAGGCTATAATTGTGTCCTTGATGAGTACACTCGATCTGAGGTGCATTGGTAGTTTGTTAGGATTTGAGTGGAGAATGGCTGGTAGGGCATATGGAAAGGTTGAGGCACCCTCGAGTATGGTATTGGAGTATCTAGAGCTGCCAGATAACCAGTCAAGGCCCTGCCTGAGTAGGCAGGCGAGATTGTAAAAACGTATATTGGGCAGGCCTGCCCCCTTTCAGACTTCGGGAGACACAGTTTTTGTAGAGCAATGCGTGATTTTTTGCGAGACCATATAAAGGCGGACAATGCCCTATGGATTTTTTTTACATCAGAGTGTTTTAATAAAAGAGGTATGGTCTGCATAGGGTAGAGTAGGCGTGCAAACGACACCATTCTAAAAAGGTGACATCTCCCAAAGAGCGAGAGGGGGAGGGCCGCCCATGCTTCCAGCTCCTTTACAACTTTTGATATTAGCGGTGGGAAGTTAAGTGTATATAAAGTGGAAGGTTTTCGTCCGATGTTAATGCCCAGATACGTAATTTGTTGCGTTGCTATGGTAAAAGGAGATTGGTGTCGCCATTTGTCAGACATCCTGGGGTGAAGTGATAGAATTTCGCTTTTGTCAAAGTTAATTTGAAAGCCTGAGCACAGTCAGAAAGTATGAAAGAGTTGCCGGAGTCTATCAAAGTCTGTGAGGGGTTGGGTGGAGAATAATAATATGGCGTGCGCAAATAGGGCGGAACGGAGAGTTTGGTTGCCTATTGTGATGCCACTGACCCCGTCAGGTGAGTTGAGTAGTCTAGATAAAGGTTTAATAGCGATGTTGAAAAGTAGAGGGGAGAGGGGGCATCCCTGTCTAGTTCCTTTTGTCAGGGGGATCGTATCCGAGATAAAGTCGGGGGTGACCAGACGCGCAGTTGGGGATTCGTACATTCGCTGTAAAAAATGCACAATTGGACCTGAAAAACCAAAGTCCGCCATTACTCCGAATAGCCAGGACCAACTGATATTGTCAAAAGCCTTTTCGGCGTCTAGTGATATTATAGCTATGTCTTGTTCAGGGTTCGATCTAGCATATTCTAATGCCATCAGAACCTTGCGTATGTTTAGGGTGGCCGAGCGTCCCTGAACAAATCCTGATTGTGCCGGGTGTAACAAAGAGGGGAGTAGGTGGGCTAAGCGTGACGCAATTATCTTGGATAGTACTTTGACATCCACATTGATTAATGAGATTGGGCGGTATGATCCTGGAAGTGAGGGGTCCTTACCTTTTTTGGCGATTAGTCTAATATGTGCCTGTGTTCCTGTAGGGAGATAGGGGCCCACATCCCACATGGCTGCATACACATGTTTAAGGGTGTCGGAAATAAAGTCCTTAGTTAGCTTATAAAATTCGGCCGTGTAGCCGTCCGGGCCTGGGGCTTTAGCAGACGCCAAAGATTTGATCGTCAGTTGAATATCCTCGACTGTGATGGGCGCGTTAAGAGCAGCTAAATGGTCCTCCTGAAGTTTGGGCAAGCAGATTTTAGCTAGAAGGGCTTCGGCAGTAGGTTGGTCATTTGGGTCCGCCGAGTATAGAGTAGTGTAATAGTCAGCTAGTAGTTTACTAATTTCGGTAGGTGAGGTAACCAGTGTGCCAGCTGCATTTTTCAGTGCAGAGATATGGGTAGGTCGTCTTTGTCCCGTGCAGAGTTTCGCCAATAGTTTTCCCGCCTTTTTACCAAACCTATGAAAGTGTAAATTAGAATAGGAGGTTTTAGTCATTTCTTGCTGCTCAGCCCATACATCGAATTCTCGTTTGGCTTTTTTCCAGGTGCGTATATTGTCAGGCGTACGGTTAAGTGTGAGTAGTTTGTGCGCCGAGCGTAGGGCTTCACTAGCTTGCATGTAGTGTTGTTTGGCGTTCCTCTTAAATTGGGTGGTGTAAGAAATCATTTTTCCTCTCATGAAGGCTTTTCCAGCCTCCCAGAAGAGGTTTGGGTCTGTAAGGTGCGTCGCATTAGTTGAGGCATATTCCGTCCACGCTCCATAGAGCGTGTGGCGTAAGTCTTCATTATCTGCTAGGTAAGAAGGGAAGCGCCATATGTGTGAGGGAAAAGAGGTTTGAGCATTGATCAATTGTATTGTGATGGGGCTGTGGTCTGAGATTCTGACGTCATTGATTTCTGAGTCGCCTAGCATTGGGATAAATGTGGGGGAGGCAAAAAAATAATCGATGCGAGAGAAGGAATTGTGGGGGGGGGTAGAAGGTATAGTCCCGGTCCGTCGGGTTTGCTAATCGCCATACATCTATCAAGTGCATGGAACCTATGGCTTGTGTTAGGAGTGTCGGGGTCGAAGGTGGCATGACATTTCTGGTCATCCTACGCGTCGTGTCACCTCCTTGGTCAGCTGTTGTGGACATAACTGAATTAAAGTCCCCTCCCACTAAATGTAGAGTCCCCGGGGCAGCTAATATCCAAGCCACCATGTCTTGGAAGAACGAGGTGTCTGGCGAGTTAGGGGCATATATATTAGTGATAGCTACTTCCTTGTTAGCTAAGGTCATGTGTAGCGTTATTTTGCGGCCTGTCAGGTCAGTCTTCACGTCCTTAATAGTATGTCTCAGGGGTTTGTGTAGTAAGATGGCAACTCCAGCTTTGCGCCCTACGGCTGGTGAGCCATATACAGTTCCTACCCACAGTTTGCGCAAACGGGCCAAATCATCTGCGGAGAGATGTGTCTCCTGAAGCAGGGCCACATCTGTCCGGAGACGCTTCAAGTGTCTAAGAATGGACATGCGCTTACTTGGAGAGCGAAGCCCCTTAATGTTCCACGATACAATCTTTAGGTGATTCCCATCGGTTGAAGAGGCCATGTCCGGTCTGGAGATACGTATTGAGCTTGAAGTGTGGAATGAAGTCTCCCTTCAGGCATTGCGTCATCAATCCGAGGGTTACCCAAGTATTGTAGGTTTCCTGAGGTTATAGGTATAAAACATGTAATTAGTAACATTACAAACATTAAACTAAAACAATAAAAAAAAAACATAACATAAGTCCGGTGCAAAAAGCACCTATCAAACAGCAAGGACTTCACTTTTTTCCACATGAGGTTAAAATGCACGGCAGAGCCCCCGCCATACGCCTGCTCCTTTCCTATGGGTGAAGTGCGAGCTTCAGAGGAGGAAATGCAAGGCGAGGGGAGGGGAGAGGGGAGAAAGGGTTGAGGGGAAAAAGGGGAGGGGAAAGGCAGAGATGAGTGGAGGGTTTAGGTTCTGGGAGGTTGCTGTATAAGTCAAGGGTCATCTCAAGGAGGGAGAAAGAGGGATGATGATACTACCCGATTCCCATGGGCCTATGCCGATAGGCAGTCCTTGAGATTCGTTGTCAACGACTGCCAGAACGATCCGCCTGAGGTGTAAAGCGACTTTGTTTGTATGGCGGCTTGGTCGGGCTGCCGTGTTGTTTGTAGGATGTAGAAGAGGAGGTAGCCGGAGATGAGGAGGATCCTTCCGCTGAGTTGGTGTGTTCCATTTCAGTGCCAGCTGCTGCAAGGTATCGATCCGCTTCATCAGGCGAAGTGAAAGTTAGGTGTTCCCCTGACTGCGTTTGGATACGCAGGGTGGCCGGATACGCCAGGGAGAATTTCACTTGATTGCAGAATAAGGTTGAGCAGATTGTGGAGAACGCTTTACGTTGTTTCATCACCTCGATCGAGTAGTCTGCAAAGAGTAACAGTTTCGTCCTGTCCAGTGATAGGGAGCGTGTGCGGCGGAATGCCTGCATAATGGCGTTTTTGTCAGCGTAGTTCAGATACTTAACGATGACATGTCTGGGTTTGGCGCGACTTTCCATGTATTGACCAATGCGATGGGCGCGCTCAACAGTCCCAGTTGTTCAGGAACAACTTTAGCACATATGTTCACAAGCTGATTGTTAGCTATTGATTCCGGCAGTCCTATGATGTGCAAATTGTTTCTTCTGGAACGATTCTCGAGATCGTCCAACTTGTCCCATAGATCTCTGTTTTCAGCAGTTATGCGGGCTATTACTGCTGACTGAGCAGTGGTGTCATCTTCCAGGGATGATATTCTGTCCTCCGCTTGTGCAATCCTCTGGACTTGTGCCTGTACTTCAAGGTGGAGCTGTTCTAGCCCCCTGTGTACAGCAGCATCCACTGTGGCAGCCAGAGTGGGTCCCAGCAGGGTGACTACCTCCTGTGCAATGCCCGCTGGTGATGCAGGATCAATTGCATGTGTCCCTGTAGCAGCGTGTGGCTGCGGGGATTCCCCTATGCAGGGAGCGGCCGCCATTTTGGCTGAGCCTGGAGCCGCGTCTCCCGCGGGGGGGTGCCGAGGACACTGTTCGAGCGTAGGAACGCTCCACAAAGCGGTCCATATGTGCCTGCCTTGCAGCGGGAGTGGATGGGAGATACCCCGAAGCTCTGGCCGGGCTTTATAGCCGAAATCGGGAGGAGGGCGGCGGGAGCTGTGACTAGCTACCGCTGTCTCATGTGGCGCCGGAACCGGAAGTCAGGGTAATTTAAATGTAAACAAACTTGTGTATAGTGCGGCTTGTTCGCTAAACTACCCTGGTGGAAAAAAAAATGATTTCAGGCATAACATACAGAACAGTAGATTGAGTCAAAAAAGAAACGACAAATGAATTCAGGACAGTTGTGGGAGAGAACACTGGGTGCTCGCCATGGTGTCAGTGCCCGGTCGTGAACTCATGGTGACCACGTAAATTAGGTCTAGCATCACGAACACCCGGAATGACAGCAAAAAAAATAAAAAACATACGACCTGTAATGGCGTGGATGGAAGTTCATGGCGGTGAAAGGGAGTTCATCACCGGGAGTTTAGATAGCGCTGGTCCGGAGCAGAATGTCTAAAACGTTTTGGAGAGTCCTTGTGAGGGCTTCTCTGTTCCAAAGATCTGAGACTGGAATTCGACTTTGAGGGCGTATGCGGGTTTGTTTCACCCCGTATGGAGCAGAGAAATGATTCAGCTTCCGAAGGATCCTGGAACGAAAGTTGTTCCCCTTTAGGTGATTTGAGGCGTAGAGTTGCAGGAAATGCCAGGGTAAATTTTATTTGTTGCTTGAAGAGTTCAGAGCAGATTGGTTGAAAAGCTTTTCTTTTCTTGGAGACTTTGATCGAGTAGTCTGCAAAAATTTGGATTTTTACCCCGTCAATTTGGAGAGATGGGGACTGCCGGAATGTCTGTAGAATGAGGGATTTGTCAGCATAGTTGAGGTACTTGGCAATAATGGGACGGGGAGTCTTGCGCTCTGAATTGAAGGACCCCATACGGTGTGCGCGTTCCACTGTGAACAGGCCTGAAAGGCCCAAAGCCTCCGGGATGCGTTTTGAGCAGAATTCTGCCAGAGCAGCAGAGGGAAGTGATTCAGGGACGCCTACAAATCGCAGGTTGCTCCTTCTGGATCTATTTTCCAAATCTTCCAATTTTTGAATGATATATTGGTTGGTTTTGTCCTGTGACTGTTCCGTGGCCTGCGCTTGGTAGAGTTTGTCTTCTACCTCTGAGAGGCGGTGTTCCATCTCATTGAGTCTAGTGGAGTGTTCAGCGATTTGGGCTTTGATTTGCTGCATGCCCGCATTGACTGCCTTTTCCACCGAGGCAGAGATCATGGGGGAGAGAAGGGCTGCTACAGCAGCAGCAATGCGGTGTGTGTTGTCCGCGTCCCCGGGGGGTGTGGGAATGGAAAAACTCCCTGGTGTGGCTGGCTGGGTTAATAGCAGAGCCGGACCCTGAGGTGGATTAGCAGAGGGGGTGATGGTCTGCTGGGAAGGATGTCCGCTCACCTCCATGTCGGCCGCCTGTGGTTCCTCCGTGGCGTGTGTGTAGGCCGAAGCCGTGGCCTCGATTTGCGGCTTGCCCGGCGGCGCTGCTGCGGCCGCGAACGAGCGGGCACCGTTTTTTTTCCAAGTAGCGGTCCATCTCAGTAATGGGGGGCACACGGGTGTGGTGGATGGCTATGGGGGGCCGCTCAGGCTGGTTTTATAAGCCGTTTTTCGGGCCCTGGTGCGGGAGCTGTGAGAAGGCGCAGCTACCTCATGCGGCGCCGGAACCGGAAGTCTAGAATCATTTTAAGAAAAAGCTGTATGTCCTACTATGTTCTTGGAAGTCTACTTCCTGGATGGGAGTGTCTGTGTTTAATCTAATCAGCTGGTGCACTTGCAGTCTTCCAATGAGGAAAGTTGAAGTGCTTGCATCTCGTTAGATGTAATTTACCTTAAGGGCTCTTTGACACGGACATGTCCGTGTACGGTCTCCGCTTTGCTCAGCAGGGATCGCTCTGTTGATCCCCGCTAAGCAGGCAGATGACAGCTCCATCTCCATCTCTGCACACTGTGCAGGGATGGACCTGTCAGAGCTCCGCTCTCCCTTATGGGGGATCGGATGAAGACGGACCGTAGAATCCATTTTCATCCGATCCGCCAGACAGATGGAAAATAGGGTTTCCATCCATCAGACTTTAGCGTGTCCGTTTTTTCTTATCCATTTACAGGTTGCATATTTTACAACATTTCCTGTCTATTAGAATGTTGTCCCCAAGACAGAAATTGAGGAGAAATATTTGTAATTGTTCCCTGAACCGTAGTAAAATTGAATTTCAAATAAAAAATATATATGTTTTCAGTGATAATCAATTCATACATCAGCAAATAATGTTGTAAAAAAATATGAAAATACATAAAAGATGTGTGCACCAAAAAATAAATAAAATAATGAGTTTATATCTCCATTAATTAGCAATAAATACATAGTGAACAACAATATAAAATATACCCCCACCACGTGAATTGTTTGGAAATTTGCTCTCCTTGGATGAGACTTCAAAGTTATAAGAGGTCACAAAGGGCAATATCCTATTGGAAGAATGTTCAAAAATATAATGCCACATCTAATGCTCTACACTTTAAAGATTTTATTAAAAAATGCAAAGGGAAGACGAAAATGGCAAATACATTTTTCTACAATGTGAGATGGATGATCTTGAGTTGATCCTGGCCGCTATATATATACCTCCCCATATAACCCAGAAATATTTTGTCAGCTCATTTCCCCAGATGCCAATATTGGTACTTGGAGATTTTAATAGTGTAGTTGATACAAAGCGGGACAGATGCCCAGCTCCAAGGTCAATGACCGATGGGCATCTCTCCCCCTTTGGACGACTATGTAACAATGCAGGGAATTGGGACTGTATGATATGTGGAGGAAGCTACATCCCGAAGAATGTGCTTATACATGTTACTCGAAAACACACAACACATTATCAAGAATTGATTTGGCTTTGTGTTCGGCTGATACCATATATAGCAGATGTAAATATCGAACCTCGAGGGATTTCAGATCACTCCCCTCTGTTGGTTACTCTAACATCAGGGCATCGGGCGTCTAATATGTCATGGCTGCTAAACCCCTTTTGGCTGGAATTATTTCCCAAAGAGGATGCCATTTCTACTCGAAATGTGGATTTTTGGTCCCTAAACTTGGGCTCTGCTTCCATACGAGTTGTATGGGATGCTTTAAAGGCCTATCTTCAGGGAATGTTAATCCAAAATATAAGTATTATTAAAAGTTCCTCCCGTAGAGAGCTTGAGCAGGCTGATACCTCCGCGGTGGAAGCCCTGTACATTCAGAATCCCTCTCCGGATATCCAACAGGAATGGCTTTCGTCTCAAAATAGGCTGAATGAACTGTTGGAATCTAGAGTTAGGAATAAACTTTGCTTCCTGAAGAAACTTAACTGGGCTGAGGGAGAGGTGAATGGTAGACTATTGGCTCAGATAGTAAGGTCTCAATCCAACCCTACACCTGTCTCAGCTCTAGCGAATGTAGAGGGGGAGGTTTTTAATCAGACTAGCCCTATTATATCTATTTTTAAGTCCTATTATCAGGATTTGTATACTTCTAGGGCTGACTATACCCCAGCAGAGCTATCTAGTTATTTGGCCAGTATTAATCTTCCGGTTATCCCACAAGAAGAGAGAGAAATTCTTAATGCTCTACTTACCTTACTGGAAGTGGAAAGTGCGGTGGCTAGCTTCCCTAACTCCAAGGCCCCAGGGATTGACGGTCTCCCTATAGAGATCTATAAAAAATATAATAAAGAGATGCTTCCCGCCCATTAGTACATTAAATGAGGCTATACATCTGGGACGGCTTCCAGACACTATGGGTCTATCTGTATTTGTAGTCATACCTAAAAAGGATAAAAACTTGCTACATCTTGAATCTTACAGACCAATCTCTCTACTATACACAGATGTTAAAATTATTGCTAAGATACTTGCTACTAGATTAAATAAGGTTATTAAACATACTATACATTCAGATCAGGTAGGATTCATGCCCAATAAGTCAACCGCATTCAATATCAGACGCGCATATTTAAATATGCAGGTTCTGGCTCCGGGCCACTCAAATCGTGCCTTTTTGGTGTTAGACGCAATCAAGGCCTTCGATAGTGTTGAAGGGCCATACCCGAGGGCCATCCTCAAAAAATTTGGGCTTGGTTCTGGCTTTTGCCAGTGGGTACGGTTGTTATACTCCGCTCCGGTGGAATCGGTTAGGGTCAATGGCCTTCAATCTCCCAGTTTTAGACTCTTCCAGGGGAACTAGGCAGGGGTGTCCATTGTCCCCCCTGCTTTTTGCCCTGGCTATAGAGCCTTTGGCATGTCTTATGCGGGCCTCTCTCGATGTTACCGGTTTGATTAGGGGAGATATGGAGGAAAAGATATCATTATATGCAGATGATTTTCTTTTTTTCTTGACCAATATCTGCTCATCCCTGCCAGCGGTAATGAAATATATTAAGAAGTTTGGCAGGATTTCCGGGTTAGGCATAAACTGGGAGAAATCCATGCTAATGCCTCTGGATCCCCTTACAGATTTATTGCCATCTACACTTTCTCATCTTAAAGTTTTTTCTTCTATAAAATATTTGGGTATAACTATGTCTGACTCCCCACAGTCATATATTGTGGATAATATACTTCCATTACTTTCTAGATTCCAAAATCAAAGTAAAACCTGGAATAAGCTCCCCTTATCGTTAATAGGCCGTATCAATCTAATTAAGATGATATGGATGCCTCAGCTTCTTTATTTTTTACACAATGCCCCGATCTGGATACCCATAAGGATCTTTATTAAGATTAACACCATATTTAGGCAAATAATATGGCGGAACAAAACCCCTTGCATTAAATTGGAGATTCTACAACACCTTAAAAATGCGGGCGGTCTGGCAGTTCCTGATCCAAGGTTATACCTTTTTGCATCCCAACTACAGCTGGATGGGAGTCTGAGCAGACACAAATCCTGCTCGACGATTATTTTCTTATGCATTTAAGAGTCGGTTACCACTCTATGTCCTAGATGGTGCAAGAGGGGGTGTCGATTGCCGATATGCCTACCTGCACGTTAATATGTAAAATATGGGATACAGTTAAAAAAATACTGGGTGTCTCTTATCCTACTAGATACACTCCCATATGGGAAAATGATAGACTTCCTCAAATTTTGGCCCTTGAGGCTTTCAGAGATGGGGGAAATTAGGAATAACAACTCTAGCTCAGTCATACGAAAACGGTATACTTAAATCCTTTAAGGGAAGAGTTCTCTCTACAGTCTAATTGGTTCTATCAAATCCTCCAACTAAGACATGCTTTACATGCCCAATTCTCTTCTGCTAGGATATTTTTCCCCCTATCCTTGTTCTTGATAAAGCCCCGTACACACGGTCGGACTTCCATCTGATTTTTCCGTGGTTTTTTGTCCGAACGGAGTTGGTCGGGAACACCCATAGCATACACACGCTTGGACTTTTCTGCAAACTTTCCCAAAACTTTTTGCAACATCACGTGGTTTTTCTGATCTTTACCGCCACCCTTTGGTCAACTTCTGCTATTGTTGGTTGATTTTAACATTAGTTGTTTTGTCCATCGGACAAAAGTCTGATGGATTTCTATACACACGGTCGGACTTTGCTCAATCTGACTTTTGTTGGGCAAAAGTTTGTCCGTTTGCAGACCCAACTTTTGTCCGATGAAAACAAGAAAAAAGCAAAAAAAGTTTGTCCGATGGAGCGTTCACACGGTCGGATTGTTGGTCCAACTTGCTCAAAATGAAGTTTGTTGGCCAAAAGTCCGACCGTGTGTACGGGCTTTAGATAGTACGGGCAGGGTCAACAAAAGGTCTCACCTCTGCTACATATAGGGTATTGTTAGATAGGTTTTTACTGATTTTTCCCATTCACTCTAGGGCTGGTTGGGAAAAAGATATTGGTTCTATCCCCGAGGAGGTCTGGGATGAAATTCTTCGGTCCTCACCCCTGGTGTCTCCTTCTCCATCACACAGACTGACACAGATCTTTATTCTCCATAGTGTCTAAAGAACTCCCCAATTTCTGTATGCAATTGGATTAAAATCTGAGCCAGCCTGTGCTAGATGTGGTAATACAGGTACGCTAATACATCTATTGTGGCAGTGTCCAAAAGATACTGGGCGGAGGTGATTGGTACCCTAAGCGGGCTATTGGATACTAATATTCCGGTTGAACTACTTATAAGTCTATTGGGATACTGCAATACGTCTATTTATACCTCCTCTATTGGTAACACTATTAAGCCCTGTACATACGATCGGTTTTACAGATGAAAACAGTCCGATGGACTGTTTTCATCGGACAAACCAATCCTGTGTGGGCCCCATCGGACTTACTTCCATCGGTGAAAAAAAATAGAACATGTTTTAAATTTTTCCGATGGAAAAAAAAACGATAGGAAATTCCTATCGTCTGTGTGGAACTCCATCGGAGAAAAAACCCATGCATGCTCAGACTGAATTAGGAGACGGGAGCGCATGATCAGGTAAAACTAGCATTCGTAATGGAGATAGCACATTCGTCATGCTGTAACGGACTGAAAAGCACGGAGACTGAAAAGCGCAAATCGGCTCTCACCAAACTTTTACTAACACGCAGTAACACAAAATCAGCAAAAGCAGCCCAAAGGGTGGAGCCATTGGATTTGAACTTCCCATTTATAGTGCCATCTTACGTGTTGTATGTCACAGCATTTGGGACGGTCGGAATTTTGTCTGATGGTGTGTAGGCAAGACTGATTGAAGTCAGCTTCATCGGAATTCCGATGGAAAAATCCATCAGATTTGATTCCATCGGAAATCTGATTGTGTGTACAGGGCTTAAGACGTGCACTTTTTATTGCCCGTAGACAGATTGCTCTTAAGTGGACCTCTCCCTACCCGCCGACCGTATCTGAGTGGATTTTAGATCTCAATAGGATTATTATTTTTGAAAAACATACATACTCCCTAAGGAATTCCATGAGTAAGTTTGATTCTACCTGGTCAAGGTGGCTTCAATTCATGACCTAGGTATCATGTAAACTTATAGGTACTATATACTTTGTAATATTGGATGCTGTTTTTTTTCTGTCCTTTTTTTTTTCTTCCATGCCTACTCCAAGAGCAGGGTGGGGGTTGTTCAGGTGGGGTGGTTTGGGGTCCCTTTTTATTTTTTTCTTGGGTTGTGTTTTGTTTAATGTGATTTTGTTTGTATACCGTATATACTCGAGTATAAGCCGACCCGACCTGCTCACATGAAAAAAATAAAGCACAATCTCATAATATAAAGTGCATCCTCTTCCCTAAGGATTGGGATCAGCATCAACATCAGCCTAATAAACATATAAGAAATGCTACTCGCAAGCCCCAGCCAAATAGTGGGGTATGATGATGTCACTCTGTAAGCTTCGCCCTTATGCATTGCATCCCTGGGAGGGGACTTCATCAAAATTATCGTGGTGTGGAGGGTGAGCATACATATGTGGCCACTCATGGTTAACACTCTGTGGGCTATCATTAGTTATATTCTATGGGGGAGGTGCCATTATTGGTATATATAGAGCACATCTTCAATGTGCACGTAAAAGCTGATCCTACACCATTGCTGTGATGGATATCTAATACAAGCTGTGGATAACCTGCTCTTGTGGCCTCAGTGGTGAATGCCTTACCTACCAGATGGGTTCTTTATGCCGACTGGTGGTGGGGAATGAGGGGTCTACCTACACCTTGTTTTTAGATATTCGATTGATTTAATCTAATTATTTATTGGATTCTGCCACCCTTCCGTGTATTTGCAAAATGTGCTGTACCACAATGGCAGGTTCCCAGACACTATTTATTTTCACGTAAGGACATTTCAGCTCTGTACCATCATGTGGTAGGCAATGTTGTGGCATCATTGGGCAAGGTAGTCAGCAGCAAGGTCCATGTTACTGCTGACACATGGTCCAGCAAGCATGGTCAGGGGCGCTATATTTAGTTCACAGCGTACTAGGTAACTCTGCTTGCAACTAGGAAGGATGCAGGACAGGGCTAAGTGTGGATGGGAGATTTGTCAGCTCCACCTCCTCCTCTTTTATGCCCTCCTCTGCTGAATTGTCCTGTGAACCACCAGTACCCCCTAAGCGGGGGCTATTTAACGAGTGAGGCTAAAATATGCCATGAAGTGCTTCAGCTGGTCTGTCTAGGGGACAGGAGCCAAACCGGAGCAGAGATTCTTTTAGCTCTGCAGGGGTAGGCCCAGAGGTGGTTCATGCCACACCAGCTTGAGCCAGAAATAGTGGTGTGTGATAACGGCACTAATCTCCTGTCCACCCTTTAACAGGGAAATTTGACACATGTGCCATGTCCTCAATTTGGTAGTGCCAAGCTGCGGTTTCCAAAGTGCGCAAAGTCCTTTCTTGTATTAAGAGAGGTATGTACTCCAGAGAGAGAGATATCATTTTGCCCCTGTACAAATCATTAGTAAGACCTCATGTGGAATATGCAGTTCAGTTTTGGGCCCCAGTTCTCAAAAAGGATATTGGGGAACTGGAGAAAGTGCAGAGAATGCAACCAAACTGATAAGAGGCATGGAGGAGCTCAGCTATGAGAAAAGATTAGAGGAACTGAATTTATTTACTCTTGAGAAGAGAAGATTAAGGGGGGATATGATCAACATGTACAAATATATAAGGGGTCCATATAGTGAACTTGGTGTTGAGTTATTCACTTTACGGTCAACACTAAGGACAAGGGGGCACTCTTTACGTCTAGAGGAAAAGAGATTTCACCTTGAAATACGGAAAGGTTTCTTCACAGTCAGGCCTCGTACACACGACCGATTTTCTCGTCGTAAACAGTCAAGAAAAGTGCCGCGAGAGTTTTTTTGTCTAGAAAAACGTTCGTGTGTATGGTTTTACGACGAGAAACTTGACGAGAATCTCGACGAGAAAATAGAGAACCTGCTCTCTATTTTCTCGTCAGGAGTCCAGATTTCCTCGTCGTGTTTCTCGTCGGCCTGTTTTGTGACGAGAAAATGGTTCGTGTGTATGCTTTTACGACTCTTCCAAAAGCGCGCATGCTCACAAGCAACTATGAGACGGGAGCGCATCTTCTGGTAAAACAAGCCTTCATAATGGAGAGAGCACATTCGTCACGCTCATAAATATTTCATCGTTTAAATGTTCTGCATTGAATTCTTCGTTAGAATGTTACATTAATCAAAACGAGAGACCTTCTTTTGCTGCTGATATTCACACAGAGTTATGCCTTATTTTTAACCTTTTTCATGCTGCTCTTTATAAGATTTATGTGTATTATATCGTGCAAGTTTTTAGGAATAATTTAAATGGTTAGATTTTTCAAAATGATGTTAATTATAATTTCTCAATGTTTTGATAGCGATCTCCCATTTAATTTTCTAATCTATATTTTTAAAATTTCACACCATGTTTTTGAGCTAATCAGATTTAGTTATTCTTTTGGGGGGGTGATATCTGTGCCTTTTATTGTCAGTCAAATGTATCTGCTTACTCCAAAGCTTGTTTTTTTTTATTTAAAAATACACATAGTCAAGTATGAACTTAAACAAAAAACACATTTATTCATGTTTATAAATTAAATAAAGAGAAGGCAGCGCTGGAGAAGCTGCTGCCATTTGTGCATCCCAGGGACCCCAGAGCACACAGCAACCCTGTGTGGACACTAAAATTGGGAGCTTGAGAAGGCCCACATTTCAGAACACAATCTGATGCTGGCCTCCCAGAGGTCAGGAACAGCAGCAAGTGAGATATATGTCCCAAGTGTGTGGTACTACAACAGGCTGCCTTCTGTCCGACCAGTGCGACCACAATGAAGCAAGGCCATCACTTCCTCTTCTTCCTGGCAACCTTCCCTGCAGCCTTTACTGAAGCCTTCCTTCTTCGTTTAGCTGGAGGCTGGCCCACTGGAGGGGTACTCCTGTCAGGAGGAGGAGGTGGAGGTGTAGCAGAAGGGGGTGGGGCAGAAGAAGAAGGTGGAGGTGTAGCAGAAGGGGGTGGGGCAGAAGGTGGAGGTGTAGCAGAAGGGGGTGGGGCAGAAGGTGGAGGTGTAGCAGAAGGGGGTGGGGCAGAAGAAGAAGGTGGAGGTGTAGCAGAAGGGGGTGGGGCAGAAGGTGGAGGGGTAGCAGAAGGGGGTGGGGCAGAAGAGGAAGGTGGAGGTGGAGGTTGAGGTTGGGTCAGTTGGGCCACCTCACATATGGCGGTATTGGGGGTAATTTGCTCCATCACCCCCTTGTTGAGCAAGGTGATGAGCAGGGGTTCGCATAGGAGGCGTTGCTCCATGCTCATCACCTTGAACTTAGCCTCCACTAGGCCGGCAATGGCCTCTTCAGGGGATGTGGGCTCCTTGAGGGTGGCATGGGCCTCTTTAATAAGGGCCATTGCTGCCTCACTGGTGGTCCTGTCCCTCCTGCCTCTTTTGTGAAGCCTGATGGGAGGCACCTGGGATCTGGTGCTTCTCCTTTGCCCTGCCACCTCCTGTCTGCCACTGGGCCCTGCCACCTCCTGTCTGCCACTGGGCCCTGCCACCTCCTGTCTGCCACTGGGCCCTGCCACCTCCTGGCTGCCACTGGGCCCTGCCACCTCCTGGCTGCCACTGGGCCCTGCCACCTCCTGGCTGCCACTGGGCCCTGCCACCTCCTGGCTGCCACTGGGCCCTTCCTCCTCCTGCCTGACAGTTTCCAGACCCTCCTCCTGGCTGATTTCATCCTGTGTATGAAAAAGAAACATAGTTTAATATGTTGGTTTAATCTTTGCATCAAACTTTGTAATCCTGATGGAAGCAATTAGAATGTAAATGCATAAATCCTTGCTTTAAATTTACCACTACATCAGCTTGACTATTTACCACACAATTAAGTGCAGAATAATGTCTACAGATCATGATTTCACTTGTTGAATACAAAATAATGTATGTTTCTCATCCTGACATATTTGGGAAACATTAATTTTATCCCACTACATTTTCAGTTAATACTATACCTGGCTCCAGATGGCCAAATCAGGATCATCCAGGATGGCTGCCTCCTCTTGCTCCAGAGAAGGCTCAGGTTGGCTGCAGGGAAGTCTGGGGGGAAGAGTGGAGAGTGATGGCCTTGGCTCAATGTGGTCATCCAGGAAGGACATCCTGCTGTAGTACCACAAAACCGGGACATAAACATCATCTGCTGCTGCTCCTGACCTCTGAGAAGCCAGCACCTTAGAGCGTTCAGTCCTGTAGGTACCTCTCAAGCTCCCAATTTTAGTGTCCACTTGTTTTGCTGTGGCTGTGGGCACCTTGGTATGCACAAATGGGAGCAGCTTCTCCAGCGCTGCTTTTCTCACCCCTTTTTTTTTATGGATGGGGTTTTTGGTCTCCCACAGAGCCGGCAGCTCCCTTACCCGGTCAATAAATTCCGCCAGGAACTCTTTGTCGCTAATAAATACATTCATATTGTATCTGCAAGTAAAATAAATTATATTTAAATAATGTGAGGCAAACAGTCTAACCTCCTTCACATCCTAGTCACCATATATATCCTCCAACAATCTCAAGACAGTATAGGCCAACAATTTTAACAAGTCTCACAAAATCACATACCTTCGTTCGCACGTCCGTCACTTGAACTCCTCTCTCCGCACACCGAACGTACTATAGTCACATGTGTGTTTGCTATATACACACCACGCATGCGTCCAAATTCGAACACGTCGCTCCGCACACGTCGCCCGCCCATGACGTTCTAACTAACATCTTTTCCCCGCCCCTTCTCTTTCGGCCCGCAGACAGATATGGCGGAGTTACAGCAGGTGTCTGATAATTCCGCAACTAGCGAGGAGACAAGCCCGGAGACCGAGGACACGTCACGATCAAGGAGGAGATTCAAGGCATCGAATATGTCTTTGGCGGAGATGGCGGAGATGGTGGACATCTTGGTCAAGGCTGATTATGATGCCAAGCATGGGCCGTATAGCAAACCAAATAGAAGGAAGGCCAAAATCCTCACTAAAGTTGTGAAGAGTCTGAGGGCGAAGTTCGGGGTGAAACGCTCAAATGAGCAGCTCAGAAAGAGGTGGTCAGACCTCAAACTGAGGGAGCCAGACCAGTTGAGGAGCATAAAGAGGATGCTCGCTAAAAGTAAGTAAAATGACGACCTTTCTGCTATTAATCTTTTTAGAAACTGACTTTTTTTTTTTTAAAGCATATTGGACTCCCTTCCAAAATGTATTATTTTGAACTAGGTTGGGCACAGTAATCGTTCGTTACGTTACCGACACTTCGTTCGGCCACTATCCGTGGTTTTGGCTTATTTAAGACCCCCAAAAGTAATTAGACATCTGCCATTTTTGATCAAGTATTGTGGATAATTTTTAAGTCTAGATGATGTGTTTGTAAGGAGAATGAAATGCAAACTTTAATCAGTGTAAAGGAGAGGACACTCAGCAGCTGCTTCCACATCTGTACTTTGGAGCACTATAGTGTGGGCCACCAGACCCGCCTTTTTTGGGTGTCCCACACAGGTGCATCAGAGTTTATTTGTGGTGCCTCCATGTCCAAAAAATTACATCCAAATGTGAATAATAAACATATTTGGGGTCATAAAGAATGCATTTTTCTTTAAATTCCGCACAAACACACACTTGTACCCCACTTCCAAACAATTTAGCCTGTTTTAAGTTTAAAAATGAGATTTTTACAGTGTGATAAATAGACCTTTGGTTTTATTCTCATAGGGGAGAGAAGACTGGGAGGAGGACACTCCAGGGAGCACATGCACCCCACAACTTCCAAGCAACCCCAAACTCCCAAAGATCCACAACCGAAAGATGTGCAGGAAGTTGAGGTGGAGGAAGGAGAAGTGCAGGAAGGAGAGGTGGATGACGTTGTGGATCTGGTCACCACAACAGGTCAGTATCTGACACCACAGCTTAAGGTAAGCGAGGTAGGCCTGCAGAGTTTTATTATTTTTTTTTATGGTTTTTAGGGGATGGAAATGTTGTGAAGGATAGCACACCGTTCTCTGCTGACAGTGCCCTCCGCCTCATCCAGCAAGTGATGGAATGTAGCACGGAACTGGACCTAATTAAACAAAGAATCCATGTGATGGAACAAACATTTAAAGACATTCTCGATGTTTTGGGGAGAATTCAATAAGCCATCCAAACACATTTGTTTTTACATGTTTGTTTTTATATTTTTACTAATTTTTTGAGTAACAAAGCAGCCAAAAATTGAATATGCACACAGTGTGTGAACATGTGCTATCTGCCATCAGGGGATATCCATGTACGTCTTTTGTGGGTGCAACCCCTTCCTCGTATCAAAAGTCGGTGAACTGAGGAAGGGGATGCACCCCCAAAACACATCCATTGATCACCCCTGATGGCAGATAGCACATGTTGACAATAGGGATCAGGATTGTAAACTTCCTATTTGCAAAAAAGTAAAAATGTGTGCATATTGAATTTTTGGCTGGGCAAGGGGTGGCAGGACCCCATATTAGGACGGGCACATAGAGACATAGTTTGTGTAACTGAATGTCTCAGATTGCTCAGAGGTATCCAATGTTGTCATTTTAGAAATGCAAGTGGTATTTTTGTATTTTCATAAGCCAAAATTTGACGGGTTGTGGTCAGGCCAACCCCAAAGTAAAACAAAAAAAAATGTGCAGAGAGTAAAATATTTGACCACAAACAACGTGTAGCTTCTTTTTATAATACACTCTAAGCTTATTTGGTTCTTTTGTAAGGTAACATAGTGAAATTGGTTGTTATTTACTAAAGTAAAATACACTTGCCACTACAAATGCACAAAGACAAACTAGGAGACAGGAAAGAACAAATAATTAAAGGTTTAAACAAGATTTTTATTGGGATACTTAGACATAGGCTGGCATAGGAATTGCCCCCCTACCCGTGAAATACTCCATGTATTTGTCCCGAACCACACGGGCATTTTGGGGGGGCAAGCCAAGACGGGCAGATTCCAGGCCCGGAAGGGGATTTGCAGGGGAAAGTCCAGCCTCTGGCAAAACTGAGGCCATATATGAATTCGCTTTGCGGCAAAGAAAATTGTGTAGCACACAGCAGCATAACACTACATAGTTTATTTTGTAGTCCGCCAAGTGGATGGAAGTCATAAAAAGGCGGAACCGGCTGGCCATTATGCCGAAGGCATTTTCAACGACTCTTCGGGCCCTGGCCAGCCGGTAATTGAACACACTCTTCTCTGGGGTCAGGGTCCTCTGTGGAAATGGCCTCATAAGATGCCGTCTGAGTCCGAAGGCTTCATCAGCCAAGAAAACAAAGGGGAGTCCTTCAATATTCCCTGCATCCGGTGGCAATGCAAGGTCGTCACTCTGGAGACGGAGGGCAAACTCCGTCTGGATGAAGGATCCCCCATCGGACATCCGGCCATTCTTCCCTACATCAACATAGAGGAATTCATACCGTGCTGACACCACCGCCATCAGCACAATGCTATGAAACCCCTTGTAGTTGTAGTAGTAGGATCCAGAACGGGGTGGCGGCACGATGCGGACGTGCTTCCCGTCTATGGCACCACCGCAGTTGGGGAAGTCCCACCGCGTGGCAAACTCCGATGCCACAGTCTGCCATTCCTGTGGCGTTGAAGGAAGCTGTGGAGTGAAACAAGATGAAATAATATTAGAAAAACAAAGGCATACATTACAAGCAAATTCAAGACCAAAAAATTAGAGACCAACATCAATCTAATTATACGTTTATTAAGGTGTGTAAAAAAAGTATAATGGAAGGCTCATTTATCATATTCATCACCCCCTCTGATGGGCCATTACTAAATTATTTTGGGGGGGGGGAGATGTGTTTGGCCACAGGATAGCATTGCAGTGGCGGTGCGTCCAGAGTGGGCGCTGGAGCACTGTCCCCTCTCTCCTGTGCCCATCACTCAGAACAATACATAGGTTCATGCGTTGCATGAACCTATGTATTGTCTATGCCGCACACTATTCAGGTGGATGGCCTCTTGTAAAGCGACCGACATATGATTAATTGCGTCATTTAGGGGGTTAAAATTGCAGAGCAGAAACAGGTATTAAAAAAGTCTTGCAAATTACAACCTGAGGGATGTAATTGGCTTCCTCAAAGAAAAATCGGGGACGCAAGGAGGGGGCATTCCTTGTGTAAACACTGACAGGCAGCTCTGGCAATCATGTTCACCAAGTCTGTTTAATGGTAACATGATTGGCTGATGCAACATGAAGGGAAGGAGAAGACATCAAGGACAGAAGAAGGATGGCGCTGACCACAAGAAGGTAAGTGCAGGGCTGGGGGGAAACTGGCTGCAATAGAGGGGACTAAATGGCTGCATTGGAGGGGACAACTGGGGGCGTTTATTAGGCAACAGAGCAAAAAAGGAGGAAGTTTATTTCCGAAATTGGGGTTGTAACCCCCCAACATTTGGAGCAACAGGCGCCCCTGCTGGAAAAGTTAGTGAGGGGAAATATTTAGGGAGGATAAAAAAGGGGCATTTAAAAACTTCCAGCATGCATGGGGACAAAGGGGACATTCTCAGCATATTACAATCATGGTAATTAGGAAAGGATGAAAGAAATACAATACATTAGCATACATGTAATACATAAAATGTGATGTGAAGGGAGAAAACTTACCCTAATATAGTCCTCCTGCAGGACTTGTATAATAGCAGAACAGGTGTCTGGGATTATGAGGCCCAGAGCCTGGGGGGAGATGCCTGTGGTGAACTTCAAGTCCTGAAGACTTCTCCCTGTCGCCAGGTAACGCAACGTGGCGATGAGCCTCTGCTCAGCACTGATGGCTTCCCGCATAACGGTGTCCTTCCTGGTAATATAGGGGGACACCAAAGCCAACAGTTTCTGAAAAACGGGGTCAGACATCCTCAGAAAATTCCTGTAGTCCTCAGGATTATTCTCGACGATCTCCCGCAGCAGAGGCATGTGGCAGAATTGGTTCCGCTGGAGCAACCAATTCTTGGTCCATGAACTCCTCCTCACACCATTCATGGACTGGTCTTGGTCCAAAACAAGCAGACCAACACCAAGCGCACGCACAGCACGAACTCGACGACGAGAACGTCCAGGCGACATGGCTAGGAAACGGTCGTCTAATCAGAACGTACAGAACAGAACGCACTTTAGAACAGCAAGGCCTATGAATAACGAACTGAAATTCAGAAACGAACAGGCAAGAACGCACTGTAAAACAGATACGACCTGCCTAGACGCCCTGAAAGTCAAGATACGAACCCACAAGCACAAACTGAACGGCAGAAAACGATCTGAAAAGTACGAAGACTGAAAAGCGCGAATCGTCTCTTCCCAAACTTTTACTTCACACGCGGTAACACGAGATCAGCAAAAGCAGCCCAAGGGGTGGCGCCAAGAAAAAAGATCTTCCCCTTTATAGTGCCGTCGTACGTGCTGGACGTGAGCGCAGAGAACCATGAGGAAATTGGGAAATGACAGTGTGTACGCATAGAAAGCTTGACGAGAAAATCGACAAGCTTAACAAGAATCTCGTCGAAAAAAACGACGTGTTTTTTACGACGAGAAAATCGGTCGTGTGTACGAGGCCTCAGAGCTGTGAAAATATGGAATAGACTCCCTGCAGAGGTGGTTCTGGTCAGCTCAGTAGATCGCTTTAAGAAAGGCCTGGATTATTTCTTAAATGTACATAATATAACTGGGTACTAACATTTATAGGTAAAGTTGATCCAGTGTAAATCCGATTGCCTCTCGGGGGATCAGTAAAGGAATTTTTTCCCCTCCTGTAGCAAATTGGATCGTGCTCTGCTGGGGTTTTTCGCCTTCCTCTGGATCAACTTTGGGGTATAGAATTAGGTACATGGGATTGTATGATATTATTATTTTATTTTTTTATGTTTGAACTGGATGGACTTGTGTCTTTTTTCAACCTGACTAACTATGTAACATTTATTAAACAGGTACCCAGGGTTGCAAGATCTTCTAAAGCAGGCCAGAAGAATCTGTAACCATTTCAGGGGGTCATACACAGCCAGTGTTCAGTTGGCCGAAATTCTGCGAGAATTCCACCTGCCCATAAACTGCCTGATTTGTGACATGCCCACCAGATGAAACTCAATTTTGGCAATGCTACAACAGCTGCACATGCAGCAGAGGAGCGTCAATGAGTACCTGTGTGATTATGGCACAAAGACTGTGCTTTTTTTTTCCCCACGCCAAAGGCTGCTGAAAAGGAATGCATGCACTGTACTGTCACCATTTGAGGAGACGACAAGGATGGTGAGCATGCACCAGTGACACAATCCCTGTTGTGTTCCTGGTGGAGCATAGTCTGCGTGGCATTATGAACAGGGCACTCAAGGCAGAGCAGTGGGAGGAAGAAGAAGACTTCCTTTTCTCTTAAGTCCCGCTTTATACAAACACCATCCTTGCAACACCACAGAACACACAAGAGGAGAGGGAGGAGGAGGAGGTTCACGGTTCATTTAGAGATGATATTTTTTTTTTCCTTTTTTTGCATTGATTCATGTCCCCCAGGACAGTACCTGGACCCCCACGCCCTTTGTGTGCCCAATAACTTGCATATAAGCCTTCAAAATTGACACTTTTGATTTTTCCAGTTTGAGTCACGTAGACTTTAATGAGGTTTATTGTTCGGCTCAAAACTTTTGCAATGTTCAAAATGTTTGAAAGTTCTTGTGAAAACCAAACTGCAGAGTGTTTGGCCCATCTCTAGTAAGCAGTAGAGGAAACCTAAATGAGCAAGTAAATAATGAATGCATGAGGTGAAGCTATGTGTGAATGTAGGTCACTAAGCTTATGCCCCGTACACACGATCGTTTTTCATGCCGTTAATACTGCCATTTTAAAAAATGGCCCTGAAAAATGATCGTGTGTATGCTCCAGAGCATTTTTAACGATGTGAAAAACGGCCATTAAAAATTCCGGACATGCTCTCTTTTTTCACGTCGTTTTTCATGTTGTTTTTTTTAACGACGTGAAAAACGATAGTGTGTATGCTTTAACGACGTGAAAAAAAACGCGCATGCTCAGAATCAAGTATGAGACGGGAGCGCTCGTTCTGGTAAAACTAGCGTTCGTAATGGAGATAGCAAATTCATTACACAGTAACGGACTGAAAAGCGCGAATCGTCGCCCAAAAAACGTTACTAACATGAAGGGTGGCGCCATTCGAACGGAACTTCCCCTTTATAGTGCCGTCGTACGTGTTGAACGTCACTGCGCTTTGCTTGATCGTTTTTTTAAATGATGGTGTGTACGCAAGGCAGGCTTGAGAGGAAACATGAAAAAAAAACGAGGAGAAAAACGTTGGTTTAAAAAATGACATTAAAAACGATCGTGTGTACGGGGCATTACAGCATAGACCACTTTCTAAAACTAAAAACAATCTTAGCCATACTGAATGCTCATACTAGCATTGCTTATGTTAAAAGTGTGAAGAATGTTTTGTTAAAAGTTGTCAGTGTCTTAGGTTCCTTCTAATGTTTTTTCTTTCTTTTTTGTTTTCCTAAATAATGCTGGACTATGAGATAAAGGACCTTGTGGTCTGGATGCGGCACAGGGTCTTTAAGCTGAAAGAAGTGCAGGGAGTAGGCTAGCCTGAAAGACTCATGATGCTTTCCATTAAAAACACATTCAAATTATTTAAAATATTAAAGCACTCACTCTTTAAGGTACAAGACATTGTACACAATAATTGCTTATCTGCTTAGGAACACTAAGTACAGATGCCACTGTTGTATAGTATTCAAGTGCACCCTGTAGCTCCTCTCTCTACGTGTGATGTCAATCTACGCATGTCATGCTGAGTCATATTCTTGCCCTTTTGTATTTAAATTTATTTTTTTTTGTAGTAGTGGCTTAAGATGTTTAGGGTAGCAGATATGAGGAAAGATTGCAAACATTTATGGGAATAAAAGGAAGACAATGTCACTCAGCTCTCCATATCCTTGTCAAAGTCTACTGATGACACAAGTAGGGCGGAGATTGAGTCTTAAGTAGAGGAAGGAGCTACAGGGCACACTTGAATACTTTACCCTTAAAGAGTGAGTATTTTAAATTTCCTAAATAAATTTAATTTCTTTTTAATGGAAAACCATATGAGTCGTGCCTATTTTTCTTATCTTTGAACATGAGGCATGTAAAAACCCATACTACGGATGAACACCCTGCAACACCCTGCAAGGTGCAACTGATAAGATGAGAGTTGGCCCACAGGGTGGGGAGCCTGTCTCTGAAGCCTCGTACACATGACCGAGTTTGTCGTCGTAAAAAAACTGTTGATTTTCTCGACGAGATTCTTGTCAAGCTTGACGAGTTTCTTGTCAAGCTTTCCTTGCATACACACTGTCAATTCCACATTTCGTTGTTGTTCTGCGCAGTCACGTACAGCACATACGATGGCAGTATAAAGGGGAAGTTTGATTCCAATGGCGCCACCCCATGGGCTGCTTTTGCTGATCTTGTGTTATCGCGTGTTAGTAAAAAAATTTGGTGAGAGACGTTTTGCGCTTTTCAGCCTCGTGGTTTTCAGTTCAGCATGACGAATGTGCTATCTCCATTATGAACGCTAGTTTTACCAGAAGGAGCGCTCCCATCTCATACTTGATTCTGAGCATGCGCAATTTTTTTAGACTCCGAAAAGCATACACACGACCGGTTTTCTCGTTGCAAAACAGGCCGACGAGAAACCCGACGAGAAAAACGAGAATCCTGACGAGAAAATAGAGAGCAGGTTCTCTATTTTTCTCGTCGAGATTCCCGGCAGTTTTCTCGACGTGAAACCATACACACGAACATTTTTCTCGGCAAGAAAGCTCTCTCGGCAGTTTTCTTGTCGTTTTTGACGAGTAAAAAGGTTGTGTGTACGAGGCTTCACTCAAAGGGCTTAAGAAAGAAGATAACGCTAAAACATTCTACATTCATTAGCTATTGATTTTAAGAAAGGCTTTATGTTTTGCAATTATGTTATGAGGTTGATTATGCAATTGTATTGTAAAGTGCATAAGCACAAGTTGCATCACAATATCACTTAATGAGAGTGATTTTTAACTTTACTAAAAAAGCTAAGTGAAAAATTATTTTGAGGGGGGCGCATGCGCGGCGCAATGCGGAGCGGACGTGTTTGCTGAAAGCTCCGTCTGACCGGCTCTGCCAGGCCTGATTCCCGGGGCTAAACTCGACTATCATCGAGCAACATTTCCCCAGCACCCCTGGGAAACATATCGGTGCATGAATTTTTATAAAAATAAGGGTAAACGCCGCTACAACTACTCCCTTACTGGCTATCTCCTGAGCCTGGAGGAACAAGCAGGGAAGATGTCCCAAAATGGCGCCGGAACGAGAGCTGCCTCTCACAACTCTACACAGAAACAACACCAGCCTGCAAAAGACTGTGAGTACTCCTCTCTATCTAAGGCTGATCTTGATGCAAGGCTCTCTGCTATGTATGATAAATTAGCAGATAAATTTCAGCAGGAACTACATAAATCCACTCATGCCTTATCACAGGAGATTGCCAGTATTGGGGGGCGTACTGATGTCCTAGAGACCAAGCACGATGAACTCTCCCTTGCTCACAATGACCTTAGAAGGGATTATGAGACATTAGCGGATAGCTTTTCCTATATGCAGGCACACATAGAGGATTTGGACAATCGAAATCACAGGAATAATATTAGACTGCGCGGCATTCCTGAATCCATCACTGAATTACTTCCCGCAGTTTCTAGAGTGTTTAATATGCTCCTGCCTGACAAACCTGCCTCAGCTTTTGTCTGCGACAGGATTCATAGAGCTCTTCGCCCCAAACCTCCTCCTGACAAACCTCCACGTGACATAATTTTGTGCCTTAAGGACTTCCTCATCAAAGAGGACATAATGAGGTCCTCCAGAAACACACCTAATATTGAACTAGATGGCTCCAGACTACAAATTTATCCTGACATATCTCCTGCTACCCTGGATCGCAGACGCAGGATGAAAGAAGTTACCACAATCCTACAAACAGCCAGAATTAAATACCGCTGGGGCTTCCCCTTCAAACTGTCTGTGATGCAATATATAATGTCATTGAAGGAAAAGAACTTCTGGTCAAGCTAGGCCTGCTAGACCCTGAACCCCCCAACCGTCCTCCTGCGACTCCTCGCTCTTCGCCTATTTGGACCACCCCTTCCACCCGTCGTAACCCAAGAGATCAGAGAAGATGGCGAAATTCCCTTCAAGACCAAGATTAATAGACTATAAGTTGATTCCTCTTCTCATCATCCAGTATTATCCCACCACCTCTTCCCCCCCCCCTTTTTTTTTTTTTGCCATATTTTTACCTCCCAGACCTAAAATTTTACATTTTGAGCAATAACTCTATATTCAAGATTACCTGTCTCGCAGACAACCAATATATATGTTCATCATGGTTCTTTCCCCCTTTCCCCTTTCCCCCTCCTCCCTTCCCCCCCCCTTTTTTTTTTGTGTTGTCTCTCCCTCTCCACCTCCTCTTCCGAAAGGATGATGACGGCGTATTCAAACATGTAATAGGGATCTTCCCATGTTTTGGGAGCAGTCTATAGATAATAGAGTGTCCCTTCCTTCTTGTTTGGCTTTGGGCCTACTTATTATTACGGTTTTATTTTTACGCTTTGTTTGCCCTCGATCTCTAACCCTTATTTTGCACACAGCAGATATAGGAAATTTTTCATATCCTGGCTCATCTGCTGCTGCTGGTTTGTCCCCACGCTCTCGTCCGTGGCCCGGTGTGGCCTCCCCCTTGCGTGGGTGGCGGTGCTGGGCCTTGGTTGTGAGTTTTGGACTTTATTGTCCCTCTTCACAAATTTTTTGGTCATTGGGCCTCCGGTCCTCTGACCCCCTTTTATTTTTTCTCTATATGTTATCAGTTATTTACATTGCTTACTATGTTTCTAGAAAACGCTATGGAAGATTCAATCGCAAATGGTCGGTTATCATCCCGCTACCTGACCCTTCTTTGAAATTTTTCAGAGTATGTTGTATTGCTCAAATAGCACTTTTTTGTACTAGATCTTTCATCGAAATTCTCTACAGTTTCGTTACTGTTGCTAGACACTTGAAGATATTCGTATTACTGCTATATGTATGCCTTCCTTTTACGTTTCATAACTATGCCCTTCATAACCTTGCTCTGTATGTTGTTATACACTGTGATGTCATACACTTCCCTACAATACCTACTTCCACTATCCAATTCTCATACAGCACTATTTCTATATTCTCTCCAGCACTTAGCACACACACCCCCTCTGCCAATGTGTCTTAAAATCCTTTCCCACAACGTCCATGGGTTTAACTCTCCACACAAACGCAAAAAAGCTTTCAAGCACTATAAAAGATTAGGTGCTGACATCATCCTTCTCCAAGAAACCCATTTCTCCGCAGAAAATCACCCTAATTACTTTGACAAAACATATAGTCAACACTTCTTTACCACTTTCTCTAATGAATCGAAAGGGGTTGCAGTCTTCATCCGTAACTCTATCATCTTTGACATACAAAGGATATATAGAGACACAGAAAGCCGCTTCATCATCCTAAAAGGCACTATAAACAAACGATCGATCACGATCGCCTCCATCTACGCACCTAATGAAGCACACTCTACTTTTTTTAATTCTTTTTTTGACACTCTCGACCAATATAGCTCCCCTCACATGGTGCTAGGGGGCGACTTCAATTTAGCGGCACACCCCTTCCTAGATAGGAGCAAAGTGACTCCCTCCACAAAAGCATTCTCCAGATCAATGAACCGCACACTTAATAAACTCCAACTGATAGACTCGTGGAGATCCCACAACGTTGGCATAAAGGCCTACACCCACTATTCCCACCCACATGACAGTTATGCCAGACTCGATTATATATTCTGCACCCCTATTCTTCTTGCGAACTCTTCGAGAGCTCTAATTCACCCTTGTCCCTGGTCTGACCATGACATGGTTGAATTTGACACTTCTCATGTGGGGCTCGTCCCCTCTGCATTTAATTGGCGTCTCAATGACTCACTTCTATCAGACCCACACATACTTCAAGACATAAACTTTCACATTGAAGATTATTTTGCTAATAACTATACCGAAGACATTGCTCCTACTACACTCTGGTCTGCACACAAGGCAGTCCTGAGAGGACACCTGATTAGCATTGCTGCAGCCAAGAATAAAGCTAAACTTACAGAAATTAAATCGCTAACTAGAGACTTGGATCTCTTATACAACAAACTTAGCCAATCTTCATCTCCATCCCCTGATATCACCAAACAAATCCTCTCTAAACGCCAATCCTTAGACACGATCCTCTCATCAGACACTGAGTAATCCCTTAGATTTTCTAAAGCTAAATTCTTGTTACAGAGCAACACCACATCTAAAATGTTTGCTCGCAAACTCAACCAGGAACATAACCCCCCCCCCACACATACAAACTGCGTAATCATAAGGGCAACCTGGTTACACATCCCTGTGATGTTTTAGACATTTTCTCCTCCTTCTATAAAAATCTCCTTTCAGGGCCTCAGACACATCCTTCTTCCTCCGCCCTTAATTGGCTAGATAATTTACACCTTCCCTCCCTCAATGATCAACAAACTTCCATTCTCAACAATCCTTGCACGGATCTAGAGATTATGAACATCATTAAATCACTTAAGACTTCGACAGCGCCAGGCCCTGACGGCTTCTCCACATTGTACTACAAAAAATTTGTACCCCTCTTAGCTCCTAGACTAACTAAATTATTCAATCATATTCTCACTGGCGGACATTTCCCTGAGGACATACTCCTTGCGAATCTGTCTCTGATTCCTAAACCTCTTAAAGATCATTCCCTTCCCCAAAATTTTCGCCCAATTTCGGTTCTTAATAACGATCTGAAAATCTTTGGCCGACTTTTAGCTGATAGATTGGCATCTGTTATCACTTCCCTTATCCATATCGACCAATCTGGGTTTATCCCTGGCCGTCAAATCACAGATAACATCCGACTTGTTACTAACATCATTCAAGATGCTAATCTTTTCTCTAACCCACTATGCCTTCTTAGCCTTGACATCCATAAGGCATTTGATAGTGTGAACTGGTCCTATCTTAATTATCTTCTCCCTAAATTTGGCATCACAGACAGATTTATCCATGGATTTAACGCCCTCTACCACCTCCCCCATACCAGAATTAAAATCCCAGGCCATAACTCTGATTTTTTTCCCTTAAGTAGAGGTACCAGACAAGGCTGCCCCCTCTCCCCTCTTTTATTCGCCCTGGCCATTGAACCTCTAGCACAAGCTATTAGAAACAACCCAAATATCAAAGGGTATATCAAGGGCCAGTACGAATCCAAAATTAGCCTTTATGCTGATGATGCTCTGGTGTTTTTATCAAGTCCCTTAACGTCTTTACCAAACCTCATCTCTGAACTTAAATCTTTCCACATCATCTCTGGTTTGGGTATCAACATTAATAAGTGCTCTGCTCTCCCTATCAACCTCGACCCTAACCTTACCACTACTCTACAAAAAAACTTCAACTTCATATGGTGCTATAAATCTTTTAGGTACCTTGGGGTCCACATCACCTCCCATCATAAAACCTTATATACTACCAACTTCACCCCTCTATTCCAACAGATAAGCTCTCTACTCAAAATATGGTCCACATACCACATTTCCCTCTTCGGAAGGATTTGAGCCTTTAAAATGACCCTCCTCCCAAAATTATTATATTTTTTTAGAGCTTTACCTATCAATGTCCCTAAAACAAGAATTGAATCTCTTCAAAGGGAGATCAACAAATTCATCTGGTCTTCAAAAAAACCAAGATGTGGCTACCCACTCATGTTCAGACCCCAAAATAAGGGCGGCCTAGGCATCCCCAATATCTGGCACTACTTCATTGCTACTAAGCTCTCACAAATAGCCCAATGGCATGCCCCCACCTTAAACCTTCCTTGGCTTATTTTCGAATCTTCTTCTATTACCCCATACCATCTCCAAGGAATTATTTGGTCTAATTTTATTCTCCACCAAAAACTTCTCAAATCGAATCTTATAGTGGCCCATCTCCTTCGATTATGGCTCGTCCTCACTAAAACCCTCAAACTCTCTTCTGACACACCCCCTCTTGCTTCCTTCTTGGGGGACCCTAGGCTTATACAGAACTTGAACAACATGAATTCGTTCCCCCTATGGCGAAATAACAATTTGTCCTCCCTAAAAGCATTGTCCTCGAACAATACTTTTCTCACGTTCTCTGCACTCCAATCTAAATACAATCTTCCTTCCTCGGAACTCACAAACTATATTCAAATTAAAAACTTCTTCAATGAGCATTATTCTTTAACTATACGTCCTCCTACGACGATTTTTGAACACATCTGCATACACTCCTCAAGAGATAAAGGCTTAATCTCCATGCTTTACAAAGACCTTAACAGTACCTCATTGCCTGAAAAATCGACCCAAATGCTACACTGGGAATCCGAACTAGGCTGCAACATTCCCATAGATACATGGAACACTATGTCTGAGAATCTCCGCAAATGTAATATAGCTCCAGCATACAGAGAATCCCCTATGAAACTATTTTCTAGACTATATCTAACCCCTGATAAGATCCACTCTTTCTATTCATCTACTTCTCCATACTGCTTCAGGGGTTGCTCGGAAATTGGTACATACACTCATATTTTCTGGAGCTGTAGATGCCTGGAGGCAGTGTGGCGACAGGCAGAACTGAAAATAGAATCCATGATTAAAAAAAAAATCTCCCTCTCCCCACAAATATGTATTCTTTACGCTAATATCCCTGATATCCCCCCTCCCTGTGTTAGACTGATTCACTCATTAGTAAGCTCAATCCAATGGATGATTGCCCTTAACTGGAGATCCAACAATCTCCCCTGGTCCCAGGTAATATCCAGAATGAGAAATATTCAGTTATCCGAAAGAATTCATCACACACTATTTGATAGCATCCCCACCTTTAATTCGAAATGGATGTTCTGGTCCAATGAATGATCCATATGCCTCCCGGATCTTTTGTATATTTTTATGTGCTGACCTTTTCTGGGTTCCCACACTCCCCATGACACCTCCTACTCTGAATGGTATCAACTCCAACTGGCACCCTTTCCACATATTGACATATTATCTTATTTTCTGCTCTTACTTGAACCATCACTTAATCACCATTGTTTATCTTGTACTGCTTTATATCTTCTTCTGAAGAATATCCTCGCAACTCTGTAACGTATTTTTCTTTCAAATCTTCCAAATAAAACTTTTGTAAACAAAAAAAAAAGAAAAATTATTTTGAAACTAAGCTTTGTCAGTTTATTTAGTCACTAAACCCCATTGATCACTCTCTATTTTTATTTTATTTTTTCAATTGAGACAACATACACATATTAGGTAAATGTGAAAAGGGTATTTATTTACAAAAAAAAAAGACATTTAGGGGGTCAAAAAAATAAATACAATAAATAAAAGTATGAAACAAATTTATCATGGGTGGGAATGAGGGTGTGAGGAGGTTAGTGGGCTGAGGATGGTTGGGAGGGATAGAAGAGGTATGGTGGGGGGGCAGAGGAGGTTTATAGGGGATAGTAGAATGAAGATGGTGGATGAATGTGAGAGGGGTCAGGGGAGGGGTGAGTGGCAGAGGGAAAGATGGAAGACTGAATAGGGAATTGTGCTGTGTGCACTTGGGAAGGATACATGGTGTAAATGTATTTTGGGAAAGTGTTGCAAGGTTAAGGATGGGAATGTTATTGGAGGGTGGAGGAGTTTAGTAAAGTGTGATTATAATGTAAAAAGGTTGAGCAGTTGGATGAAGGGGGATCTCTAAAATGATTTATTCTCCAGTTGGTCATGGTGTTGGTGCTGCATGCTGTAGTTCCGGTTGTGAGATCTGGATCTGCACACCTAGGGTTTGATAAACACTCCTGTGTCTTGAATTAATGGTACACAATACACACTGTATATTGGAGGCCTGCTGTAAGCCTTCTTGTATTGTTTGTGCAAACTTTGCTGCTATTTTTTGGTTGAATGTTGCCATTTACAGTTGGAGCACTGCAATTAGTTACTACATTTTGGCATGACTTTCCTTGTGTTCTGTTGGGTATTTGTGATACATTTTGCAATCCTGCCTCCACTCTCTGAGAACTTTCTGTTTGAGCATCAGTATCCATACCAGATAAGAAGAACCATGGGATGGCCCCTTCTGCTTCCATAAGCAATAAGTGAAGGCAACCAGCCTTTTACTGAAAATTGTCTGCACATGCTTTAGTGAGGAAATACAGCTACATGGAATGTGGGCTAAAAAAGAAAGAAAAATGAATATACCGTGGAACCTCGGATTGCGAGTAACGCGGTTAACGAGCGTTTCACAATACGAGCACTGTATTTTAAAAAATCGTGACTCGGTTTGCAAGTGTTGTCTCGCAAAACGAGCATGATTCAGGCCAAAGCGGTGTGCAGTACCGCTTTTGGCCTGAGGTGGGGGCGCCAGAGCCGAGCAGAGCCGAACGTCGCCGATCGCAGTGATCGGCATGTTCAGAAATACACAGAAAGGCCCGCGGACAGAACGGCTGACCTCTGCAAATCTCGGTTGGAAGTCTTTCCGAGGTTTGCCGAGGTCAGTTGAAGTGTCCTCGGGTCTTTTCGGACGTTTCCGAGGCTCTCCGGTGCCCCCCGCCTCTGGCCGCATGCGGTATTGCATCCCATTGAAGTCAATGCGGAACAAATTATTTTCGTTTCCATTAACTTCAATGGGTAATCTCACTTTGATATGTGAGTACTTTGGATTACAAGCATTCTCCCGGAATGGATTATGCTCGTAATCCAAGATTCCACTGTAAATGTAATGTACAGTCAGGTCCATAAATATTGGGACATCGACACAATTCTAATCTTTTTGGCTCTATACACCACCACAATGGATTTGAAATGAAACTAACAAGATGTGCTTTAACTGCAGACTTTCAGCTTTAATTTGAGGGTATTTACATCCAAATCAGGTGAACGGTGTAGGAATTACAACAGTTTTGTATATGTGCCTTACACTTTTTAAGGGACCAAAAGTAATGCGACAGATTAACAATCATCAATCAAACTTTCACTTTTTAATACTTGGTTGCAAATCCTTTGCAGTCAATTACAGCCTGAAGTCTGGAATGCATAGGCATCACCAGACAATGGGTTTCATCCCTGGTGATGCTCTGCCAGGCCTCTACTGCAACTGTCTTCAGTTCCTACTAGTTCTTGGGGCATTTTCCCTTCAGTTTTGTCTTCAGCAAGTGAAATGCATGCTCAATCGGATTCAGGTCGGGTGATTGACTTGGCCATTGCATAAAATTCCACTTCTTTCCCTTAAAAAACTCTTTGGTTTCTTTCGCAGTATGCTTCGGGTCATTGTCCATCTGCACTGTGAAGCGCCGTCCAATGAGTTCTGAAGCATTTGGCTGAATATGAGCAGATAATTATGCCCGAAACACTTCAGAATTCATCCTGCTGCTTTTGTCAGCAGTCACATAATCAATAAATACAAGAGAACCAGTTCCATTGGCAGCCATACATGCCCACGCCATGACACTACCACCACCATGCTTCACTGATGAGGTGGTATGCTTTGGATCATGAGCAGTTCCTTTCCTTCTCCATACACTTCTCTTCCCATCACTCTGGTACAAGTTGATCTTGGCCTCATCTGTCTATAGGATGTTGTTCCAGAACTGTGAAGGCTGTTTTAGATGTTGTTTGGCAAACTCTAATCTGGCCTTCCTGTTTTTGAGGCTCACCAATGGTTTACATCTTGTGGTGAACCCTCTGTATTCACTTTGGTGAAGCCTTCTCTTGATTGTTGACTTTGACACATATACACCTATCTCCTGGAGAGTGTTCTTGATCTGGCCAACTGTTGTGAAGAGTATTTTCTTCACCAGGGAAATAATTTTTCGGTCATCCACCACAGTTGTTTTCCGTGGTCTTCCGGGTCTTTTGGTGTTGCTGAGCTCACCGTTGCATTCTTCCTTTTTAAGGATGTTCCAAACAGTTGATTTGGCCACACCTAATGTTTTTGCTATTTCTCTGATGGGTTTGTTTTGTTTTTTCAGCCTAATGATGGCTTGCTTCACTGATAGTGACAGCTCTTTGGATCTCATATTGAGAGTTGACAGCAACAGATTCCAAATGCAAATAGCACACTTGAAATTAACTCTAGACCTTTTATCTGCTCCTTGTAAATGGGATAATGAGGGAATAACACACCCCTGGCCATGGAACAGCTGAGCTGGCCATGGAACAGCTGAGCAGCCAATTGTCCCATTACTTTTGGTCCCTCAAAAAGTGGGAGGCACATATACAAACTGTTGTAATTCCTACACCGTTCACCTGATTTGGATGTAAATACCCTCAAATTAAAGCTGAAAGTCTGCAGTTAAAGCACATCTTTTGTTTCATTTCAAATTCATTGTGGTGGTGTATAGAGCCAAAAAGATTAGAATTGTGTCGATGTCCCAATATTTATGGACCTGACTGTATATTGTATTGTATTGAAGACATCACACATATATAATATGGGGTGATCAGCTTTATTAAAAGAGTAGTCCATGTTCACTTTGCAAGGATCTTTTATTTTTTTATTTATCATAGGGAATGTTTTTACATTACACTTAGGAAAGAAAATAGAATTTCATGCCAATTTGAGTTGTTTTTTTTTTTTGGGGGGGGGGGGGGTATTTTGCAGATGATTGGTTTACAAGGTAAGCTCAGACTTACTGTCTTTACTAAGTCAAGTAAAAGTTTACCTTGTGAAATAGAAAAATGTGCTAATTCAACCTACTGTACTGTGTAGAAAAAAGCAGAAAAAAGTATAGCCAAGCTCAAGTAATTTTATCAATGGATAACATTTTCCTCTCAAGGTTTGGGATGGAGTGTGGCAGCCAGGGTATTAACTCCTGTCATTTTTGACTGCTCTCTTGGGTTTTGTTACAGAGATTTCCCCTCTCTTCTGGTGACCCCAATTGACCACACAGGAATTAAGGCAAAATCTAAAACAGGGAAATGGACAAGTACCCACAGCTGACAAAGGTTAGAGCAATCCCCTATTTAACCTACAAAAGGTGTTTTTACTTGTGCATGTGTTTCAATTGTAGTGTTTCAGTCGCGTCTGGTGAAAATGGTGTCACCAAAACAGAAAGTGATGGTGAATCTCCGTAATGGAGTCAAAGACAGCAAAAAAATCTGGCAGAGCTTTGCATCATTCTCTGCTCCATCCAAAATTAGGGAAACAATAGCATAACAATTCATACACTTGAAGGTAAGTAAGCTGTTCATTTTGCAAGAGAATTGACACTTGGCAAGGGATTTTTCCCTAGCTTGGTGAATCAGGTGAAGCTCTGCTGAATTCCATCATCCAATCATGTGCAAGCAACTATATATATATATATATATATATTTTCCTTGCACATAATTGAATATTCTTTGAAATGGTGACATTTCAAAACATTTACTAATCTAGGGGATAACATTCACATTCTTTAAGCTAAATCCAGAGACCATTCATGTTTTTCATCTTCTACCAAGATGATCTAGAACTGTTTGTGAGTATTTGGAATTGCTTTTACACAATTGTGGGCCATTGGCAGTTACATGATTTTTTTTTGTTTAATATATTTTTATTGAGAAAGATATAAAGGCATATCAATCAAATGAAATACATTGGAACAAAGAGGGGTACACTGGGTGAACGTGTGAAAATGATCACTCAGGAATTTAGTAGAGACATTAAGAGTGACCCAACTTACCAAATTAAAACAGCAATATCAAAAGCGCAAAGAGAGAAACAAAGGTGGGAGGAAGAGAGAAATGCAAGAGAAGAAGAGGAGGGTGGGGTGGGGGGGGGGGAGGGAGGAGAAGGAAGGGAGTTGGCACACATGGCAGCAAAGATGAATATTTGGCATGTGCTATCAGTGAGTTTAAACCTTGTAGTGAAATAAAATCCACAACATTTAAAAAAAATGAGAATGAGACATCAAGGACCTGAGTTGTTCAGGGGGACGAAGAAATTATTTCCTTATAACATTGGGTAGAGAGGAAGGAGGACCACGGGGCCCAGGTTAAAGTATATTGTTTGGTAGTGTCTCTCGCAATGTGGGTGAGTTCTTCCATGAGGTTAACGTCAGAGACTCTTTGCAGCCAGCACTTAGTGGTCGGAGATGTAGATTGACCCCAAAGAACAGGAATGATAGCCTTAGCCGTATTAAGAAGGTGTGGAATGAGTGAGCGTTTATATCTACCTATTGACATTGAGGTAGCGTGGAAGAGCACTGTCCAGGGGTCCAAAGGTAACTTGATCTCTGTGATCTGGTGAATAAGGTCTATTACCGCGGTCCAGTAAGGGCGAATGATCGGGCAGAACCACCAGATGTGAGCAAGGGTGGCCTCCTGTCCGCAATTTCTCCAGCATAACGGGGAGTTGGAAGGAAACATGCGGTGTAATTTAACAGGTGTATGATGCCATCTAGTGATAAGTTTGAAGTTAGATTCAGCCATGGAAGAAACCAGAGAGGAGATATGCGTAAGAAGTAAAACTTTATCCTTTGTCTTATCTGTGAGAACAGCACCCAGGTCACACTCCCAACTGGTCAAATACTGCGGGTAGGTAGGACTTTGTAGGTTAATAAGCGCTTTGTAAAATAGGGCAATACAGTGGAGAGGGGGGTCCTTATGAAGGAGCACATGTTCAATGTCATTCAGTTCTTGGATTCCTCGTAATGGTTGGGGGAGTGTTTGAAGAAAGCAGTTCAGTTGATTATATCTCCACTTATCCATAAACTTTGATGGTCTACGGCCTAGCAGTTCAGACAAAGGTTTAAGTGTATTGGAGTTTAAAACATGGTGCAAGAGGAGGGGGCCTCCGGGAGACCAGTATTGGAAACCCGGGTCTAAAGATCCTGGTACAAAGTAGTTATGATTCAGGAGATGTGTTAGCGGGGAGTTATAAGGCCATAAGAATTTCCTACGGAGGCCATCCCAGACGTCTAGAGAGGATACGGTAAGAGGTGAGGTATTGTGGGCGAGGGTTCTAAAAGAACGTGGTATCCACGGAGCAGAGGAGAGGTCCGAGTCACATAGAGAATATTCCAGCTGTACCCAAAGTTTAGAAGCAAAGGCATATTTCCAATCTGCTATACGTGACAGAATAACAGCATGATAATAAGTCTTAAAATCGGGCAGGGATAATCCCCCAGAGCGTTTGGTCCGAAATAGGACCTTCCTAGAGACTCTGGGGTGACCATCCCTCCAAATAAAGCGGGTAATCATGGTCTGCAATAAAGTAAAAAAGCCTATAGGAATCTTTAAGGGAATCATTTGTAGGATAAAGAGAACGCCTTGGGAGTATGTTCATCTTGATTATGTTCACCTTACCTAGCCATGAATGTGAGAGGGAGGACCATTTTCTGAGGTCAGCTCTTATGTTGTTAAGAAGAGGAATATAGTTATGTCTAAAAAGGGAGTGGAGACGAGGAGTTAGGTATATGCCAAGGTATTTCATGCGTGAGGCTTCCCAGCGAAAGGGAAATAGGGGCTTCAGCTGATCAACTACCGGTTGGGGTACCGAAATATTCAGAATTTCAGATTTTGACAGATTAATTTTAAAATTGGATAGCATTTGGAAGGTAGAGAATTCCGACATCAAGTTAGGCAATGAAATGCGTGGTTGTTGAATAAAAAATAGAACGTCGTCAGCATAGGCTGCGTATTTATGGGATCTACAACCAACTTGAATGCCATGTATATTCCTATTATGTCTAATTGTGGCCAGAAAGGGTTCAAGAGAGATAGCAAAAAGGAGAGGAGATAAAGGACATCCTTGTCTTGTTCCATTATGTAGTGTAAATGGGTCGCTCAAGGAGCCATTTATGCAAATTTGCGCAGTAGGGTTAGAGTAGAGGTAAGAAATACAATGAAACATTCTGGGGCCCAGACCGAAATAGCGGAGAGTGGTTTTGAGGTAGTCCCAGTCCACCCTGTCAAACGCCTTTTCGGCGTCCATGGAGAGAAGGAGGGTGGACTGGGAACACCTACGCACATAGTGGATCAGGGACAAAGCGCGTAGCGAGTTGTCCCTGGCCTCTCTGTTAGGGATAAATCCAGTTTGATCAGCCGAAACCCACTGGGGTAGAAGGGGAAGTAGCCTGTTAGCCAAAACCTTGGCATAGAGTTTAGTGTCAATGTTTAAGAGGGAAATAGGTCTAGAACTACTACACAGAGTGGGGTCCTTGTCAGGTTTGGGAATAACAGTAATATGAGCGGATAGTGATTCCGGACGAAGGCCAGATTTGAGGGAGATGGAATTTGCATATGCCGTAAAATGAGGAAGTAAAATGTCACTAAAGGTTTTGTAGTATAGAATGGTGAAACCATCAGGGCCGGGAGCCTTACCTGAGGGGGAGGATTTAAGAGCGTGTTTAAATTCCTCAATGGAAAAATCAGCTTCTAATCCAGCAAGTGCAGACTCCGACAGCTTGGGGAGGCCGGCCTCTCTGAGATAAGAGAGTATACGTTTATGTTTTTCCGACCGTGGTAGGGAAGCCAGGCCACCCTCCACACTGTACAAGTCGGCATAAAACTCCCGGAAGGCTTTTGAAATTTGAGGGGTGTTGTGGACTAGGTCTCCTGATGGCAATTTTATTTTGGGAATGAAGGATAGAGTTTTTTGGGCCGCGAGGGATCTAGCCAACTGTCTACCTGGTTTATTACCCCATTCGTATACTTTCTGGGAGACAGAATGAAATTTCCGCTTGGTTTCAAGATTGAGGAGAGTTTTAAGCTCCTCTCTCTGAAGGGTGAGGGCCTCGAGATGTGAGATATGTAAGGAAAGTTTATGCTTTTTCTCTAGGTCAGCAATTCGTTGTAGGACCTGTTTAAGCTGTTGCCCGTGCTCTCTCCTTCTCCTCGCACCCAATTCAATAAGAGTACCCCTCATGGAAGCCTTATGTGCTTCCCACAAAACAGAGGGAGAGGTGTCCGAGGTTGTGTTTTCTTTGAAATATTGAGACAAGGTATTAGATAACATGATGACCTCTGTTGAATTAGAAATGAGAGAGTCGTTGAGCTTCCAGTTATTGGGGCGAGGAGGCAGAGCGGGCACGTCCAAGCAAATGGAAACAGGGGCATGGTCGGAGAGAGTAGCAACACCAATGTGGGCCGAGCGGAGAAAAGGCAGGTGAAAGTGATCAAGGAAGATGTTATCAATTCTAGAGTAAGAATTGTGCGTTTTAGAAAAGTGGGAGTAGTCCTTTTCTTTAGGGTGCATGAGACGCCAAGCGTCCATAAGTTGAAGATCTAGGAGTTTTTTTTTTACCTGAGCTAGTCTTTTAAATGGGATACCCGAACGGCCTTGGGAGGTATCCATAATGGGATCCAAAGGTATATTTATATCTCCCTCCAGAACTATCATACCCTCAGCAAAATGAGATAGTTTCGTGAGTATTTGATTAAAGAAAACAGGTTGATTGTGATTGGGGCAATAAATGTTTGCTAGAGTGCAACTAGTATTGCCTATAAACCCCTTTACAAAAAGGAAGCGACCATGATCATCCGCTAACATGTCAGAAAACCGAAATGAAGCACTCCTGCTGAACCCAATAGCCACTCCCTTGGCTTTACTTTGTAACTGATTGAGCCGCCAGCTGCTGTATCTCAAAGTGGTACGGAATCAATGTTCATTCAGGGGAATAGAGCCACATTCAAAGATATCTGTGCATCAGCGAACTGTTCCTTAAGCATAGGTCTGTGGTGATCAAGTTAGTTGAGCCCTGCAACTATATAGTGATGGCCTGTGGAGCCTGTTTCATACGTTACCATCCCGGGAGTGTTCATATATTGTGGTGGGCACCTGTGATGTTGCAGCTCTTCCCGGTACTGGTGAATGAGTAGTTTGGATTTACTCAGTCCATTATCATCTGCTGCTATTTCAGGAGCCTTCTCCGCTCACCTGGGTGGATCACGTACTTGTGTTGACAGCGTCTGCGGAGATATCAATCTCTATGCTAAAGACGCCACTCTCGGCTTCACGGCTATGCTGGGCGGGGATTGCATTGCCGACGTCACGTGACCGCTGTGACGTCAACGCGTTTCGCTATCTGGATAGTCCAGACGAAGCTACTGTGACAGCAGGAAGGTAAAGTCACCTGGTTGCATCCAGGGGGGTAGATATATTTCGCCCAGATTCAGGCTTTACGCCGATTTATACAGCTAGGTGGGGAGTTGTATAAGCCCAGCTGAGACTAGTGGGCTCATTGATGACTCATACCTCTAGGGAGAGGGCTGGGCGTCGTGCAGGCAGGGAGTTGATGAGGCCAGCTGAAGCCTGTCAGTTCGTTTAAGGCCTCTATAAAAACTCCCAGATTCATTAGATGTTAGCTCATGCCTGGAAGCAGACCTGTGTGGACTGTCTAGGGAGAGTGAACCCCTGTGCGGTGAGAGAAAGCCTGTGTGGCTATATTTTGCTTGGACATTTAAAACCAGGGACTAGGACAGCACTAGGCTGATCCCAGTTGTTAGTTAGGAAACCTGTATGTTTAGTCAGAGGTCAAGTTGACCAGGATTTATTTTGTTTGTTTCTTTTGCTTTGCTGTGTTTTTGTCACTGTAAATAGAAAATAAACGGCACCTTTTTGATTTTGAAAACCACAACCTCCGTCTGCTGGGCCTGTTTTTGTGTGGGGAGCCCATCCCGGGGGTCACACACACCCGCTGCCGAGCTAACCCCCTCACAGTTGGTGGAGAACCAGTGGCAGTTTTTTTTTAAGCCAGCATGGAGGAGATACTGAAACAGCTGGCTCTAGCAAATGCCAATCAACAGCAGACAAATGCAGGTTTGCAAAAGAGCCTTGCAGCTCAACAACAGAACTTCGCAGCCCAGCAGCAAGCTCATCAACAGAGCCTTGCAGCCCAGCAGCAAGCTCACCAACAGAGTCTGGAAGCTCAGCAACAAGCCCAGCAACGATCTGAGGCCCGCTTCATAGACCTATTACAGAAGCAAGAGCAGAGACTACAACAAATGGAAGCAGTAATGCAGCAACGTCCGCAGACCAGTGAGGAAAGCCGTCCCACTAATACCGCGTCCTTTGGGGTGAGTCGTTTATTGACAAAAATGACTGGAGAGGATGATCCAGAGGTATTTTTGACCACGTTTGAAAGGACTGCTGAAAGAGAAAAGTGGCCTGAGGAGCAGTGGGCTGGACTGGTGGCTCCTCTGTTAACGGGTGAATCGCAGAAAGCTTACTATGACCTAGAGCCTGACCAAGCAAAAGACTATGTGATGCTAAAAGCTGAAATATTGGCAAGGCTGGGTGTCACCCTGGCTGTCCGGGCTCAGCGTGTGCATAACTGGACTTTCCAGCTTGGAAAACCCCCCAGGTCTCAAATGTATGATCTCATTCACCTGAGCAGAAAGTGGCTACAGCCAGAGACTTTGTCCGCACCAAAGATTGTGGAACGTGTTGTAATGGATCGGTTTTTGAGAGCTCTTCCTACTGCCATCCAAAAGTGGGTAAGCCATGGAGACCCAGAGACGGCCGATGGTCTTGTGGATCGTGTGGAGAAATACTTGGCTACAGAGAACCTGACGGCCTCTTCCAGAGACACTCGGACTTTCCACCCTAAGACCAGACCATCCCCAGGGGCGGATAAGATGATTCCAAGGGGTAAGGGTGGAGAGAGTGAGAGGGTGGGAGCTCTACCCCAAGTTTGGCGAGAACAGCCTGGGAAATCAGCGGCTCAAGAGGCGGCAAGAAGGATCATTTGCTACCGCTGCCGGCAAGCGGGACATATTGCAGCAAATTGCCCGGTTTTGGAGGAACCCATGCAGTGTGACTTTCTGACGGGCAGACGTCAGTCGCTGTGTGCGACAGTCGCATGCACTGCCATTCGGGGAACTGAGAAACATTTATGCAAAATGTGTATTAATGGTAGAAATGTTGTGGTATTGCTGGATTCAGGTAGCCTTGTGACCCTGATAAAGGCTGAATTAGTTAAAACAGAGGTCTCTGGGAATAGCAAGGTAGCTGTTATTTGTGTGCATGGGGACACCCGAGAGTATCCAGTGACTACAGTGTGTTTCGAGACCCCCAAAGGTACCCTTTCTCATCCAGTGGGCTTAGTGTCTCAGTTACCGCATGACGCCATTGTGGGAAGGGATTTTCCGAAGTTCTGGGAACTGTGGGATGATCCTGAGCCCCCCACTGGTGCCCCTATGTACCAGGAATATGATAGCCAGAACTCCTCTGAGAGTGGTGAGGACTCTCCCGAATTTCCCTTGTCAGTATTGGCAGGGGAGACTCAAGAAACTGGAGAGGAGCCCACCTCCTCAGACGAAAACCTACCGTCTGTGGAGTTTTCTGATCTTGAGGTTCACAGGGAAAACTTTGCCACAGAACAGTTGAAAGACCCCGCCCTAATAAAGGCACGGGAAAACGTAGTGAAAATAGATGGCGAGTTAGTGAACCCAGATAATACCTGCACTTACCCATACTTCAGCGTAGAGAAGGACCTACTGTATCGGGTGGCAAAAAGGGCAGAAGAAACCGTTGAGCAGCTTGTGGTGCCCAAACCTTACAGGAAGTTGGTGTTGGAGTTGGCCCATGGGCACATTCTTGGAGGTCATCTGGGGACAGAGAAAACCCGAGAGAGGGTATTACAGAGATTCTATTGGCCTGGGGTGATGAAGGACATAGAAAATTATTGTTCCTCCTGCCCTGTGTGTCAGAGGTCGGCCCCGATGCCACACTTCCGTAGCCCGCTGGTCCCTCTACCCATCATTGAGGTCCCGTTTGAGAGAATCGCAATGGATTTGGTAGGTCCTATAATCAAGTCCGCTAGGGGGCACCAGTACATATTGGTTATAATGGACTATGCCACCCGTTATCCAGAAGCGATCCCTCTCAGAAATACCTCGGCCAAAACCATAGCCAAAGAGCTATCTCTTGTTTTTAGCCGGGTGGGTATTTGTAAAGAACTGCTTACGGACCAAGGTACACCCTTTATGTCCCGGGTTATGAAGGAGCTGTGTAAATTGTTCAAAGTGACGCAATTACGTACATCTGTGTATCACCCCCAAACCGATGGGCTGGTTGAAAGATTCAACAAAACCCTAAAACAAATGTTGAAGAAAGTGGTGGATAGGGATGGAAAGGATTGGGACTGTCTACTTCCTTATTTGATGTTTGCTATTAGGGAGGTGCCCCAATCCTCTACGGGATTCTCCCCCTTTGAGTTACTGTATGGGAGACACCCAAGAGGGCTGTTGGATATTGCCAAGGAAACTTGGGAAAGTGAGAGTTCTCCCCACAGGAGTGTGATTGAGCATGTCGCCCTGATGCAAGATCGAATTGCACAGGTAATGCCCATCGTGAAGGAACATTTGGCCCAAGCGCAGTTGGCACAGCAGAGAGTGTACAACCGTGGAGCCAAGACCCGTACCTTTTCCCCGGGGGATAGGATATTGGTACTTGTCCCTACGGTTGAAAGTAAATTCCTTGCCAAATGGCAAGGCCCCTACGAGATAATGGAAAAAGTGAGCGAAGTGAATTACAAGGTCAGACAACCAGGAAGGCGAAAGCCCGAACAGATCTATCACGTTAATCTGTTGAAAGCCTGGAGGGATAGAGAGTCCCTAGTCGCAGACACTTGGTCACCAGCTCAAACTGGTTGCGTGATTCCTGAGGTTGGAATCGCAGCCACCTTGTCACAACCCCAACAACAGGAGGTTAAGGAGTTTGTGCTTCGCAACAAGGAGGTATTCTCTGAGCTGCCGGGACAAACATCTGGGGTAGAGCATGACATTATTACCCCGCCCGGTGAAAGGGTGAAGTTAAAACCCTATCGGATCCCAGAGGCCCGACGGGAGGCAATACGGGAGGAAGTACAGAAAATGCTGAACTTAGGGGTGATAGAGGAGTCCCAAAGTGATTGGTCTAGTCCCATTGTGTTGGTGCCTAAACCGGATGGGAGCTGGCGATTTTGTAACGATTTTCGTCAGTTGAACAAAGTTACAAAATTTGACACCTACCCCATGCCACGTATAGATGAGTTGATCGACCGGCTGGGAACAGCCCGATACATGACGACTCTTGACCTCACAAAAGGGTATTGGCAAATCCCCCTGGCCAAGTCAGCCAAAGAGAAAACCGCATTTGTAACCCCAGACGGGGCGTTCCAATATAAAAGAATGCCGTTCGGGTTACAGAATGCGCCGGCCACATTCCAGCGGAAAATGGACCAGATGCTGAGGCCCCATCGGAAGTATGCTGCGGCTTACCTGGATGACGTAATTGTCCATAGCACAGATTGGGCCTCACATCTGCCAAAAGTGCAAGCAGTCCTGGACTCTGTTCGGGAAGCAGGGTTTACGGCTAACCCCAAGAAGTGTACCATTGGGCAGGAGGAGGCCAAATATCTTGGGTACACCATTGGGAGGGGAGTAATAAAACCCCAACTCAACAAAGTCGAGGCCATCCAGAGTTGGCCACGTCCCAACAGCAAGAAGCAGGTACGAGCCTTTCTGGGAATCGCTGGGTATTATCGGCGATTCATTCCCCACTTTGCTTCTAAGGCTGTGCCCCTAACCAACCTGACGAAGGGGAAAGGGTCGGTCATGATTAAATGGACCCCCGAGGCTGAGGCAGCATTCCAATTCTTGAAACAAGCCTTATGTAGCCAGCCAGTGTTGTACTCACCCGACTTCTCTAAAGACTTTGTCGTACAAAGTGATGCGTCAGATGTGGGGTTAGGAGCAGTATTGTCCCAGGTCTGGAACGGGGAAGAGCACCCAGTCATTTACCTCAGCAGGAAGTTGAAGTCCCATGAGGTAAATTACGCCACCGTTGAAAAGGAGTGTTTAGCGGTGAAGTGGGCTCTAGATTCCCTTCGGTACTACCTGCTAGGTAGGCACTTTGACATGGTTACGGATCACGCTCCGTTAAAGTGGATGGCTCAAAACAAGGAAACAAATAGAAGAGTGAATAGGTGGTTCCTGGCCCTCCAGGAATTCAACTTCACAGTAAAGCATCGCCCTGGCGTTCAAATGGGGAATGTGGATGCTTTGTCTCGAGTACATGAATGCCTGATTGCTGGTGTTCCAACCCCGAGGTTAAAACAAGAGGGGGGGGTATGTGACAGCAGGAAGGTAAAGTCACCTGGTTGCATCCAGGGGGGTAGATATATTTCGCCCAGATTCAGGCTTTACGCCGATTTATACAGCTAGGTGGGGAGTTGTATAAGCCCAGCTGAGACTAGTGGGCTCATTGATGACTCATACCTCTAGGGAGAGGGCTGGGCGTCGTGCAGGCAGGGAGTTGATGAGGCCAGCTGAAGCCTGTCAGTTCGTTTAAGGCCTCTATAAAAACTCCCAGATTCATTAGATGTTAGCTCATGCCTGGAAGCAGACCTGTGTGGACTGTCTAGGGAGAGTGAACCCCTGTGCGGTGAGAGAAAGCCTGTGTGGCTATATTTTGCTTGGACATTTAAAACCAGGGACTAGGACAGCACTAGGCTGATCCCAGTTGTTAGTTAGGAAACCTGTATGTTTAGTCAGAGGTCAAGTTGACCAGGATTTATTTTGTTTGTTTCTTTTGCTTTGCTGTGTTTTTGTCACTGTAAATAGAAAATAAACGGCACCTTTTTGATTTTGAAAACCACAACCTCCGTCTGCTGGGCCTGTTTTTGTGTGGGGAGCCCATCCCGGGGGTCACACACACCCGCTGCCGAGCTAACCCCCTCACACTACGCTATCCAGATAGTGAAACGCGTTGACGTCACAGCGGTAACGTGACGTCGGCAACGCAATCCCCGTCCAGCATAGCCGTGAAGCCGGGAGCGGCGTCTTTAGCATAGAGATTGATATCTCCGCAGACGCTGTCAGCACAAGTACGTGATCCACCCAGGTGAGCGGAGAAGGCTCCTGAAATAGCAGCAGATGATAACGGACTGAGTAAATCCAAACTACTCATTCACCAGTACCGGGAAGAGCTGCAACATCACAGGTGCCCACCACAATATATGAACGCTCCCGGGATGGTAACGTATGAAACAGGCTCCACAGGCCATCACTATATAGTTGCAGGGCTCAACTAACTTGATCACCACAGACCTATGCTTAAGGAACAGTTCGCTGATGCACAGATATCTTTGAATGTGGCTCTATTCCCCTGAATGAACATTGATTCCGTACCACTTTGAGATACAGCAGCTGGCGGCTCAATCAGTTACAAAGTAGATACTAAAATCTTCAGCCACCCGCTGGTCTCCAAACAGTGGGAAAAAGAAGGATAGGATAACCACTACTATCTACTGATTATCTTGAAAATTGTTCCGCAGTCCTTTGTGGATGAACCCTGACATTTTTTGCCTACTGAGGTCCCCTGTTTTTGGCAATTTTGGCCAATATATCAATAATAATTTTTTCTGATATTGAATATTACCTTGGGACCAGTGTCTAGATGTTAGGATTGGCATTTGTTTGATGGTATCACCCCAGGGTAATTCGCAGTGGAGCTGGATACGCCTTAGTAGTTTTATTTGGGGTTTCCCAATCATTAGAATTGACATCTCAGGCTATCATTAGCGTTATTCAGCTGCACTCCGAATTTTATGCCGATGTCCGGACTTTCTGTGTTGTGTGTTCCCTTATTTTGTTATTTGTCATGTCTGTTAGTCCTGTCCTGTCTTGTTTGACCACCCCCCCCCCCCCTACTGAGATCACCATCGGTGATCGTCAGTAGTCTGTGGTAGCAGTTATCTGTGTTATTTTTAATGCCAATTGAAATTTTCTCAGTATTCCTTTTTGACTATAATAAATTATTTAATCATTTCCCCCAGTCTCAGTCTATACCTACCATTGTATTAAGTAGCAACTTTTACACCCCTTTATACATCTTGGGGTGTTCCCCTTCTTTTTTGCATAGTATTCTGCCAGCCCGGTAGCTCCGTGTGCGGCAAATTGAGATCCTGGAGGAAGGTAGGTAGGTCCTCGTGGAACCGCAGAGTGGAAGAGCGACCGTTTTTAGTAGCAATTAAGCATGCAGGAAAACCCCATCTGTAAGTAGTCCCGTCACCCCTCAGATGCTCCAAAAGAGGTTTTAAAGCCCTGCGGCGATCAAGGGTCTCCTTAGCTATGTCAGGAAAGATGCTAAGGGTAGCTCCATCAAAGTCAATTTTAGGAGTGTTTCGCAGTTTGATCATGATGGCGTTTTTGTCTTCATAGTAGTGCAGGCGACAAATCACATCTCTGGGTTGGTCAGAGGAGAAGTTGCGAGGTCTCAGGGCGCGGTGAACTCTGTCAAAACGCAGAGGGTCAGTAACTGAGTTACCTAGTATGTTATTAAGGATGCCACGAATCGAGGGTTCTAGGTCGTTATCTCTGGTCGCTTCTGGCAGCCCTCTAATACGTAGGTTGTTTCTACGATTGCGATTTTCGAGGTCCTCGAGTTTTTATAATGAGGCTCTGTGAGCGTATGCTAGTTGAGTAACAGTCTCTTGCAGTTCTTTAATGGCCACCTCTTGTGAGTCTTGGCGTTGTTCTGTCTCCTCAATTCTGACGAGCAAATGCGCCATGTCCGCCCTGACTGCGGAAATTTCCTTTTTGATAGATTTTTCCATATTGTGAAACATACCCGCCATTTCTTTTTTGAGTTCACTCACCAAAGAAGACATGTCAGAACCTGTGGGGGAGCCGGGGTCCTCCATCAACTCTGAACCGCAGGATGAGGCCGGAGAGCTTTCACGGGCGGAGGCCGCGTGTGAGGCTGGGTATATAAGAGATCGTGAGGCTCTGGTCTTGTTGATCCGAGTGCTGGGGCTTACGCGCTCCGAAGCTAGGAATCTTTTGATAGACCCGACAGTAGCTTGATGTAAGGTTGAGGATTTTGCAGAACGTTTGTTTATTGATGAACGGGAACTTGATCCCTTAGAAGGCATTGCTAGGTGTGTATGAGGCCGAGAGCTGAGCGGGGCTCATTTTAAGTGCTTGCCATCAGCGCCATGTGTAGGTCAGCGGCACCAGTCCAGCAGGGGAAGCAAATATTTTAGGCGTAAGTGACTGAAGGATGTGCTAGACAGAAACCAGGAGCGTACAATGGCCGTAGGTAAACTATAACAGTCAGCAGCCCAGGCGCAGGTAGGTCAGTAGTAGTTTTTGGGCATAGGCATAGACAAAGCGGATCACAGTGCCACTCTTAGAGGAGGCCGATTAAATCCCTGGTGTGTGTAGTCTGTGGGATGAGGTGCACCAAGATGGCCGCCGTAGCACTTAGTGGGCCTGGGAGGATATATGCAGATAGTGTCTGTATATGGCCACAGCAGATCCCTGTATAGCGAGCAAGTGACAGGGACTCCCCGCTCACCATGTAAGGAGGAAGCCGAGCGGTGAGGAGCCAGAGGGGCCGTGGAGGGGATAGAACACAGTCCGCGGGTGTAGCAAGATGGCCACCGCACCTCCGTGAATAGGCCGAAGCCACGGTCTCGAGTATGGGGCGAGGAGGGGTACGGCGCCGACGGCCTCGGGTGGTGTGGCGGGTGAACTGGGGTCAAACTGGTGGTAGGGGAGCCTGGATGCGAGTGGGCTGAAGTCCGATGCGGGCCGCTTAGTACTCACTGCGCTCCGGAGGCCAGGCCGTATCCGAGATTGTAGGCCGCGGGTCGTCAAGTCACACCGCTAGAAGCGGTTTTTGTCTGTGACCTCCAGATGTGGCGTGGATGACAGACGGGGCTGGATGGTTTATGTGCCTCACAGGTCACGGGCGCCAGATGCTGGGAGTGGTAGGGGATCCACAGGCCCCAAGATGGCGGAGGGCCTTGAGAGCGTGGAGCCAGTCACAGGCCCGAAGCGGATCAGGGTGTACAAAGTGAAAAAAAAAAAACCTCCGGGGCAGCAGCAGAGAATGTCCAGAGGTTGATGCAGGCAGACCGGGGCCCAAATAGCGCAAATCGGGCATAGGATGGAAGTGGATCAGCGCTGGGTGCCAGGAGCTCTGTAGCAGCACGTCTTCCGGCAGTTACATGATATAGCTTGAAGAACTGTGATATAAGATTTTGCTAAGCACATGGTGACAGCACATGGTTGAATTTTGTGTGGGGGATAAAAATCTGTTCTTAAATGAAATGTCAAGTGAAATGAAAAGCTTCTTCCTGTTTTAGTGGTCATAGTTACAGTAGCTAGATTTACCCTCACTTCATCTGCTGCAGAAACTGTTTTAATATCAATCTGTTTATTACATTTTTTGAACTTATACAAGAAAATACAATTGTTTTTAATGCAACAAAATAAATTTGAATAACCTCAGGCTGTGATCACATATCTACTTCATAAATTAATCACTAAGCATGCAATTTTATTTTAAGTAGATAATTCACAGTCATCATACCCTCAATGGAATGTCTATAAAAACAGAGCCAAGAAGATGACAGTCAAAGTCATATACACTATCCATATAATTATTAACATGAGTTGTCACAGTTTACTACAGGTAGACTAATGAGAAAAACATTAAAGCCCCGTACACACGATCGGATAACCTATGGATTTGTCCATCGGAAATCCGATGAAACTGTTTTTCATCAGTCTTGGCCACACACCATCAGTCAAAAAACTGACCGTTCCAAACGCGGTGACGTAAAACACTCCGATGAGCCGAGAAAAATGAAGTTTAATGCTTCTGAGCATGCGTCGACTTGATTCTGAGCATGCGTGGGTTTTTTAACCGATGGACTTGCCCATAGACGATCGGAAATTCCCATCGTTTTTTTATCCATTGGAAAATTTTAAAACAAGTTCTATTTTTTACAACCGATGGAAAAAAGACCGATGGGTACCATACACGATCGGTTGGTCTGATAAAAACCGTCCATCGGACGGTTTTCATCAGTCAAACCGATCGTGTGTACGGGGCTTTACAGTACATGCATGATACTGGTCAAGTTTGTCCAAACGAACTATTTACTGAACTAACATGTGCTCTTGCTGGGCACGCTGTATGAACTGCATGTAGCCTCAGTTATATACAGTATACACTGCTGTGTCCCAGTTCCACTCCTACAATACAAAGTCAGGCTGAGCGTTGCTCAGCCATTCGTGGGAAGTTTTGCATTTTATGAAATAATACAATGATTCTGATTGGCTGAGGCAGAGATCCTGACATCATCCACCCACCTCTTTGCCACAGCCAATCAGAGGAAGCTTTATATTTAGTCCTCTAGTCAATCAGCGGGCTTGACCTAATACCCAGAAGTAGAAGCCCTGTAGAGGCATGATTGAGGACAGAGCTACGAATCTGCTGGCAGGAGCGAATCCGGGCTTTATGGAGAGGACTGGCGTGTAATATTAGTGGAGTAGTTCATATTCATAGACACTCTTAGAGACCCTGGCAGGGGATAACAGCCATCTGCTTTCACTGATCTCTGATGGGATCAGTTGTTCCGGTAAGCGGCAGTAAACTCTAATGGTGGTGGAATCTTTGTCTATCAGAGTAACAGCACTTTTCCATCGGGTGTTTTGAGTTTGAAGTCACCACAGTGAATAAGAGACCTTCACATATTTATGTCATTCTGTCGGACATTTTCTTGAAGATCTATTGGTCATTTACAGGACTCTTTTTCTAATATCGGCAATCATTGTTTAATATTTGTTTAGTTTCATTCTGAACAATTTATCAATTTATTGTTTATCTTTATTGCAAGAGATTGAGTTCTGGATAATCTTGGTTCACCTCAAAGATTTCTTGTTTATTGTTTTTGCGCAGCTTTTTTAATTTCTACTGGTTTCTATTGTGTGTGTCTCACATATAAGTTGCAGCATTTGTCACCTATACACATTAGGTTGATGTTTAGTTTGTTTTTAGACAGCGCAGTATACACCTCCATTTCTTCACGAACATATAATTCAAAGCTTCCTGTAAATTTCTGAGCAGTATAATTGTTCTTGGAGCAGAGCAAGAGGTTCCTGTCTCACTGCTGAAACACAGAGCTGTGTATTGCATGTAGATGAGGCTACATACAGTTAATTCAGCGTTCCCAGCAAGTGCACCCGTTGGTGTGGGTTTTTTTTTGGCCAGCTAGGCCTAAATTAACGATTTAAAGGGCCATTAAATGTAGAGTTTGGCTTTAAGGGATAAATGGTAGGACATTGTGATGTCTTGCCAATAAGTAAACTTGAAAATATTGGAACAGGCAAGGTATCACTACCCATAGTAAACTTAATGGCAAATGTCAGTTTTTATGGCTTTAAATTAAATTATCAATGTTAACTGTGCTCCCTTTGCATTTATCCCAAACACAGGTAGCAACAAGGAAACAGAGGTGCCTTTGACAAAGTGATTGGATTAAATTCAATAGGTATGTGATTATTGTCATTTCCCATGTGCATGGGAATTTTGGTATTTATTGTCTTTTTATTTTTTATTATGCTGGTTTTAATAACATTAATTTAAGAAGATAAACTTTTTGTTGTATCTCTTTTTTTTTCTTTTATAGCAAAACATATTTCCTATCACAAATCCTGAAGATCAATTACTGTTCCTAGAATTCATGTAAAAGTGGACAATTATAGATTATTCCTGTGAAAATCATTTAAGTATACTAACAAGTCTTTTTAATCTTAGGCTGCAGACTATAACACAACAAGCAGAAAATAGATCAAGAAATTATGTCATGTCCATGGATTTACTGCACATTTTGCAGACACTTCACATTAGTTATAATCAAAAAATATTTTTCTGGATGTTTTCTATTGCTCTTACAAGATGCATGCACATCCCCATTTAGCCAAAATATACATGGATGTGACTAGATTGATAGTAGGGAAGAGAAGAAATATTTGGTTTTCTTAACCACATACGGACCACCGCACGACTATATACGTTGGCACTTTGAAGAGGGATATCTCTGTTATGGCAGCAGCTAGCTGCCATAACCCTGATATCCTCGTCTTCAGGCGGCGGTCCGGTTTCATATAATGGTGGTATCAGCAGTGGATTCGCCGCAAGATCACTGTTATAGGTGGCGGGAGAGGGCCCCCCTCTCGCCGCTCTCCCGTGCCCTCTGCCGCTTACCGGAGCCGTCGGTAGTGGCGGAGGCGATTTGGTCCTTTCTCGTGCTGGGTATGAAGACGAGTGACGGGAAGATGGCCCCCACCCATCTCCATACCATAGCAGGGCAGAAGCAATGTCAAAACATCACTTCCACCCATAACTCTTAAAGGGCCATTTTTTTGTCATTTTTTTAAATGACAACATTTTTTTATTGCATTTTAGCCCAAATATGAGCTGTGAGGTCTTTTTGACCCCAGATCTCATATTTAAGAGGACCCGTCATGCTTTTTTCTATCACTATGCAGAAGCGAACGCATACGCAAGCAGCGCCCGCATATGAAAATGGTGTTCAAACCACACATGTGAGGTATCGGCGTGATCGGTAGAGTGAGAGCAATTCTAATTCTAGTCCTAGACCTCCTCTGTAACTCAAAACAGACAACCTGTAGAATTTTTTTAAATGTCGCCTATTGAGATTTTTAAGGGTAAAAGTTTGTCGCCATTCCACGAGCGGGCACAATTTTGAAGCGTGACATGTTGGGTATCAATTTACTCGGCGTTACATTATCTTTCACAATATAAAAAAAATTGGCCTAAATTTACTGTTGTCTTATTTTTTTAATCAAAAAAGTGTATTTTTTCCCCAAAAAGAAGTGCGCTTGTAAGACCGCTGCGCAAATACGGTGTGACATAAAGTATTGCAATGACCGCCATTTTATTCTCTAGGGTGTTAAGATTTTTTTTTTATAATGTTTGGTGGTTCTGAGTAATTTTCTAACAAAAAAACTTGTTTTTAATTTGTAAACAACATATCTGAAAAAGAGGCTTGGCCCTTAAGTGGTTAACCACTTTAGCCCCGGACCATTTGTCAGCTTAAAGACCAGAGGTCTTTTTACAATTTGGCACTGCTCTGCTTTAACTGGTAATTGCGCGGTCATGCAATGTTTTACCCAAACAAAATTTGCGTCCTTTTTTTTTTAACACAAATAGAGCTTTCTTTTGATGGTATTTGATTGCCTCTGCGATTTTATTTTTTTTGCGATTTAAACAGAAAAAGACCAAAAATTTTGATTTTTTTTTTTATTTTCTAATTTTTTTTATAAGACAAATCTAATAAACTACATTTTAGTCATACATTTAGGCCAAAATGTATTCAACCACATGTCTTTGGTAAAAAAATGTCAATAAGCATATATTTATAGCGTAAGTTATAGCGTATAGCGGAATTTACATTTTAGTTTATGACTGCCTATCTCATTTCTTGAGGTGCTAAAATGGCAGGGCAGTACAAAACCCCTCCAAATGACCCCATGTTGGAAAGTAGACACCCCAAGGATATTGCTGAGAGACATGTTGAGCCCATTGAATATTTAATTGTTTTGTCCCAAGTGATTGAATAATGACAAAAAAAATTACAAAAAGTTGTCACTAAATTATATATTGCTCACACATGCCATGGTTATATGTGGAATTGCACCCCAAAATACATTTTTCTGCTTCTCCTGAGTACAGGGATACCACATGTGTGGGACTTTTTGGCAGCCTAGCCGCATACGGGGGCCCTGAAAACCAAGAACCGCCTTCAGGATTTCTAATGGCGCAAATTTTTGATTTCACTCCTCAATACCTATGACAGTTTTGAAGGCCATGGAATGCCAAGATGGCACAAACCCCCCCCCCCCAATGACCCCATTTTTGAAAGTAGACACCCCAATCTATTTGCTGAGAGGCATGTTGAGTCCATGGAATATTTTATATTTTGTCACAAGTTGCGGAAATATTACAAACTTTTTTATTTTTTTTGCACAAAGTTGTCACTAAATGATATATTGCTCAAACATGCCATGGGCATATGTGGAATTACACCCCAAAATACATTCTGCTGCTTCTCCTGAGTATGGGGATACCACATGTGTGGGACTTTTTGGGAGCCTAGCCGCGTACAGGGCCCGAAATCCAAGCACCGCCTTCAGCATTTTATTTTATTTTTTTTTGTTTTTTTTTTCAACTTTTTTTCCTTTATACAGGGAAAGGAATAAAGAAAACAGACACAAAAAATAAATCATCTTTACATATTTTAACATATCGTCCTTCGATATATACAACAAAAAGTAAATTAGTACATTTGATTCCCCCTAGTCCTACCAACTCCTCCTTTCTAGGATAATATCCACTAGGGGTGGGGAGGACAAAGTGAGACATGTAGTCTAAACCAAAGTAAGGAGCGAGGTGAAAAAAGAAACAACAATAAAATAATGAAAGAAAAAAGAGGGGAGTTCTTCCCCTCTAAATTCCACCTCTCATATTATTTTCCTATGTCTGATCATGGGACGACGCTACCCCATGGCCTTGCCTGTTTGGCTACTATCTCACAATATTCCATCCACTCCCCGTATTTATAGTCCATTTCCATTCCCATCCCTATCCCCCCCCCCGGAAAAAAAAAACACAGTTTTGAAGGCCATAAAATGTCAAGATGGCAAAAAACAAACAAATGACCCCATTTTGGAAAGTAGACACCCCAAGCTATTTGCCGAGAGGCATGTTGAGTCCATGGAATATTTTATATTTTGCCTCAAGTTGCGGGAAAATTACAAACTTTTTATTTTTTTTGTTGTCACTAAATGATATATTGCTCAAACATGCCATGGGTATATGTGGAATTACACCCCAAATACATAATGCTGCTTCTCCTGAGTACGGGGATACCACATGCGTGAGACTTTTTGGGAGCCAGGTACGGGGCCCCAAAAACCAATCACCGCCTTCAGGCTTTCTAAGGGCATAAATTTTTGATTTCACTCCTCACTACCTATCACAGTTTCGAAGGCCATAAAATGCCAAGATTGCACAAAACCCCTCCAAATGACCCCATTTTGAAAAGTAGATACCCCAAGCTATTTGCTGAGAGGCATGGTGAGTATTTTGCAGCTCTTATTTGTTTTTGAAAATGAAGAAAGAATATAATTTTTTTTTTCTTTTTTTAATTTTAAAAACTTTGTGACAAAAAGCGAGATCTGCAAAATACTCACCATACCTCTCAGCAAATAGCTTGGGGTGTCTACTTTCCAAAATGGGGTCATTTGGGGGGGGGGGGGTTTGTGCCATCTGGGCATTCCATGGCCTCCGAAACTGTGATAGGCAGTGAGGAGTGAAATCAAAAATTTACACCCTTAGAAAGCCTGAAGGCGGTACTTTCCAAAATGGGGTCATTTGGGGGGGTTTTGAACTGTCCTGGCATTTTATGCACAACATTTAGAAGCTTATGTCACACATTATCCACTCTTCTAACCACTTGAAGACAAAGCCCTTTTTGACACTTTTTGTTTACATGAAAACTATTATTTTTTTGCAAGAAAATTATGTTGAACCCCCAAACATTATATATATTTTTTAAAGCAAATGCCCTATAAATTAAAATGATGGGTGTTGCATTTTTATTCCACACAGTATTTGCTCAGCGATTTTTCAAACGCATTTCTTTGGGAAAAAATACACTTTTATTTATTTTAATGCACTAAAACACACTATATTGCCCAAATGTTTGATGAAATAAAAAAGATTATCTTAGGCCGAGTACATGGATACGAAACACAACCTGCTTTAAAATTGCGCACAAACGCGCAGTGGCGACAAACTACATACATTTTTAAAAGCTTTTAAAAGCCTTTACAGGTTACCACTTTAGATTTACAGAGGAGGGCTGCTGCTAAAATTACTGCCCTTGATCCAACCTTCACGGTGATACCTCACATGCATTATGCAATTGCTGTTTACATATGACGCCAGACCGACGCTCGCGTTTGCCTTTGCGCAAGAGCAGGGGGGGGGGCAGGTGTGCTTTTTTCTCTCCTTTTTTTTTTTTTTCTTTCAATTATTTATTTTGCTTTTTTATTTTATTTTTAAACTGTTCCTTCCATTTTTATTTATTTTTTATCATTTTTATTGTTATCTCAGGGAATGTAAATATACCCTATGATAGAAATAGGTAGTGACAGGTACTCTTTTTTGAAAAAAAATGTGGTCTATTAGACCCTAGATCTCTCCTCTGCCCTCAAAGCATCTGACCATACCAAGATCGGTGTGATAAAATGCTTTCCCAATTTCCCAATGGCGCTGTTTATATCCGTCGAAATCTAAGTCATGAAATGCTCGTAGATTCCGGTTTCTTAGGCCATAGAGATGATTGGAGCCATTCTGGTCTCTTATCAGCTCTTTGGTCAGCTGGCAGAACCATCGGCTGCATTCTCAGGTTCCCTGTTGGGACAGGAGAGCCAGAGAAAACCATGGAAAACAGTGTGGGGGGGGGACATTCCCTCCCACTGCTTGTAAAAGCAGTGTAGAGGCTAATTAGCCGCTAGGATTGCTTTTACATGAAAGCCGACCGCTGGCTGAAAAGAATGATACCAAGATGATACCTAAACCCGCAGGCATCATTCTGGTATAACCATTCAAAGTCCAGCAACATACCAGTACGTTGCTGGTCCTTGTTGGACATATATTGTAATCTTTTTTTTTATATGCAGCCTGTTGGCTGAATGAAAAAAAGAGATTGATTGGTGGGTATGCCCACCATTAGAATACCTCCCTTCATTCACCCACTTCTAATGATGGGCATACATGCACCATTTATATATGCCGAAGCATGGGGGCATCCTCCCGCAAAAGTTAGGAGCAAATCGCTCCTCTGCCCCTGCTGCCCCCATGCTTCGGCATATATGCTCTTTTTTTTAACTGTGGTGGTGAAATCACCTCCTACAGCACTGGAGTCACGGCTTTATGTATCGTGGGAGCAAACGCTGTTGCTGTCAAGATAAATAAATCCATGCTGCAGCTGAATGGCGTACCTGAAAACAAAAAAATGGTTAACACTAAAACACAGTAAACAGTAAAGTATAAAAAAATTACATACCTGAAAAGCAAACATGATAAAAAATAATAACAATAAAACATTGCAGAATAGAATACAGTAAAAAAGAGCAGAACAATAGAGAGAGAATTGAGAGAGAGAGAGAACAATAAAACAAAACAATAACCTTATATATATATATATATATATATATATATATATATATATTTTGTGTGGGTTTTTTTTTCCTTTTTTTTTTTACACTTTGTTTTGTAACTGTAACGGTTCGGTTCCAGGTTCGGGTCACTCAAAATGCGAGGGCATCTTGGGAGACCCTGTGTAAGTGTGTCCTAGTCTGTGAAATTCTGTACCCTATGCTAATACTACACTAGTGTGTGGTAGCGTTCAAAACATTCACCAATGCAAAGGCCACGATCATCTGGACAGCGTGGACAATAATAACGGGTGTCTCGCCTATATCCGCGCTTTCTACAGACACAACATTTTCTTTGGGGGGCTTGTTGGGTAGGGGTACCAGGGATGGCATACGGAAAATGCCTCTCATGCAGCCGGCTTACTGCATTTGGTTGGGGATGGTGAGGTGCAGCACCGCCTGGATACAGGAGGGCTCGGACAATATCTCCCTGGAATTTAAGGAAAGATCCAGTCCATCCTGAAGCTCTGTATAGCACATGAGCATTCAGCAAAGCCAATTGAAATAAGTATACAGACACTTTTTGTACCAGTGTCTGGCCTTACGGGCAACTAGGTACGTCACCAACAACTGGTCGTTGAGGTCCACCCCTCCCATATTTTGGTTATATTCATGGACACAGAGGGGTTTCTCCACAACACCAGTCGTCGTACGAATTTGGACTGTCGTGTCTGCGTGAAGGGAGGAAAGAACGAAAACAGTCTTATTATCCCTCCACTTCACAGCAAGCAAATTATTACACTTTAAGCAGGCTCTCTCCCCCAGCCTAAGACGGGAATCTACAAGCCCCTGGGGAAAGCCCCGGCGATTAGGTCACACGGTGCCACATGCGCCAATTTGATGATCAAACAAGTGACTAAAAAGTGGAACGCTCGTGTAATAATTGTCCACATACAAGTGGTACACCTTTCCGAATAAGGGTGACACCATGTTCCACACTATCTTGCCAGCGCTCCCTATGTAATCTGGGCAGTTCTCTGGCTCTACGTGACTATCTTTTCCCTCATAGACCATAAAATTAGATGTATAGCCTGTGGCCCTGTCACAGAGCTTATACATCTTGACACCATATCTGGCACGCTTGCTGGAAAGGTACTGTTTGAAAGCCAAGCGGCCAGAAAATTTAATGAGGGACTCGTCAATGCTGCAAAACGTTCGTTGAAGTGGTTTATGAGGGGCCGAATTTTGTAGAGCCGATCGAATTCAGGGTCTTCACGAGGACGACCAAGTTCATTGTTGTTGAAGTGCATGAAGATCTGCTCGTATCGTGCCCTGGACATGGAGGCAGAGAACACGGGCACATGGCAAACTGGGTCAATGGACCAATATGACCGCAGCTCACTCAATTAAAGTATGCCCATGTCGAGGCATAGGCCCAGAAAGGTCTTCAATTCGGAAACCGTAATTGGTTTCCAATCTCTGGCAAAGGAGGACTGGGGACAAGCGGTGATGAATTGTCCAGCATACAAATTACTTTGGTCCACAATAGATCTATAGAGATATTCCGTGAAAAACAGCAAATAAAAATCAACTTGCGTAAAATCAACTGTTTCCACCTGAATTCTGGGTTGACCAGTGAATGGGGGAAGTACGGGTGCTGCAGAAGTGGTGGGCTCCCAATTAGGATTGACAAATTCTGCAGGAAGGACACTATGGGCCTGTCTTTGTCTTCTTCTTGGTGGCAGCGGGACACTACTTGTGCTTGCCACCTCGCCAGCTTGAACTGCACTTATGGGACTCGCCACGTCACCAAGTGTTACTGCAGTGCTGGATGTATGACTAAGGTGTACTAGGCCACTCGTACTTGCCAGTTCACCAGAATGATGAGCGGCACTAGTACTTCTCTGCTCCATATGCGAGCCCTGCGATTGTTGCACCTCAACAACAGCAGAAGAATGGGGTCGGGTACGTCTGACCTTGGCAGGGACTTCAACTTCGTTGTCAGTGCTATCTGTCATGGAGCCGCTGTCGTCTACAGGATCATATTCTGAGCCTGAATCTGACAGATGAGTGACCTCCTCTTCACTATCTGTCATGCTCAGAAATGTGTAGGCCTCTTCACTAGTGTACCTTCGATTTGCCATTTTGGGCTCTAAATTTACTGGTACAACTAGTGAGATTCACAGGTAAAAAAGCACCTAGGCTGTCAGCAACTGTATAAAACGCTACAAAAAAAAAGGTTAGCTATCGCAGGGATCAGGCCTGACTCTGCGAACGCTGCAGTTATGTGTTTAGTGTTTTGTAAGGGACAGCGATCGATCGATACTGCACTTGGGTGGGCTGGGCGGAGGGGCAAAACGCAAATGCTAGCAGGTATCTGGGCTGATCCTGCTAACACTGCGTTTTTGGGAACCCTAAACTGCTGGGGATGTTAGTATAGATCTGATCAGATCAGATATTGATCCGTTCAGATACTATACCACTAAGGGAGGTGTATGCTGCGTGCGTGGGTGTTAGCGCTACTGGCACTAATCTGACGCTGCCTGAGGCGACACAGACCCTATCTGACACTAAACCTAACTGATATCACCCGCCGGGCGATCAGGGGGTTAAACCTTTATTGGGTAAATGGTGGGTGCCCTGACACTATAAAAAGCAAACTAACTAACCAGCATCACCCGTAACACTTATACAGTGATCAGTGGTGAAAGCGTTAACTAGGGGCAATCAGGGGGTTAAAACCTTTATTAGGTAGTATATGGGGGTACCTGATGCTATACAAAGCTGACGGTGAACCTAAATAACTAACAGGCTAACTAGCATCACTAGTTACACTTATACGGCGATCAGAAAAAAGATCGCTTAGTGACACTGGCGACAGGGGGTGAAAGGTTTACCTGGGGGGCGATCAAGGGGTTAAACCTTTATTAGGGGTGTTAGGGGGTACCCTGGACCTAAAGGGGCCTAACACTAACTGCCCTGACACATTTTGCAGTCACAAATGACACCAAGTTCTGTGATCAGTAAAAAATTTAACACAGCAAACAATGACACTGTGACTGGGGGTGCAGGGGGTGATCTGGGGGGTGATCGGGGGGTGACTGGGGGGTGAAAAGTGTGCCTACGTGTCCTGGTGTCAGTGTACTGTTGTGCACTTACTGTGAGATGCAGGGATGAGCCGAACACCCCCCTGTTCGGTTCGCACCAGAACCTGCGAACAGACAGAATGTTCGCGTGAACTTTAGAACCCTATTAAATACAATGGACTCGAACGTTCGAAATCTAAAGTGCTAACTATAAAGGCTTATATGCAAGTTATTGTCCTAAAAAGTGTTTGGGGACCCGGGTCCTGCCCCAGGGGGACATGTATCAATGCAAAAAGAAGTTTTAAAAACGGCAGTTTTTTCGGGAGCAGTGATATTAATGATGCTTAAAATGAAAAAATAAAAGTGAAATATTCCTTTAAATTTCGTACCTAGGGGGTGTGTATGATATGCATGTAAAGTGGCGCATGTTTCCCGTGCTTAGAACTGTCCCTGCATAAAATGTCATTTTTGAAGGAAAAAAAGTCATTTAAAACTCACTCGCGGCTATTAATGAATTGTCGGCTCCCGGCAATACATACAAAAGTCATTGATAAAAAAAAAAAAGCGTGGGGGTCCCCCAGAATTCAATTACCAGGCCCTTCAGGTCTGGTATAGATATTAAGGGGAACCCCGCCGCAAATTTAAAAAACAAAATGCATGCGGTTCCCCCAAATATCCATACCAGGCCCTTCAGATCTGGCATGGATTTTAAGGGGAACTCCACCCCAAATAAAAAAAAATGGCGTGGAGTCCCCCCAAAAATCCATACCAGACCCTTCTCCGAGCACGCAACCTGGCAGGCCGCAGGAAAAGAGGGGGGGACGAGAGAGAGCGCCCCCCCTCCTGAACCGTACCAGGCCACATGCCCTCAACATGGGGAGGATGTCCCCATGTTGATGGGAACAAGGGCCTCATCCCCACAAACTTTGCCTGGTGGTTGTGGGGGTCTGCGGGCGGGGGGCTTATCGGAATCTGGAAGACCCCTTTAACAAAGGGGACCCCCAGATCCCGGCCCCCCCCTATGTGAATTGGTAAGGGGTACATTGTACCCCTACCATTTCACGAAGAAAGTGTAAAAAAAAAAAAAAAACACACAAACACCTTGGAAAAGTCCTTTATTAAAAAACAAAAAACAAAAAAACATTCCAGCGGTGAAATTCAGTGTCCCGCGGCGATCCGATGTCCAGCGCTGTCCGTCATTGGCTGAGCCTGAGCGGACCTGATGGGGAACTTTCTCCGCAGTCTATTACATGTATAGACCCGCCCCTTCTAAAGTTCCCCATCAGGTCCGTTCAGCCAATGACTAGGTGTAAGGCTGAGGACCTGATGCGGAACATGAGAAGGGGCGGGTCTATACATATATTACACAGTGAATGAAGTTCCCCATCAGGTCCGCCCCCTCGGTATGTCAGACCCCGCCTACGTCATTGGCCTGAGCGGGGAACTTCCTTCACTGTATAATTTAAATTTACACAGTGAAGGAAGTTCCCCATCAGGTCCGCTCAGGCCAATGACGTAGGCGCGGTCTGACATACCGAGGGGGCGGACCTGATGGGGAACTTAGAGTGTGAGTGTGAATCCGTGCAATGGACCTAATCTGCCAGTAGGAACACACACCAGGGGTGTATAAATACGTCCTGTGATGAATAAGTAAGGAGCTGCCTCTACATAATTAATCCACCTGGGTGGAGTAAATGAGTAGACTCAAGGGAGGTGTAGAATTGGCGCTAATTACAATTCATGGACTTCCTTGCTCTAGAGTGCAAGTGAATATTTTATATAAATAGATACATAAATACCCCTTTTTATTATACTAGTGTCATTGGTGCCATAGTGTAACTCCTAAATGCTTCACTAATATATATGAATATGTGATAAATATAGATTGATGAGGATATAAATAATGATGAGCATAAAATAATATATATAAAAAATAAAATAATGAAATGAATAAAATATTGTGAAAAATTAAAGGTGGTAACAGTGAAAAAAATTAAACCAATGTATAAAACCATGATAGTAATAAATTAATGATGCCTGCAAAAATGTCCTGCGACTAACGATAAAGTGCAAAAAAAAATGCAGAATTGGGCAAATTGATGTGATTGTCCAATGATTTGATGCTAGATGCCCAGCAACTTTGCTAGGCAAAAAATGTTGCGACTGTGCAGAAAAGTGCAAATGCAACCTCATGCGATTTGGTTGAGCGACTATGCAATAAGGTGCAAATGCAACCTCATGCGATTCGATTGAGCAATATGAATGCAACCTCATGCGATTTGGTTGAGCGACTATGCAATAAAATGAAGTCAGACCAGACGAAACCGGTAGAGTGCACAAGCTGAATGTCACAAACACTTCCAGGATCTGTCAGCATTTGTCTCTTACATGCCTGTTTGATACAGCTTAAATGTGAGTAATATTGCTATAAGTTCAATAAAAGTGTTTTTTATTACGAAATTACACTATTTGGGATTCCTTCCTTTCCCTCTTACTCTGAGATAACACTGGGATTACCACAAAAGGACCAGGGAGATGAGACACCGCCAGAGTGCTGCACAGTGGCATATACTGTGAACAGTTTTCACCCCAAGAGGGGGTGAACATCTGGTGAGTGCGGTCTTTATTGGAGCACGTCCTGCTGTGGGCACCAGTCTTGAAGATTAAAAAAGGTCACATCACCAGGCACTGGGCACCCAGCATCTGAAAAAACTACAAAATCATTGGACAATCGTATTGCTCAATCGAATCGCATGAGGTTGCATTTGCACCTTATTGCATAGTCGCTCAACCAAATCGCATGAGGTTGCATTCATATTGCTCAATCGAATCGCATGAGGTTGCATTTGCACCTTATTGCATAGTCGCTCAACCAAATCGCATGAGGTTGCATTTGCACTTTTCTGCATAGTCGCAAAAAAATTTGCCTTGCAAAGTTGCTGCCCATTTAGCATCAAATCATTGGACAATCACATCAATTTGCCCAATTCTGCATTTTTTTTTTTTTTTTGCATTTTTTTTTTTTGCACTTTATCGCTAGTTGCAGGACATTTTTGCAGGCATCATTAATTTATTACTATCACGGTTTTATACATTGGTTTCATTTTTTTCACTGTTATCACCTTTAATTGTTCACAATATTTTATTCATTTCATTATTTTATTTTTTATATATATTATTTTATGCTCATCATTGTTTATATCCGCATCAATCTATATTTATCACGTATTCATATATATTAGTGAAGCATTTAGGAGTTACACTATGGCACCAATGACACTAGTATAATATAGGGGTATTTATGTATATATTTATATAAAATATTCACTTGCACTCTAGAGCAAGGAAGTCCATGAATTGTAATTAGCGCCAATTCTACACCTCCCTTCAGTCTACTGATGGGGAACTTCCTTCACTGTGTAATTCATGAATAGACCCGCCCCTTCTCATGTTCCGCATCAGGTCCTCATCCTGAAGCCTCGTACACACGACCGAGTTTCTCGTCCAAAACCGACAAGAAAAGTGCCGAGAGAGCTTTATTGTCGAGAAAACCGTTCGTGTGTATGGTTTTACAACGAGAAAACTGCCGTGAATCTCGACGAGAAAAATAGAGAACCTGCTCTCTATTTTCTCATCCGGATTCTAGATTTTCTCGTCGTGTTTCTCGTCGGCCTGTTTTGCGACGAGAAAATGGTTCGTGTGTATGCTTTTACGACTCTTCAAAAAGCGCGCATGCTCAGAATCAAGTATGAGACGGGAGCGCATCTTCTGGTAAAACAAGCCTTCGTAATGGAGATAGCACATTCGTCACGCTGTAAATTATCGCATCGTTTAAATGTTGTGCATTTAAATCTTCTTTAGAATGTTACAATAATGAAAACTAATGAACTTGTTTTGCTGCTGATATTCACACAGAGTTCTGACTATCTATTTTAAGGCCTCATGCCCACTGGCGTTTTTACAGCTGCGTTTTTTGCAGCTTAAAAACGCCTGTCCATGTTATTGTAAATATTTAAAAAAAAAAAAAAAAAAAAAAAAAAACGTCGGCGTTTTTGCGCGTTAGTGCGCGTTAGTGCGCGTTTTTGCGCGTTTTTTGACGCTCGCGGTTTTTTCTGCCTAATTCTGACGCTGAGGAACGCACTGGTCCTGTTTTTTTTTTTACAGCTTAAAAACGTCTATGCTATTTGCAGCTCAAAAACGTCTAGGTGGGCATGAAGCTATAGACTAACATGGACAGGCGTTTTTAAGCTGTAAAAAACGCTCAAAAACGCGGCTGTAAAAACGTCCGTGGGCATGAGGCCTAAACCTTTTTCATGCTGCTCTTAAGAAGATTTAGCTGTATTATATCGTGCAAGATCTTCAGAATATTTTAATGTTTTATATTTTTTAGACAGATGTTAATTGTAATTTGTCGATGTTTTGATAGTGATCTCCCATTTTATTTTTAAAATTTAGTTGTGTCAAGTTTACACCATATATTTTTTAAAGAACACCTTTAATGATTTTTTTGGGTGTTATCTGTCCCTTTTTTTTTTGGGGTCAAATGTATCTGCTTACTCCAAAGGTAAATAAAAAATTATTATAAAAAAACATAGTCAAGTATGAACTTAAACCAAAAAAACATTTATTCATGTCTAGAACAAAATAAATAGAAGGCAGCGCTGGAGAACCTGCTGCCATTTGTGAATCCATGGGACCCCAGAGCACACATCAACCCTGTGTGGACACTAAAATTGGGAGCTTGAGAAGCACAACAGTTGTGAGCACAATCTGATGCTGGCCTCCCAGAGGTCAGGAACAGCAGCAGGTGATATATATGTCCCAAGTCTGTGGTATTACAACAGGCTGCCTTCTGTCCGACCACAATGAAGCAAGGCCATCACTTCCTCGTCTTCTTGGCAGCCTTCCCTGAAGCCTTCCCTGCAGCCTTCCTTCTGCGTGTGGCTGGAGGCTGGGCCACTGGAGGGGTACTCGTGTCAGGAGGAGGAGAAGGAGGTGGAGGAGAAGGGGGTGGCGCAGAAGAAGAAGGTGGAGGTGGAGGAGGAGGTGGAGGAGAAGGGGGTGGCGCAAAAGAAGAAGGTGGAGGTGGAGGAGGAGGAGGAGGTTGAGGTTGTGCGACCTCACATATGGCCGTATTGGGGGTAATTCTCTCCATCACCCCCTTGTTCAGCAAGATGATGAGCAGGGGCTCGCATAGGAGGCGTTGCTCCATGCTCATCACCTTGAACTTGGCCTCAACTAGGCCGTCAATGGCCTCTTCAGGGGATGTGGGCTCCTGGAGGGTGGCATATGCCTCTCTAATAAGGGCCATTGCTGCCTCACTTGTGGTCCTGTCCCTCCTGCTTCTTTTAGGATGGGAGGCACCTGAGATCTTGTGCTTCTACTCGTTCCGGCCACCTCCTGTCTGCCACTGGGCCCTGCCACCTCCTGTCTGCCACTGGGCCCTGCCACCTCCTGGCTGACAGTGGGCCCTGCCACCTCCTGGCTCACAGTGGGCCCTGCCACCTCCTGGCTCACAGTGGGCCCTGCCTCCTCCTGCCTGACAGTTTCCAGACCCTCCTCCTGGCTGATTTCATCCTGTGTATGAAAAAGGGACATAGTTTAATATTTTGGTTTATTATTTTCACACAAATTTGAGATCATGAATGTAGCAATTTGAATGTAAATCAAGAGAAAAGACAAAGATTTTTAGGACTACATCAGATTGACTATTTTGCACCCAATTTATGGCAGACTAATGTCTATAGATCTTGATTTCACTTTTGTATCCCAAAATAGTTTAGGATTTTCATCTTGACTTATTTTTCCTGTATTAATTTTATCACAATACATTTTCATTAAATACTATACCTGGCTCCAGATGTCCAAATCAGCTTCTTCCAGGATGGCTGCCTCCTCTTGCTCCAGAGCAGGCTCAGGTTGGCTGCAGGGAAGTCTGGGGGGAAGAGTGGACAGTGATGGCCTTGCCTCAATGTGGTCATCCAGAAAGGACATCCTGCTGTAGTACCACAAATTCGGGACATACACATCTGCTGTTGCTCCTGACCTCTGAGAAGCCAGGACCTTAGAGCGTTCAGTCCTGTATGTGCCTCTCAAGCTCCAAATTTTAGTGTCCACCTGTTTTGCTGTTGCTGTGGGCACCTTGGTATGCACAAATGGGAGCAGGGTCTCCAGCGCTGCTTTTCTTACCCCTTTTTTTCTAAGTATGGGGTTTTTTGTTTCCCACAGAGCGGGCAGCTCCCTTACCCGGTCTATAAATTCCGCAAGGAATTCCTTGTCACTTATAAAGACATTCATTTTGGGTCTGCAAGCGAAAAAAAAATACCAAAAATAATGTGAGTCACACAGTCTAACCTCCTGTAAATCTTAGTCACCATATATATCCTCCAACATTCTCTAGACAGTATAGGCCACCAATTTCTCAAAGTCTCAAAATCACATACCTTAGTTCGCACGTCTGTCACTTTTACTCCTCTCTCCGCACACCGAACGTAGTATAGTCACATGTGTGTTTGCTATATATACACAACACGCATGCGTAAAACTACTCACACGTCGATCCGCACACGTCACCCACCCATGACGTTCTAAGTAACATCTTTTCCCCGCCCCTTCTCTTTCGGCGCGCAGACAGATATGGCGGATTCACAGCAGGTGTCTGCTAATTCCTCAAATAACGAGGAGGATACAAGCCCGGAGACTGAGGAAACGTCACGATCAAGGAGGAGATTCAAGGCATCTAATATGTCTTACGCGGAGATGGCGGAGATGGTGGACATATTGCTAAAGGCGGATTATGACGCAAAGCATGGGCCGTATAGCAAACCTAATCGAAGGAAGGCCAAAATCATGAAGAAAGTCGTGAAGAGTCTGAAGAAGAATTTCGGGGTGAAACGCTCAAATGAGCAGCTCAGAAAGAGGTGGTCTGACCTCAAACTGAGGGAGCCGGAGCAGTTAAGGAGCATTAAGAGAATGCTTGAAAAAAGTAAGTATTTTTTGCCCATTTTTCCTATTATTGTATTTCACAACTTGCATGTTGCTCCATGTTATTGCATTTTTCTATTGTACCTTTCAAAATGTCATAGTTTGAACTTGGTTTGGCACAGTAATCGTTCGTTACAGACACATCGTTCGGCCACTATGCACGATTTGTATACATTTTACAGGGTTTAAATTTTTTACACAGCTGCCTGTTTTTATTCAATAGTTGTTCTTACATTGTTGCCTAGATGATGTGTTTGTAAAGAGAATGAAATGCAAACTTTAATCAGTGTAAAGGAGAGGACACTCAGCAGCTGGTACCACATCTGTACTTTTGAGCACTATAGTGTGGGCCACCAGAACTGCCTTTTTTGGGTGTCCCACACAGGTGCATCAGTGAATTTTTGTGGTGCCTCCATGTATAAAAATTGCCACCAAAGGTGAATAGTAAAGAATATATTTTTTAAAAATAATGTCTTCATCTTGAAATCCCGCCCAAACAGACACTTGTCCCCCACTTCCAAGCAATGTATCGTGTTTTTTTTTTTTTTTTTTCAGTGTGATAACTATACCTTTTGTTTGATTCTCATAGGGGAGAGAAGACTGGGAGGAGAACACTCCAGGGAGCACAGGAACCCCACACCTTCTAAACATCCCCAACCTCACCAAGACCCACAACCTGAGGATGTTGAGGAAGTTGAAGAGGTGGAGGAAGGAGAAGTGCAGGAAGGAGAAGTGGATGACGTGGTGGAACTGGTCACCACAACAGGTCAGTATCTGTCACCACAGCTTCAGGTAAGAGATGTAGGCCTGCAGAGTTATAATACCTTTTGTATTTTTTTATAGGGGATGTAAATGTTGTGGTGAAAGAAAGTACACGTTTCTCTGCTGACAGTGCCCTACGAATCATACAGCAAGTGATGGAATGTAGCACAGAACTGGACAGAATTAAGCAAAGAATTCATGTGATAGATCAAACCTTTAAAGACATCCTAGATGTTTTGGGGAGAATTGAATAAGGCAACAAACCCCCATTTTTTGTTTGAGATTGTCTAAAAGCTTAAAAAAGGGGGAAGAACAATCAATCAAGCCAAAATTTGAATATGCACACAGTGTGTCAACATGTGCCATCTGCCATCAGGGGATATCCATGTACGCGTTTTGGGGGTGCAACCCCTTCCTCGTATCTCAAGTAGGTGAACTGAAGAAGGGGTTGCACCCCCAAAACACAGCCGTTGATCACCCCTGATGGCAGATAGCACATGTTGACAATAGGGATCAGGAGTCTAAAATCCCTATTGGAAATGACTTCAAATTGTGTGCATATTCAAATTTTGGCTTGGCCAGGGGTGCCAATAACCCATATTAGGACGGCCAGATAGAGACATATTTTGTGTAAGTGAATGTCTCATATTGTCAAGAGGTATCCAATGTTGTAGTTTGTTGAATGCTACTGATGGTTTTGTATTTTCGTAAAAAAAATAAAGCCGGTTTGTGGCCAGCCAAAAAATAATATACATACTGTTCTATTTACCATGTGTGTGAATGTGCACCGAGTAAAATTTTTGAACAACAACAAAGTGTAGCTTCTTTTTCAAATACGCTCTAACCTTATTTGTGTATGGATAAATAGATTTTGTGGTCTGGCTAAGGGTAGACACCTAGTATGACGCACCTCATCCCAAATTTTTTGACAAAATGTGAGAGAAGAAGTAAAGGGGACTATAGCGGTGCTAGTATTGGTATCTAGACAACAGTGGAAGACTCAATTCATTTGGTAAAAAGAAAAAGTTTTCTCATTTATTAGACAATTAATACAAAGCATTCATTAAAAATATATACATATATAAGCGTTTTCACAAAGTTTTACAATAGAGCATAACTGATATGGTGGTTATAAAGATGTTAAACTGAGGAGATCATACGTGGTCCCAACATGTTTCGCCCATCGGGGCTTCGTCAGGGGAAGTATGTCTCAAATACTCAAATACATCAAAGTAGCTATTAAAATAGACAATAGAAAAAATCATGTTAGCATATTATCAAATAGATTATATAGAAAGAATTATATAAAGTTTAGAAGATCGATCTGTAAACAGGTCCACAGTTGGCAAAAAAGGTAGCGACTTACCACCAATGAAGCCCTAGATGGATTAAATGGGGTGGAGGCAAGAGAAACCTCTACACTCTGTAGAGGAAGAGAAAAAATCTCCTCCTCGGTGTGAGACGGAACGGAACTCTGAGCAGACAAACCCTCACAGTGACCGCTTATAAGACCTAGCCAAGATAAATCAAAAAAGTATATATAGATAAACAAGTAAAAAAATTTAAAAATTAAATAAATAAGTGAAAAAAGACCCATTAAGACTAGATTAAAGGAATATAGTAGACATATATAGGCGAAAGGCACACATGATAGTCAATGGATCATAATCAAATTTAGATTAATGGTCCAATTAGCCAGATCAATTATAGGGAAACTTAGATCATTATTTAGTTAGTTATTTATATTATACTCACTTAAAATCGAAATTATGAAAAAAAAGGAGACAATAGAACAAATGGGGTGGCGCCTGATTGGTGTTAAATCCACAGGATACAAGATATCCGATTGAGGTACATTCATAAGGCAGAGACCTTCAAAGAACTTGGTCCAAAAAAGAAAGTTCCAGAAGGTGAGATTATTCTAAAAACAAAGTATAATTATTAATTACCCAAAAGTAGACATCTTAGTAAAAAATAAAGATAGTCCAATAGTGGGTATTCTCATCAGTGTGAGATTGGCATTTCAAGATTCATATGTTTTTTTATTATTTTTTATTTTTTATTTTAAATTATACATGAATGAAATGGCAGAAAGATAGCTGCATAAAATGTTAGTCAAAACAGACAAAAGAACCAACGGCCCATGCCAAGTTTTAATATTGAATAAATTGATACATTGCTTTCTGTCTTAATAAACACGCAACAAATCAGTGCCTTTAGTCAAAGAATATATGAGGAAATAACAGAAAAGCATCTACTGGGGTATCAATCATAACAATCTAAAAAGCCCAGAGAGTGGGAAGACTGACTGTGATGTTAAGTAAACAGGAGACAATGTATCAGATTCTCAGATAAACAACAAGTAGTTACCTTAAATCGGAACTGTGGATAGACATCAGGCTGTCTCACCGAACCGCTCTGGTTGGTTTACAGCCTAATACTGCCGGCTTATAAGCGATCACCAACTCGGCCGGCGTCTAACATCGCCGGCGGAGTGCGGACGTGACAACGTTTGTGCGCATGCGTCCAGAGTCCCAAAGCTGCACCAAAACTACAGGACCCAGAAGACCAAGCGCCCTAGGGGAGGGAGCTTGATCTCACGCACCAGCATCATTAGGAACAATAGGTTCCCAATGAGAGGAAGCTGGATCATGATGTAATAAAGTTGTAGTAGGGTGGAGCTTGGTACAAAAATTGTACCGAGAATGGGGATGTTGAAAAAGGCAGGACCGCAACAGAACGTATAATTGGGCAGACCCGGCAAATACGCCGGGTATGCCCTGGGCGTCCATATGAGGGCAGTGTAAGGCCCAGAGATTCCGTCACAATCAAGCACCTTGTGCATGTTCGCATTGCAAGCCCTCAAAGGCTGTCAGTGGGGTCGCTCTTATGTCAAAGATGGCGAGTACAGTTAACCATCCAAAAAAGCCGTACCCGCCAACTTCCAGGGAGAAGTTACAGAACGATCTAGGAAAACAACATAAGTTACATAATACACACAGCATATGTTTGAATTTAGACATAGATCTTTATCACAAAGAAGCAAATTTAGAAAAAACATGCCTTTATAGAGCATAATCAAATGAATAAAAAATTAATGTATTAATGAAAAATAAATGTAATATCAAAGACAGCAATAATTTAATATTATTAAATTGAATTGATATATAACTAGTGAAATTATACGGAGAAGAAGAAAAAAAAAAAGGGGGGGGAGAGGGAGGGAGGGGTAAATGAGAAAACAGAATAGTCCCAGAGCAGGTAATAGGGTATGGGGACAGACCAAGAACATTACAGGTCATTACAGATCAGCCAATCATAGGAAAGGTCTAAAGCTGAGATTTTCGTTAAACCCAGGAAAAACAGTTGCCTCTAGATTGTAAATCCAGCGAGCCTCCAATTGTAACAAAGTTTTATCAACACTTCCTCCTCTGACATGAAGTGGAATATGTTCCAAAGCCATAAACGTATGTTTTTTGCATCAAAATTATGAAATGTACCCACATGGTGGCTAACCGCTGTTTCCATTTTTCTCTTAAGGATAGGTTTAATGTGGTCACGAATTCGCTTGAAAAAAGGACACTTGGTTTTTCCTATATAGAATCCACCACATTGGCAAATGGCCATATATACAATGCCCAAAGTCTGGCATGTGATTCGATATTTGGCACGATGAATTTGGCCATTAGGGAGTGTACAAATTGAACTATTAAGTATATATGGGCACATGTCACAATGCCCACAAGCAAAGGTTCCTGGATTCAAGCATTTTGTGTTAGGGAAAGTTTCAAAGTGGCTATGGACTAGACTGTCCTTAAGAGAGGGTGCCCGTTGGTAAGTTATTTGTGGTTTACTCCCAATATATTTATTAACTATTGGATCAGCAGACAAAAGAGGCCAAAAATTCTCCACAATCTTACGGATTTTGTGGTGTTCAGTGGAGTATCTTGTAATTATTCTTACTTGATCAGTTTGAGTGGTGAACTTTTGGCCAAAAATGAGGGAACTGCGGTCTTTTTCACATACTCTCTTATAGGCTCTCTTCAAAACAGAGTGACTATAACCCCTATCTTTCAAACGAGCATATAACTCATCAGCAGCTTTTTTGAAATCTGCGTCCCGGCTGCAGTTACGTTTGATGCAAAGGTATTGGCTATAGGGAATACTGGTTACAAGTGGTGCGGGATGGAAGCTGGTCGCATGCAAAACAGTATTCCCAGCAGAAGGCTTTCTGTAAAGGGATGAGTGTAAAACACCATCCCTGTCCAGATGCAACATTAAATCAAGAAAACTGAGTTCTATTTGACTGCAAGACATAGTGAATTTTAGATTGAATCGGTTTGAGGAGATCCCCTTCATAAAGAGATCAAGCTCATCCCTGTCACCTGACCAAAAAAGGAGGACATCGTCGATGTACCTGTACCAGGATATAATCCTGTCCAGGCACACTGACGGATCCTCACTAGAAAAAAGCTCCCTCTCCCACCCCCCCAGGTACAGGTTGGCATACGATGGGGCACACTTGGTCCCCATCGCAACCCCCTGCACCTGGAGGAAGTGGGAGAGTCCGAACATGAAAACATTGTGCGTGAGTATAAATCTCAATAGCTCAAGAACAAAAGAGTTGTAAGTAGCTGAGTTAGGTCCTCTCTCTAGAAGATGGTTCTGTACAACCGCAATCCCTTGATTGTGAGGGATAGCGTTGTACAGGCCCTCAATGTCCAGGGCTACTAGCCATGTACCGACAGGAAGAGTAATTCCCTCGATAATTTTTAACAAATCTATTGTATCCTTGACATAAGATGACAGAGCTGCAACATGAGGTTGCAGATAGTCATCAATTAGTGCGCTAGCATTTTCGGTGAGACTTAAACAGCCTGATATAATTGGACGACCAGGAGGTTGAGTAAGGCTTTTATGGACCTTAGGCAAAGAATAAAAGGTTGGTATCTTGGGATCCTTTACATTAAAAAATTTCCAAGTTTCAAGATCAATAGTACCCTGTTGATAAGCTTTGAAGATAATACCACGATATTGCTTCACATAATTCTCAATTACTGTTTGTGAGATTTTCCGATAGCAAGTTTCATTAGACAAGATATCTTTGCACATATTTTCATATTGCAAGGTATCCATGATAACAAGATTCCCACCCTTATCTGCTGGCTTTATGACAATGCTACTGTTATTTTGAAGGGATTTGAATGCCTCTCGCTGTTTTTTCGTAAGGTTCATTTGATCATAATGATCAAAATTGATTTTTTCAATTTCCTTAGTTGTTTGTTGAACAAATGCCCAAATATTAGGGTTTGTATGAAGTAGTGGGAAAGTACGCGATTTAGGCTTGAATGAGGAGGGTGGGGGAAAAGACACACCGACCGCAGATATCCCCAGCATAAATGAAGAACCGGGAGCATCATCCCCGGTGTGTGCTTCCTCCCACAGATCCATCAAGTCCTCCAGAGCCTGGTACTCATTTAATTTTGAGAAAGGGGCGGTTTGGCTAGATTCGTAAGTTAGATCATTGGATGGTTTATCAAAGATACCTTTGTAGAGCAATCTTCGAGCGAAGAGGTGAATATCCTTAATAACATCAAATTTATCTGTATGGGAGTTAGGACAAAAAGAAAGGCCTAATTTAAGGATTGAAATTTCTTCCTCCAAAAGCTCATAAGAGGAAAGATTAATAATCTCCATCTCAGTATATTTAGGCATTATGTGTTGAGAGTTGGGGTCAGATCCTTGTCTTTCCCTAAAAAAATAGGGGCTAGTTTGGCATCTGATGGCGGTGCAATAGCTGGAAGGGAGGTGGTGATTTCCTGATTATTAACCTTTGAAGTGTTTGGTGTGGGCAGTGGCATAGTGTCCAACTGGCTTCCCTTAGGAATTGCGCCAGAATGTGCATAAGATGCTAATGAGGGAGTAAGTGGTGCTGCCGTTGAAATTGATTGTGTAACCATGGCTTGGAGGCCACGTGCAGTTTTTGGAGAAGGGTGAAAGGTAGAGAGGGAACGTGAATGTGAGAGGGCGGGACGCCCAGGTAACGAACGGTGCGAGGGTGCTGTGCCAAGTTGATGTCTTAGGGATTCCGTGGAGGCCGCATCTGAATTACCCTTTCTTTTTTTAGGAAGTCTATCGTCAGAAAGGTCGCGGTATATTGTGGATTGACTTGAAGAAAGAGAGGATGCAGAGGATAAATTAGTGGTTGGGTCATCTACTTTAGTATTTTTGTTGTTAGTTTGTCTATTGAAGGGTCTATTAAAGGTATTCTGTGTCCATTTGTAGGCAAATCCATTGTTATGAGCATTGATATCTCTTAAGAATTTGCCTTCCTTACCATGTATAATTTCTTTTGTATATCCTTCTATATAATCTTTTAGTTCTTTCTCTCTAGACTTAAATCTGACAGTTGTCAGAATTTGGGAGTACTCATCAAACCATTTTGTTATAAGGTCATCCAAAGCGGCCAGTTCAATATCATATTGGCCACACAAAGTGACCATCATTTGGAAAGAGCAACTTTGTAGGTTGCCCTCCCAAATTTTCTTTAAAGTGTCATCGATTTTGCGTAGATTAGGAAATATCTGAATACGTAGTCCCCAAGGGACAACTTGGTTCTCTATATATTTCTCAAAAAACTTTTTATGCCAAAATATACGGACCTTCTTTTCTAAAAGTCTCTGTAGTCTCAGAAATGCCTAGTCTAAATCTTGATCAGAGATTGCCGAGGTGTTTTGAGACTGTTGTATCCTGGTCATGAAACCTTCCCATGCCTCTCCGCAGAAGGAGGCCATGTTGGAAAAAAAAAAAAAAAAAGGGGGAAAAGAGGGGGGGAGAGAAAAGTGTATAATTCCTTAAAGAAAATTGTTTTTAATATGTAGAAAAAAAAAATGAATAATAAGTAACATATATGACATTTTTTTTTTTTTTTTTTTTTTTTACAGTAGAGTGTACCACTGTGTATAGATCATCATTAAAGCCAATTGTAATAGTTATATAACTTATTTTCTGTGTCACCAAAGGCAGACCACTGAAGAGTGTGTATTAAAACACTGTTGAACAGATAAATAGATTTTGTGGTCTGGCTAAGGGTAGACACCTAGTATGACGCACCTCATCCCAAATTTTTTGACAAAATGTGAGAGAAGAAGTAAAGGGGACTATAGCGGTGCTAGTATTGGTATCTAGACAACAGTGGAAGACTCAATTAATTTGGTAAAAAGAAAAAGTTTTCTCATTTATTAGACAATTAATACAAAGCATTTATTAAAAATATATACATATATAAGCGTTTTCACAAAGTTTTACAACATAGCATAACTGATATGGTGGTTATAAAGATGTTAAACTGAGGAGATCATACGTGGTCCCAACATGTTTCGCCCATCGGGGCTTCGTCAGGGGAAGTATGTCTCAAATACTCAAATACATCAAAGTAGCTGTTAAAATAGACAATAGAAAAAATCATGTTAGCATATTATCAAATAGATTATATAGAAAGAATTATATAAAGTTTAGAAGATCGATCTGTAAACAGGTCCACAGTTGGCAAAAAAGGTAGCGACTTACCACCAATGAAGCCCTAGATGGATTAAATGGGGGTGGAGGCAAGAGAAACCTCTACACACTGTAGAGGAAGAGAAAAAATCTCCTCCTCTGTGTATATTTTTGTGGTTCATAGTGAAATGGTTGGTATTTACTAAAGGAAAATACACTTGGCACTACAAATGCACTAAGACAAACTAGGAGACAGGAAAAAACGAAAGTTAAAAGATTAAATCAGAGTTTTATTTAGTTCTTTCTCCAAGAATATTTACACATGGCCTGGCATAGGAATTGCCCCCCTACCCGTGAAATATTCCATATATTTCAAACGAACCTCACGGGCATTTTGGGGGGGGCAAGCCAGGATGGGCAGATTCGAGGCCCGGCAGGGTATTGCCATGTGAAAGTCCTGCCTCAGGCAATATTGAGGCCATATAATTTAAGGATTTTCGGCTCAGAAAATTATGGAGCACACAGCAACATAAAACCACATAGTTCATTTTGTACTCCGCCAAGTGAATAGGAGTCATAAAAAGGCGGAACCGGCTGGCCATTATCCCAAAGGCATTTTTTACGACTCTTCGGGCCCTGGCCAGCCGGTAGTTGAACACCCTCTTCTCTGGGGTCAGCGTCCTCTGGGGAAATGGCCTCATGAGGTGCGGTCCGAGTCCAAAGGCTTCATCAGCCAAAAAAACAAAGGGGAGTCCTTCAACATTCCCTGCATCCGGGGGGGCGTGTCCGGACGTGAAGCAGGGAAGACGCGCTGCTACAGAGCTCCTGGCACCCAGCGCTGATCTACCTCCATCCTTTGCCCGATTTGCGCTATTTGGGCCCCGGTCCGCATGCATCAACCCCTGGTCATTCTCCGCTACTGCCCCGGAGGTTTTTTTTTTTTTTTCACTTTGTGCACCTTGATCCGCTTCGGGCCTGTGACTGGCTCCACACTCTCAAGGCCCTCCGCCATCTTGGGGCCTGTGGATCCCCTACCACTCCCAGCATCTGGAGGCCGTGACCTGTGAGGCCCATACACCATCCAGCCCCGTTTGTCACCCACGCTGCATCTGGAGGTCACAGACAAGAACCGCTTCTAGCGGTGTGACCGACGACTCGCGGCCTACAATCTCGGGTGCGGCCTGGCCTCCGGAGCGCAGTAAGTACCTAGCGGCCCGTATCGGACTTCAGCCCACTCGCATCCAGGCTCCCTTACCACTAGTTTGACCCCAGTTCGCCCGCCACACCACCCAAGGCCGTCAGCGCCGTACCCTTCCTCGCCCCGTACTCGAGACCGCGGCTTCGGCCTATTCACGGAGGTGCGGCAGCCATTTTCCTACACCCGAGGACAGTGTTCTATCCCCTCCACGGCCCCTCCAGCCCCTCACCGCTCGGCTTCCTCAATACATGGTGAGCCGGGAGTCCCTGTCACTTGCTCGCTATTCGGGGATCTGCTGTGGCCATATACAGATACTCTCTGCATAAATCCTCCCAGGCCCACTAAGTGCTACGGCGGCCATCTTGGTGCACCTCATCCCAAAGACTATACACAACAGGGATTTAACCAGCCTCCTCTAAGAGTGGCACTGCAATCCGCTTTGCCTATGCCCACAAACTATTACTGACCTACCTGCGCCTGGGCTGCTGACTGTTATAGTTTACTTACGGCCATTGTACCCTCCTGGTTTCTGTCTAGCACATCCTTCAGTCGCCTATGCCTAAAATATTTGCTCCCCCTGCTGGACTGGTGCCTCTGAATCACACATGGCGCTGATGGCAAGCACTTAAAACGAGCCCCGTTCTGCTCTCGGGCTCATACACACCTAGCAATGCCTTCTAAGGGATCAAGTTCCCGTTCATCAATAAACAAACGTTCTGCAAAATCCTCAACCTTACATCAAGCTACCGTCGGGTCTATCAAAAGATTCCTAGCTTCGGAGCGCGAAAGCCCCAGCACTCGGATCAACAAGACCAGAGCCTCACGATCTCTTATATCCCCAGCCTCACACGCGGCCTCCGCCCGTGAAAGCTCTCCGGCCTCTTCCTGCGGCTCAGAGTTGATGGAGGACCCCGGATCCCCCACAGGTTCTGACATGTCTTCTTTGATGAGTGAACTCAAAAAAGAAATATCGGGTATGTTTCACAATATGGAAAAATCTATCAAAAAGGAAATTTCCGCAGTTAGGGCGGACATGGCGCATTTGCTCGTCAGAGTTGAGGAGACAGAACAACGCCAAGACTCACAAGAGGTGGCCATTAAAGAACTGCAGGAGACTGTTACTCAATTAGCATACGCTCACAGAGCCTCATTATACAAACTCGAGGACCTCGAAAATCGCAAACGTAGAAATAACCTACGTATTAGAGGGCTGCCAGAAGCGACCAGAGATAACGACCTGGAACCCTCGATCCGTGGCATCCTTAATACCATATTAGGTAACTCAGTTACTGACCCTCTGCGTTTTGACAGAGTTCACCGCGCCCTGAGACCTCGCAACTTCTCCTCTGACCAACCCAGAGATGTGATTTGTCGCCTCCACTATTATGAAGACAAAAACGCCATCATGATCAAACTGCGAAACACTCCTAAAATTGACTTTGATGGAGCTACCCTTAGCATCTTTCCTGACATAGCCAAGGAGACAATTGATCGCCGCAGGGCTTTAAAAGCTCTTTTGGAGCATCTGAGGGGTGATGGGACTACTTACAGATGGGGTTTTCCTGCATGCCTAATTGCTACTAAAAAACGGTCGCTCTTCCACTCTGCGGTTCCACGAGGACCTACCTTCCTTCCTCCAGGATCTCAATTTGCCGCACACGGAGCTACCGGGCTGGCAGAATCCTATACCCACCTTTTCCGCTTCCTGTTCCCCTCGATGGCGGAAAACCCCAGCCAAGCAAGGGCGTGTCTCCAATCCTGGCTCATCTCAGAAAAATGGATGAGGCGTCTTACTGCCCACACTCACCTTCCTTGATTGTACCCAGGTTATGATGATATCAGCTTTTAGGTCAAAGGTTTAATTAACCCTATTAATCATCCTCTGTTTTCGTTTTTTGTTGAGGACCTGCTGTTATGTTTATGTGCATTTTTGTCCTGACCATTGCTGGTATCTATGAATGTTCCTTACTATTTTACAGCCCGTTAGCTTTATGCTCCTAATTCATGCCTCCACAAAGGAGTTCGTTCTCTGCCCCTCTCCTCTTGGGGTTGGTGGGAGTTGGCAATTTATCTTTCCTTCTTGAATTTTGTCTGCAACCCTTCCTGGTTGCCTGCTCCCCTCATCCCCACTGGGACCACCGCAGACCGCTGCGTGATTTTGATACCATTCCCAATCGTTATAATGGTTGTTCTAATGTTTTTCATGTATGTCTTATTTCCTCTTTCTCTTTTTTCCTGACTTTTCTCCTTCCCCCTCTCTCCGTCCCTTCCCCCTCCCCTCTCTGTTTTGCTGGCATGCTTGGCTGTATGTATTAATGATCCACTCTTTGCTGATGATATGGCTACTCTGAAGATTCTCTCGTACAATGTTAGAGGCCTTTGTGTCCCCGCAAAGAGACATAAAGTGTTGCGGGAATTGAAAAACTCTGCTTGCTCTATTGCCTTCCTCCAAGAAACCTATTTGACCCATACAACGTTAGTTAAATTATACTCACAGTATTTTCCACAATGGTATTATAGCCTGTCTGACACTAACAAAGCCAAGGGAGTGGCTATTGGGTTCAGCAAGAGTGCTTAATTTCGGTTTTCTGACATGTTAGCGGATGATCATGGTCGCTTCCTTTTTGTAAAAGGGTTTATAGGCAATACTAGTTGCACTCTAGCAAACATTTATTGCTCCAATCACAATCAACCTGTTTTCTTTAATCAAATACTCACGAAACTATCCCATTTTGCTGAGGGTATGATAGTTCTGGCAGGAGATATAAATATACCTCTGGATCCCATTATGGATACCTCCCAAGGCCGTTCGGGTATCCCATTTAAAAGATTAGCTCAGGTCAAAAAAAAACTCCTAGATCTTCAGCTTATGGACGCTTGGCGTCTCATGCACCCTAAAGAAAAGGACTACTCCCACTTCTCTAAAACGCACAATTCTTACTCTAGAATTGATAACATCTTCCTTGATCACTTTCACCTGCCTTTTCTCCACTCAGCCCACATTGGTGTTGCTACTCTTTCCGACCATGCCCCTGTTTCCATTTGCTTGGACGTGCCCGCTCTGCCTCCTCGCCCCAATAACTGGAAGCTCAATGACTCTCTCATGTCTAATCCAACAGAGGTCTCCATGTTATCTAATACCTTGTCTCAATATTTCAAAGAAAACACAACCTCGGACACCTCTCCCTCTGTTTTGTGGGAAGCGCATAAGGCCTCCATGAGGGGTACTCTTATTGAATTGGGCGCGAGGAGAAAGAGAGAGCACGGGCAACAGCTTAAACAGGTCCTACAACGAATTGCTGACCTAGAGAAAAAGCATAAACTTTCCTTACATATCTCACATCTTGAGGCCCTCACCCTTCAGAGAGAGGAGCTTAAAACTCTCCTCAATCTTGAAACCAAGCGGAAATTTCACTCTGTCTCCCAGAAAGTATACGAATGGGGAAATAAACCAGGTAGACAGTTGGCTAGATCCCTCGCGGCCCAAAAAACTCTATCCTTCATTCCCAAAATAAAATTGCCATCAGGAGAACTAGTCCACAACACCCCTCAAATTTCAAAAGCCTTCCGGGAGTTTTATGCTGACTTGTACGGTGTGGAGGGTGGCCTAGCTTCCCTACCACTGTCGGAAAAACGTAAACGTATACTCTTATCTCAGAGAGGCCGGCCTCTCCAAGCTGTCGAAGTCAGCACTTGCTGGATTAGAAGCTGATTTTTCCACTGAGGAATTTCAACACGCTCTTAAATCCTCCCCTTCAGGTAAGGCTCCCGGCCCTGATGGTTTCACCGTTCTATACTACAAAACCTTTAGTGACATCTTACTTCCTCATCTTACGGCATATGCAAATTCCATCTCCCTCAAATCTGGCCCCCAATGGGTTTCGGCTGATCAAACTGGATTTATCCCTAACAGAGAGGCCAGGGACAACTCGCTACGCGCTTTGTCCCTGATCCACTATGTGCGTAGGTGTTCCCAGTCCACCCTCCTTCTTTCTACGGACGCCGAAAAGGCATTTGACAGGGTGGACTGGGACTACCTCAAAACCACTCTCCGCTTTTTCGGTCTGGGCCCCAGAATGTTTCATTGTATTTCTTCCCTCTACTCTAACCCTTCTGCGCAAATTCGGATAAATGGCTCCTTGACCGACCCATTTACACTACATAACGGAACAAGACAAGGATGTCCTTTATCTCCTCTCCTTTTTGCTATCTCTCTTGAACCCTGTCTGGCCACAATTAGACATAATAGAAATATACATGGCATTCAAGTTGGTTGTAGATCTCATAAATACGCAGCCTATGCTGACGACGTTCTATTTTTTATTCAACAACCACGCATTTCATTACCTAACTTGATGTCGGAATTCTCTACCTTCCAAATGCTATCCAATTTTAAAATGAATCTGTCAAAATATGAAATTCTGAATATTTCGGTACCCCAACCAGTAGTTGATCAGCTGAAGCCCCTATTTCCCTTTCGCTGGGAAGCCTCACGCATGAAATACCTTGGCATATACCTAACTCCTCATCTCCACTCCCTTTTTAGATATAACTATATTCCTCTTCTTAACAACATAAGAGCTGACCTCAGAAAATGGTCCTCCCTCTCACATTCATGGCTAGGTAAGGTGAACATAATCAAGATGAACATACTCCCCTGCGTTCTCTTCATCCTACAAATGATTCCCCTAAAGATTCCTATAGGCTTTTTTACTTTATTGCAGACCATGGTTACCCGCTTTATTTGGAGGGATGGTCACCCCAGAGTCTCTAGGGAGGTCCTATTTTGGACCAAGCGCTCTGGGGGATTATCCCTGCCCGATTTTAGGACTTATTATCATGCTGTTATTCTGTCACGTATAGCAGATTGGAAATATGCCTTTGCTTCTAAACTTTGGTCACAGCTGGAATATTCTCTATGTGACTCAGACCTCTCCTCTGCTCCGTGGATACCACGGTCTTTTAGAACCCTCGCCCACAATACCTCACCTCTTACCGTATCCTCTCTAGACATCTGGGATGGCCTTCATAGGAAATTCTTATGGCCTTATAACTCCCCGCTAACTCCTCTCCTGAACCATAACTACTTTGTACCAGGATCTTTAGACCCGGGTTTCCAATCCTGGTCTCCCGGAGGCCCCCTCCTCTTGCACCATGTTTTAAACTCCAATACACTTAAACCTTTGTCTGAACTGCTAGGCCATAGACCATTAAAGTTTATGGATAAGTGGAGATACAATCAACTGAGCTGCTTTCTTCAAACACTCCCCCAACCATTACGAGGAATCCAAGAACTGAATGGCATTGAACATGTGCTCCTTCATAAGGATCCCCCTCTCCACTGTATTGCCCTATTTTACAAAGCGCTTATTAACCTACAAAGTCCTACCCACCCGCAGTATCTGACCAGTTGGGAGCGTGACCTGGGTGCCGTTCTCACAGATAAGACAAAGGATAAAGTTTTACTTCTTACGCATACCTCCTCTCTGGCTTCTTCCATGGCTGAATCTAACTTCAAACTTATCACTAGATGGCATCATACACCTGTTAAATTACACCGTATGTTTCCTTCCAACCCCCCGTTATGCTGGAGAAATTGCGGACAGGAGGCCACCCATGCTCACATCTGGTGGTTCTGCCCGATCATTCGCCCTTACTGGTCCGCGGTAATAGACCTTATTCACCAGATCACAGAGATCAAGTTACCTTTGGACCCCTGGACAGTGCTCTTCCACGCTACCTCAATGTCAATAGGTAGATATAAACGCTCACTGATTCCACACCTTCTTAATACGGCTAAGGCTATCATTCCTGTTCTTTGGGGTCAATCTACATCTCCGACCACTAAGTGCTGGCTGCAAAGAGTCTCTGACGTTAACCTCATGGAGGAACTCACCCACATTGCGAGAGACACTACCAAACAATTTACTTTAACCTGGGCCCCGTGGTCCTCCTTCCTCTCTACCCAATGTTAAAAGGAATTCATTTCTTCATCCCCCTGAACAACTCAGGTCCTTGATGTCTCATTCTCATTTATTTAAATGTTGTGGATTTTATTTCACTATAAGGTTTAAATTCACTGTTAGCACATGCCAAGTATTCATTTTTGCTGCCATGCGTGCCAACCCCCTTCCTTCTTCTCCCTCCCCCCCATCCCACCTTCCTCTCTTGCATTTCTCTCTTCCTCCCCCCTTTTGTTTCTCTTTTTGCACTTTTTATATTGTTATTTTAATTTAGTAAGTTGGGTCACTCTTAATGTCTCTACTAAATTCCTGAGTGATTATTTTCACACGTTCGCCCAGTGTACCCCTCTCTGTTCCAATGTACTTTATTTGATTGATATGCCTATATATTTTTCTCAATAAAAATATATTAAACAAAAAAACATTCCCTGCATCCGGTGGCAATGCAAGGTCATCACTCTGGAGACGGAGGGCAAACTCCGTCTGGATGAAGGATCCCCCATCGGACATCCGGCCATTCTTCCCCACATCCACATAGAGGAATTCATACCGTGCTGACACCACCGCCATCAGCACAATGCTATGAAACCCCTTGTAGTTGTAGTAGTAGGACCCAGAACGGGGTGGCGGCACGATGCGGACGTGCTTCCCGTCAATGGCTCCACCGCAGTTGGGGAAGTCCCACCGCGTGGCAAACTCCGATGCCACAGTCTGCCATTCCTGTGGCCGTGGAAGGAAGCTGTGGAGTCAAACAAGATAAAAAAAATTAGTACTTTTGCAGATAACATTGCAAGCAGATTATAATAAAATACATTTGAGCCCAACATCAATCAAAATCTCAGTTTAATGTGTTTTTAAAAAGTATAATGGAAGGCTCAAGTATCATATTCATCACCCCCTCTGATGGTCCATTATAATCAAATTTGGGGGGGGGGCTAGATGTGTTTGGCCACAGGATAGCATTGCAGGGGCGGTGCGTCCAGAGTGGGCGCTGGATCGCTGCCCCCTCTCTCCTGTGCCCATCACTCAGAACAATACATAGGTTCATGCCTTGCATTTTTTGGGTGAAAATTGCCTATCCGAGACAGGGGGGCAAATAGCCTTGGCGATTACAGCCTGAGGGATGTAATTGGCTTCATAAAAGTTAACCAGGGGGGGGAATTCCTTGGGTAAACACTGACAGGCTCCTCTGCCAATCATGTTCACCAAGTCTGTTTACCGGTAACCTGATTGGCTGATGCAACATCGAGGGCAGGAGAAGACATCAAGGACAGAAGAAGGATGGCGCTTGTCATGGATATTCATTAATGTCTGTCTGCCATCTTACCTTTCCTCCTCATGTGGTGTTCTTAGAGGCCAGAACCCTTTCACCTGGCTTCCTTTATAATCTCCTCCCAGCCAGACTCCACCCCAGGCCCTATCACAGAACACTATATTAACCTGTGCACTGCAAGCCTGCTTTGCTGATCAACGTGTTTGTTAGGCATTGTGTGTTTGAGTTCCTGCCTGCCGTGTGCTACGTCTGTCTCTCTGTTACGTTTTGGCTTGTCCCCAACTATCCCTGTCTGCTCGTGACCCTTGACCTTCGGCTTGTCTTTCGTTATCCTTGTCTGCTTGTGGCCCTTGACTTTCAGCTTGTTATTCGTTACTTCTATATCTTGTGCTGCTGCTTCCCCTCTTGTCCCCTTATCCTACGGGGCGTGAGCTAGGAGACTCTAGGGGCCGCGACCTGGACCCAGCCTGCAGCATAACATCCTCACCACTGGAGGCTCTGGAGAAGACCTGCTGGGTCTTAGACTCCGCGCCCTGGGGAATCTTGGCTCTAGCTTCCTATAGGATCCCGGTTGTGCTCCTCTGGTCCCGCTTTCCACAACCACCCAGTTTCCTATCCGCAGCAGTCAGCCATAGGGTTCACTACCTTGCGGTGCACTCCTGTCCCCCTACGGTGTGCATCTGTCACCTGGCCGTAGGTGACCTGACAGCGCTGACCAGAAGAAGGTAAGTGCAGGGCTGGGGGCAAACTAGCTGCATTTGAGGGGGGGAAATGGCTGCATTGGAGGGGGCAAAATGGCTGAATTGGAGGGGGCAAAATGGCTGCATTGGAGGAGGCAAACTGGCTGTATTTGAGGGGGCAAACTGGCTGCATTGGAGAGGGCAAAATGGCTGCATTTGAGGGGGCAAAATGGCTGCATTGAGGGGGCAAACTGGTGGCGTTTAATAGGCACAGTCGCAAAAATGGAGGAAGTTTATATATTTAATTTGGGGGTGCCCCCCCCAAACATTTGGAGCAGCAGTCGCCACTGCTGGAGAGGTTAGTGAAGGGAAATATGCATGTAGGAGAAAAAAGGGGCATTTAAAAGCTTCCAGCATGCATGGGGACAAAGGGGACATTCTCAGCATATTACAATCATGGCAATTAGGGAAGGATGAAAGAAATAAAATACATTAGCATACATGAAATACATAAAATGTGATGTTAATGGAGAAAACTCACTGCAGCATGGCCAACGTTGAGTTCCACCTGGTGGGCATGTCACATATAAGGCGGTTCTTGGGCAGGTTCAACTCCTTTTGCAGCTCAGCCAGGCGAGCACTGGCATTATAAGATCTGCAGAAATGCACACAGACTTTCCTGGCCTGCCTCAGGACATCCTGTAAGCCCGGGTACCTGCCCAAGAACCGCTGCACCACCAGGTTAAGGACGTGAGCCACACAGGGCACATGGGTCAGTTGTCCCTGTCGGAGGGCGGAGAGGAGGTTGGTGCCATTGTCGCAAACCACCATTCCTGGCTTAAGCTGGCGTGGCGTCAACCACCTCTCGGCCTGGCCCTGCAGAGCAGACAGGACCTCTGCCCCAGTGTGGCTTCTGTCCCCCAAACACACCAGCGCAAGCACGGCATGGCATCTTTTTGCCTGCGTACTTGCGTAGCCCCTTGAACGGCTACGGAGCACCGCTGGTTCAGAGGACAAAGCACAGGAAGAGGCCATGGAGGAAGAAGAAGAGGAGGGGGTGGAGGAGAGAGGTGTGTCACAACCAGTAGTAGCATTTTGGAGGCGTGGCGGTGGAACAACCTCCAACACTACTGCACCTTGTCCTGCATCCTTCCCAGCTGCCAAAAGAGTGACCCAATGGGCCATGAAAGAAAGATAACGTCCCTGTCCATGCCTGCTGGACCATGAGTCAGCGGTAATATGCACCTTACCGATGACCGCCCTGTCCAGCGAGGGCAAGACATTGCCTTCCACATGCCTGTAGAGAGCCGGAATAGCCTTCCGTGAGAAAAAAATAGGATTTTTTACTCACCGTAAAATCCTTTTCTCTGAGTCCATGGACCGACACAGCTTCTCTATTGACAAAGTGGGTATTATCCGTTAATTAGGAGTGACTAGTCAGAAAAACTTGTAAAAAGTGTTGCATCACACCTTCTACAGTACCGCCCAGGGGGCGGACCCTCTGGGTATACCCTCTCAGTCTGCATCTTCGCAGATCAGTTCGTCAAAAAGCAGTACAAACTTAAAAGGCGGGGTGGGTGCTGTGTCGGTCCATGGACTCAGAGAAAAGGATTTTACGGTGAGTAAAAAATCCTATTTACTCTTTCATCCATGGACCGACACAGCTTCTCTATTGACAAAGTGGGACGTCCCAAAGCAGTGTCAGAGAAAAAAACGAGGGGTGGTAACAGCATAAAAATAAACTTCACCCCAAACACAAAACAGCACTCCTCCAACGGAGGAGTTGCAACTCTAAACAGCCGCTTGCAAAACCTTGCGGCCAAAAGAGGCATCCGAAGATGCACCTACATCAATTTTGTAGAATTTTGTGAGTGTGAGCGGACGACCAAGTCGCCGCTTTACATAATTGGGAAACAGACGCTTGATGTCGGAAAGCCCAAGAGGCACCTATTGCCCTGGTCGAATGCGCCGTGACAGGAAAGGGGGGCGCCTGACCCTTTAAGGCGTAAGCCTGGATTACTATCTGTCGGATCCACCTAGAGATGGTGGCCGATGAGACTGCTTGGCCCTTCTTGGGACCAGCCACCGAAACAAACAGTGAGTCTGACTTCCGGAACAGGGAAGTAGCAGATAGGTATACTCTCAAAGCTCGGACAACGTCCAAGGAATGCAACGCCGACTCCTTAGGATTCGACGGCTGAGGACACAAGGATGGAAGTACAATGTCTTCGTTGAGATGAAAAGCCGAAACGACTTTCGGAAGAAGGGAAGGCTGCGGCCGCAGCACCACCTTATCCTTGTGGAAAATCAAATAGGGAGCCTTGCAGGACAAGGCTGCCAGCTCAGAGACTCGTCTAACTGACGTAACAGCCACTAAAAAGACCACTTTCTGAGAAAGTGTCAACAGGGGAATATCTCTAATATTCTCAAACGGTGCCTTCTGAAGCCCTGAGAGGACCAGGTTCAAGTCCCACGGAGGTAACGGGGGACGGACCGGAGGGGCCACATGTCGGACCCCCTGCGCAAATGTACTCACGAGAGAGTGAGTCGCCAGGGGTCGCTGAAAAAAGACAGCCAGGGCAGATATCTGTCCCTTAAATCGTACTTAGGGCAAGCCCTTGGTCCACCCCATGCTGTAAAAACAGCAGGATTCTGGAAACCAAATAGGTACGCGGATGCCATTTCATTTCCTCACACATGGAGATGTAGGCCCTCCAAGTGCGGTGATAGACCTTCCTAGAGGACGGTTTTCGAGCACTTCTCATAGTAGAGATTACGGAGTCTGACAGGCCCCGGTCTCTCAGTACCTGGTTCTCAACAGCCATGCCGTTAAAGCCAATGGCTGTAAAGCAGGATGGAATATGGAACCTTGCGATAGCAGGTCCTTCCGTAGTGGTAGGCGCCAGGGGACGTCTGCTACCAGACGTACTAGATCGGCGTACCAAGGACGCTGAGGCCAATCTGGAGCGATTAGGATCATTGGAATTCCCTCTGCCTCCACTCTGCGGAGCAGAAGAGGAAGAAGCCTTAAGGGAGGGAAGGCATAGATTAGCCGATACTGACCCCACGATGCTACCAACGCGTCCGTTGCGTCTGCCCATGGGTCTCTTGACCGGGCCACAAATCTCAATACCTTCCGATTGAGTCGGGAAGCCAGAAGATCTACGTCTGGTGTGCCCCATCTTTGGCAGAGGAGTTGGAACACCTCCGGGTGTAAGGACCCTTCTCCCTGGTCCAGCATCTGGCGGCTCAGGTAGTCCGCCTGCCAGTTTTCCACACCCGGAATGTACACGGCCGACAGTGCCGGTACGCTCCTCTCTGCCCACTTCAGGATGCGAGCGATCTCCGATGTTGCAGCTGAGCTTCTTGTTCCTCCTTGATGATTGACATATGCCACTGCTGTGGCGTTGTCTAACTGGATCCTGACTGGACGCCCTTGCAGCCTCTGAGACCATTTGAAGAGGCACAGCCTGATCGCCCGGATTACCAGGACATTGATCGGCAGGAGGGCTTCCTCTGGGGTCCAGCAACCTTGCGCCGACTGAACACCCCAGACTCCCCCCCAACCTGTAAGGCTGGCGTCCGTCGTGATCACTATCCAGTAAACCGGAAGAAATTACTTCCCGGCCATTAGAGCCGGTGCTGTCAGCCACCATACCAGGGATCTCCTGACTATGTGGCTCACTCGGATTTGATAATCCAGAGATGATGGACATCTGTTCCATCTGGACAGAACTTCCTTCTGTAACACTCGAGTGTGGTATTGAGCATATGGAACTGCCTCGAAGGAGGCTACCCTGAGGCCCAACACTCGCATGCAAAAAACGGAGTGACGACCAATTCCTGGAAGTCAGCTGCCGTACTGCAGCCCGGAGGGTCTGCAACTTCTCCACAGGGAGGAATACCTTTGCCTCTGAAGAATCCAGAATCAACCCCAGGTACCCTAGGCGTTGAGTGGGCACCAATACTGACTTTTGCGTGTTTAGTATCCAACCACAGTCTCGAAGAGTCTGACAGGTAATGGACACGCTTACCTCTAATTCTGAGCTTGAAGGGGCCTTCAGCAGAAGGTCGTATAAGTAGCCTGTGATAGCGATACCCCGCTGTCTTAGAAGTGCCAGAATCGGAGCGAGCACCTTGGTGAACGTCCTGGGTGCTGAGGCAAGGCCCAACGGGAGGGCCACAAACTGGTAGTGGTCCTTCCCGATAGCAAATCGCAGAAACCTCTGGTGTCTGGAGTATATGGGGACATGCAGGTATGCGTCCTTGATGTCCAAGGAGGCCAGAAAGTCCCCCGGATGGAGAGCCGTGACTACAGATCGAACCGACTCCATCCAAAAACTTTGTACCTTCACAAAGCAATTGAGGGCTCTGAGATCCAAGCTTGGACGAACCCCCTCCTTCTTCGGCACAATGAACAGATTTGAGTAAAAACCCCGTTCCAGTTCTGGAACTGGAATAACTACCCCGCGTTCCAGTAGACCCTGGACCGCCCCATACAGGGCCTCCCGACGGGTCGGTAGTAGCTGGAGATTGGAGGTGTTGAATCTGTCCGGTGGACAAGAGAGAAACTCTATCTTGTAGCCTGAGGAGATTACTTCGCAAACCCACCTGTCGGAGATTAGTGCTGTCCACTGAGTCGCGAATTTGCGAAGACGTCTCCCCACCCGAGAGCTGGGTGGGGGTGGACCTTCATGCGGACGCAAATTTGTCCGCAGGCTTATTGGGTATGCGGGACCAGGGACGCTTTTGTCCTTGGGCAGGCGCTTTATCGGCCTGGGGTCTTTTCCCTGTCGCCCTAGGGGGACGAAAAAAACACTTGTGCGCAGTAAAGGAGGGCCCTTGCCCTTGGCGTGGCCCCTTATCCTTGCTAATTTGGGGAAGCAAAGTGCTTTTACTTCCTGTGGCATCCTTGATGATGTCATCCAGAGAAGCCCCAAAAAGTCTGTCGCCCTTAAAAGGCAGATCCAACAGGGCTTTCTTGGAAGTCTGGTCCGCAGACCCGCCTTTTAGCCAGATCAGGCGGCGTATTGCTACTGCATAAACCGAAGTTTTAGACAGCAGGGGAATAGTATTCATGTCTGACTCGCAGACAAACCTAAGGCCCTGGACCAACAGGTCGGCCAATGTTATCTCATCAGGAGGAGCATCTCGCTCCTTAACCCCTGGAGTAGCAATCTTGCCCATTCAGTAAGTGTGTGAGACACTAGGGCCCCCGCCAATGCCGGGCGTACTGCCGAGCCTACCACTGAGTATAGGTAGCAAGCGAGTGCTTCAGCCTTCTTATCCACAGGGTCCTTGACAACAGGAGCCCCTTCTACAGGAATTGTGGTGGCTCTATTAAGTCTGGACACCGGAGGGTCCACTATAGGGGGGAGAGGTCCATTTCTTCAGAAAACTCTCCTCAAAAGGGGTACCGTACCGCAAACCTCTTTGGGGCTGTAAAGACCCTCAGTGGGTTCTCCCATTCCTTGTATAAGAGTTTATCAAAAGACACACAAGGGAACACCTTAGCAGTGCGGGCAGGTCTATGAAACCCAAGTGGACCGGAGTCTCTGCTGCTTCTGCAGTATTTTCCAATTTTAGCATATCCCGCACTGCAGTAATAAGGTCAGATACCAAAGCCGTCTCGCGTACTGACCTGGACTTTGAGTCATTCTCACTGTCCGGTCACGGTCTGTAGTCTCTGATGCGTCAGAATCTGGGCCCCGAGCCGTAGCTGGACCTGGTTCTGCACCAGAATTATCCCCAGAAGCTTGCAGGGGATGGGGCGTTTACTACCCCCTGTATTCCCGTGTGCTGCTTCCACCCTGGCAGCAAACGCCTCTAGGATTGCAGTCATAGCGTTCATAGACACCTCAGGGGCACCAGCTGCTAAATCTGGTGTTTCAGGGGAGAAGACATCTGGCTCAGATGCCATGCTGACCACACGCTGACACTCACAGGGCTCCAGGCAAGATATCAATAGGCCACCCTCCTGTGCTGCAGAGAGGCCAGGTCACCCAGAGGACTCACCACCCTGGATAGGTACTGCTATGCTGCGCCTGTGATGCTGTCCTGCTGCTGCTGTGTCAGTCTGCTTCTTTTATCAGCACTTCCTGTGTGAATTTTCGCGCCAGTGTAATGCACCCTAGAGGCCATAGGCTCTCGAAAAATGGTTGCCAAAAACGTCTGTATGGAAGATAATGTGGGCTCTAAGAAAATGGCCGCCGACAGAAGATAGAGGTCAAGCAGCCATAGCCCACAAAAAGATGGCCGCCGAACGGCAATATCTGCATACAGGGTGGACAAACATGGCCGACGATCAGCTGATAGGGGCCAGTGGGTGTGGCCGAACCACAGGAAGATGGCCGCCGGGCAGTCACAAGAGGCCAAACTTAGCATGGACCACCTCAAAATGGCCGCCGACAGCATGGAGGAGGAAGGACACAAACACAGGTAAGCAAAAATGACATTTCTTTTAAATGTTAGTTACAGCCAGCCCCGCTCCAGTGGGACCCCCTAGGTGACCCCCAGCACCCAGCAACCTTTAGCTAGAAGCCCAGGGAGGAGGGAAAGGCAGGGAGAGAGGGAAGAAAGGGGCCACAACCACTTACTTGATCTCTCCAGGAATGTCCAGCTAAATCACCCAGCCGAGGCAGGGGAGTTTTACTTACCTATCCTGCATGTATTCTGCTGGAAGACATTCCAAACAGATCATCGTCCGCGCACGGAAGGTGACTGTTGGCCAGGCATGCTGTGATTGGACCCAGAAGGGACGATCATATGTATGCCCTGGAGCATGACGCTCACCGGACAGGCTGCTGCGACTCGGCCGTAAGGTCAGCCGAAGCTGAGCGGTCCGATGCAAGCCTTGGAGCGTAAGCTCACCGGCCAGGCTGCTGCGACTCGGCCGTAAGGTCAGCCGAAGCTGAGTGGTCCGATGCAGGCCCTGGAGCGTAAGCTCACCGGCCACCCGTGGAGCGACGGGCATGTCGTGGAAAACCCAGCGCGTAGCTAGGGTCGGCACACGCTCGATGGCCGAAACTGGGGAGACTACAAGGATCGAGGATCCAGCCTGTCACCCAGTCGGCAGTTGATCGAAGATCGCAGGAAACAACAAATGTAGCAAAAAAAATTAATATATTATATCTTTTTTCCCCGGACCAATGGGCCCGAAGGGAGCCATGTCCTACTCCTTGCTAGACAGAAAAAACTGATCTGCGAAGATGCAGACTGAGAGGGTATACCCAGAGGGTCCGCCCCCTGGGCGGTACTGTAGAAGGTGTGATGCAACACTTTTTACAAGTTTTTCTGCCTAGTCACTCCTAATTAACGGATAATACCCACTTTGTCAATAGAGAAGCTGTGTCGGTCCATGGACGAAAGAGTAAGTGGCGTTTGGGAACCTGCCACTGAGGAACCGCACATTGCACAAACTCACGGAAGGGGGCCGAGTCTACCAACTGAAAAGGCAGCAGTTGAAGCGCTAGCAATTTAGCCAAGCTAGCATTCAACCACTGGGCATGTGGATGGCTGGGAGTGAACTTCTTTCGACGGTCCAGCAGCTGGGGCAGGGAAATTTGCCTGCTAGAATCGGACGTCGGTGTACTGCTAGCAGAGTGGCCGCAAGTACTTGGCTGTGACACACCTAATTCTACACCTTCATTCCTCTCAGTGCATGTTTCAGAGAGGACTGAAGTTATAGTGGGGTTGGAGATCCCAGCTGATGCGGTGCAAGGAGAGGTCCGCTTTGTTCTTTGGTGTGGGTCTTTGAGGTAGGCTTGCCAACGAGCTGCATGGCAGGTCAACATATGTCTGGTCAGGCATGTGGTACCCAAGCGGCTGATGTTTTGGCCACGCGATATACGCTTGAGACATGTTGCAAACAGCAGCTGTGCGATCTGATGCACTAGCCTCAAAAAAGGCCCACACCAAGGAACTTTTTGAATGACGGGCAGAGGCAGCGCCCTGCACAGGCGGAGCTCTGCGGTGTGATTCCGTCGGTGTACTGCCCTTACGCTGGCCACCAAAGGGCATCCTGCCTCGTTGGAGATGTGCCTCCTCCTCATCCTCCTCCTCCTCCTCCTCCTCTCTCCTATTAGGCACCCATGTGGAGTCAGTGACCTCATCATCCCCTCCCTCCTCATCACTGGAGCCAATCTGGCAGTATGCTGCAGCTGCTGGAACATGACTGCCAGATTGGTGTCCTTCTTGAGCATCCCCTCTGTCTGCTCTCACGCTACTGCCTTCCTCTAGCTGGGTTTCATCATCAGACCCTTCGAAACGCTGGGCATCCTCCTGGAGCATGTACCCAACACTGTGCTCAAACAGTTCGGGGGACTCCTCAGGAGGAGGACATGGTGGGTCTAGGGAAGGAGTGACTGATGAGTCTGACATTGATACCAGGGAAGAGGACGCTTTGGCAGCTGCTTTGCCAGTACCCTGAGCCTGGGTGAGAGAGGATGAGGAGGAGGGCTTGGTCATCCACTCTACCAAGTCTTCGGCATGATGTGGCTCAACATGTCCAGCTGCCGAAAAGAAGGACAAGCGTGTCCCATGGCCATGTGCTGATGACAATGCACCGCGTCCACGACCAGCACTGTTGCCCCCAGACACAGAGCCTGCTTGCCCTTTTTTATTGCCTCCTGACTGTCTGCCTCTCCTTGTTTGCCTTCCAGACATTCTAATGGATGGCCTGCAGGGAGATGGGAAAAAAGCAATAAGGGCTACCTTCAGGTGTCCTTCTCTGTCCCTTTACTTAAGGATTTCTAAATATGGTTGAGGATGATTGCTTTGGCACAGAATAGCACAATGACAATTTCCCTGACTGTCCTTCCCTGTCCCTACAAACAAGGTTTAGCACAGTAAAACACACTGACACTCTCCCTACCTATAGTTTTCTGTCCCTATAAAAAATGTTTTTTTAAAGATGGTTGATGAGGAATGCTTTAGCACAGTATAGCACAATGAGAATTTCCCTCACTGGCCTTCCCTGTCCCTACAAACAAGGTTTAGCACAGTAAAAACACACTGACACTCTCCCTACCTATCCTTCTCTTTCCCTAAACTAAAGGAATCCAGGTTAAGCAAGAAAAAAAAATGTCACTGTCCCTGCCTATGCTTCTCTTTCCCTGCTCCGGAACACACTACACTAGACCGCCGTGCTGGCGGCCTTTTTTAGTGTGGGGCGTGTACTAAACACCCTCAGCAATAATTGGCCACAGGCATCCTGCCTGTGGCCAATCATTGCTCTCCTCGCTGCCGGCGCTGTGATTGGCCAAGCATGCGGGGTCACAGTGCATGCTTGGCCAATCACAGCGCCTGGGTGACACTGCGATGGCGTAGTGCATTGTGGGCCGCGAATTAGGCGCGAACGGCCCAATTCGTTCGTTGTTCGGCGAACGATCGAACAGCCGATGTTCGAGTCGAACCTATGTTCGACTCGAACACCGAGCTCATCCCTAATAGATAGACAGGCTGATAGATGAAATGATAGCTAGATAGATAAACTGATAGATAGATAAACTCTATCAGTAGATAGATAGATAGACACACATAGATAGACAGAGCAATAGATAGATAGATAGATAGAGAGTGTATCTATCAGTAGATAGATAAATAAAATGAGAAAAAAAACTCTAGTTTGTGGGATTTTGGAGGCAATATAAAAAATATGAAAAAAACTCAATTAAAATTTCAAAATATTTATTTATACACATGCCACATAACGCGGACACATATATGAAAAAAGAACAAATGGTACAAAAAAGCACATATATATGAAAATTATACAGAAACTACATAGATCTGACATGATACAAATCTTCCGAAGATGAATACAATAGCCTGAGTTGACGGCTCCAGCCAGAAGCAGATCAAGGGAGGCTTGTCCAACGCGTTTCAAACTGTAAACGTCCTTCTTCAGGTTATTCAAATGCATTCACTTCTACAAGAATAAATTTTCTATTAAATACAGAAACAATAAAATAATTTTCACTTTAATTTCAACTGTTATATGGAATACAGCGAAACCGTAAAAAAACTTACACAAAAACTCATATGAAAAAATGTTCCATCAATGCTCCCATATGTGCATCTCAGGTTCCAGTAACACTGTGTTGTGGAATCCCCGATACCCTCAAAGTTCCAGGAAAACATTTTCCATCAGAAACAAGTCCATATAAGAAGTACGGACATATGAAAAAATTGGTCCAAGATAGGTGCCTTAAATAAAAAATAACATACATAGGTATGAAAGTAATTCCATTGGAGAGTGAAATAAATCTCCCTAAAGAAAATGGATATGGTACCTGTAGATGGAAAGTGGAAATCTACAATTCGGATTCATCAGGTAATATAACTCATATAGGAGGACAAAAAACCAGTGGATTCTTGAGTCCAAAGATATATGTCCTAAAACATCAAAAAATATATATGAAATAGGATAAAAATTATTCTATCCATCAAAAAGAGAGAAGAAATTCCTCCCTCTCCTAGGTGGAACTTTTAGAATATTACCTGTCAAGAGGATCAAGAATCACGATTGATATCCAGAAAAGGTTCCATGCAACAGAGGTCCATACAGAAACATCCTCTGCCTGCCAGCAGAGGGAGAGAATGACACCATATAACTTCTTTGGCGTCCTATATATCCCTCTGCTGTGTCTGGTTGGTCCAGACAGAGTCACATGACGCACCTGCTCATAAAGCAGAGCGTCATGTTGCCATGGATACGCCGCATTTGCCACGCCAGATCACGTCCAGCGCCGGTCACATGACGCAACCGCACCAATCAGCGGCGCGTCTGCCATCGGCGCATAGAGGCAGCAAAATAAGGCAGCGAAGCCGAAAAACTGGTCCACGGTCCCATTACATGCCCGATGTGATGCCATCCATCGCGCCCCGCTAAAGAGAAGGGCACGATGAGTGACCACAGAAGCCCGATCAGCCCCAATTCTGGTCCGTTCCGCACCGCAGGAAGTGCAGAAACGGCCATCTTGAATGTGGGCAAATTTAGGGGATACCGATATAAAGGGTAAAAAAGATGGTGCTGGGTTGTGATGGGACAGTCAGACATGGAGTAACAGTGTGAACTGGTACCCAGGATATAGATCCTTCCCCCAGAACAATGATATGGACGGGGTGCGGGCCATGGACTATTACCACCGGTGCCGTTTTTAACCTATGATAGGAATATGTCCCTAACAAGGAAAAAATTGATAGGGGGCAATTTCCCATGGGGAAAACCCCCTCCCCGGCACCGGATATGAACATGTAAAATCGGAAAAAAGGGGAATACTGGATAGAGAGATATGACGGGCCACCCCAAAGACATACCTCTGGTTGTGTCACTGACCAATTGGATGCATGCATGGGAGCATATCAAGAAATCCCTTCCGCCCAGGGGATCAAATATACCTCCGCAGAAAAGACTGTTAAGAACATTCAACATACAAAATACATATAAACAACAATCTATATATATCTCAAACCCCACATGTGTGTCAATGTGTCTAGAAAAAAGAGAGATCATCCTGTATCCATTGATATGGAGAAAAGCTGGAATAACAGAGATAATTAAAAATTGAGAAATCAATTTCAAAACAAGGATGGGTGGGACATCAGGGTATATCAATAAAAGGAAAAAACCCAAAACAGAAACAGAAACAAAGCTAATCAGTCTTTCCAGAGCTAAAGCCCTCCAGGAATGGACGAAAACTTTCGACTTCATTCAGACCTGGGGGCGTGGTTGCCCTAAGGTGCCTGATCCAGCGCATTTCCCGCTGGAGCAGGACCTTATTCCAATCCCCCCCCTACATGGAATATGAATCCTTTCAATGACTGAAAAAATTACATTAGGCATTCTGTACCTATGTTTTTTAGCTACGTGTCTCCCAAGAGGCAAGTAGAGATTCCCTATCCTCATGCTATGTATATGTTTTTCCACTCTCTTCCCTAATTCCTGTCTTGTTTTTCCGACGTAAAATGATCCACACTGACAGACCATCAAGTAGACCATACCTTGTGTCTTACAATTGGCAAAATGCCTAAATGTGAAGGTCTCCCCATTGGGTAAAGTGAGCGTGGATCCTCCGCCAATGACAGTACATTGAGAGCATGCCCCACAAGGATAGGTCCCAAAGATTTTGCATGGGTATTTTCTAGCCTCTCCCTTGTATTCACTTTTGACCAACATGCCACCGATGGATTCTGCCTTTTTGAAAGTGATCACTGGTTTGGATGGTACTAGTGTCTTAAGGATTGGATCCTCAGTAAGGATGGGCCAGTATTTGGTTAGAATCTGTCTGATTTTCTTATGCTCATTGGAGAATTTGAAAATTATCCTTGAAGTATCATCTTCCTGAGTTTTTTTCTTAGAAGTTTTGAAAATCAAAGTGTGTCTTTCCATTCCCTTTACTCTGTTGAAAGCTTTCTTTAAGGTGGATCTACTATAACCTCTCGCTAGTAGGCGGTTACTTAGCTCATTAGATTCAAATTGAAAATCCTCATCTGATGTACAATTCCTCCTGATTCGGAGGAACTGGCTAAAAGGTATGGATTCTTTGAGTGTTGTTGGGTGGAAACTGGCTGCGTGCAACATCCGGTTGCCAGCCGTCTCCTTCCTAAACAGTCTGCTTTGGACTTTTCCCTGTATATCTTTAGATATAAGGATATCGAGAAAGCTGACTTTCTCAAAGTCGTAGGACATAGTAAAGAATAAATTTAGGTTGTTGGTATTCATAAGTTCCAAAACTTTCTTGAGCATATCTTCAGGCCCATCCCAAATAATGAAGATGTCGTCTATGTAGCGCTGCCACATAAGAATGTGGCAGGCACACAGACGCATCATCCCCCAGGAGGAAGTCCTTCTCCCACTCCCCCAGGTACAGGTTGGCATATGAGGGTGCACAGCACGTCCCCATAGCCACCCCCTGGAGACAGACAGACAGACAGACAGACACAGAGAGTCTGTCTGTCCATTTATGTGTGTATCTATCTATCTATGTGTGTATCTATCTATCTATGTGTGTATCTATTGCTCTGTCTATCTATGTGTGTATCTATCTATCTATGTGTGTATCTATTGCTCTGTCTATCTATGTGTGTATCTATCTATCTATCTGTTTATCTATCTATTTATCTATCTACTGCTTGTGCTGGTGTGTTTGGGGGACAGGAGCCACACTGGGGCAAAGGTTCTGTCAGCTCTGCAGGGGCAGGCCGAGAGGTGGTTGATGCCACGCCAGCTTAAGCCAGGAATGGTGGTTTGCGACCATGGCACCAGCCTCCTCTCCGCCCTCCGACAGGGACAACTGACCTATGTGCCCTGTGTGGCTCACGTCCTTAACCTGGTGGTGCAGCGGTTCTTGGGCAGGTACCCGGGCTTACAGGATGTCCTGAGGCAGGCCAGGAAAGTCTGTGTGCATTTCCGCAGATCATATAATGCCAGTGCTCGGCTGGCTGAGCTGCAAAAGTAGTCGAACCTGCCCAAGAACCGCCTTATATGTGACATGCCCACCAGGTGGAACTCAACGTTGGCCATGCTGCAGCGGCTGAACACGCAGCAGAGGGCCATCAATGAGTACCTGTGCGACTACGGCACCAGGACAGGGTCAGGGGAGCTCGGGTTTTTTTCACCATGCCAGTGGGGCATGATCAGGGATGCATGCACTGTCCTGGCACCATTTGAGGAGGCCACGAGGATGGTGAGCAGTGACAATGCATGCATCAGTGACACTGTACCTCTTGTCCACCTGTTGGAGCATACACTGCGTGGAATAATGGACAGGGCACTTGAGGCAGAACAGAGGCAGGAAGAGGAGGACTTCCTTGCCTCTCAAGGCCCCCTTTACCCAGACAGTGTTACTTCTGTCCCACCCATCACACAGGAAGAGGACGAGGACGAGGACGAGGACGAGGATTGTGTCAGCATGGAGGTGGAGCCTGGCACTCAGCATCAACAGCAGCAGTCTTTTAGGGATGATTTACAGTCCCAAGAAACCCGTGGACTTGTACGTGGCTGGGAGGAGGTGGCTGCGGATCATGTCGTCCTTAGTGACCCAGAGGACTCCGGACTGAATGCCTCAGCTAACCTACGCTGCATGGCCTCCCTGATCCTGCAAAGTCTGCTGAAAGATCCTCCTATTCTTCGGATCAAGGATCCACGGTACAAGGGTAAGGTTGCGGACCTTATCTTGCCGTCGCAGAGGGAGCAGAGGATGAGACATCTCCGGGAGGCCTTGCAGAAAGGTCTGTGCAACGCGTTCCCAGAGACTGGGAGGATACAAACTCCTGGTCCTGGACAACGAGTTGCTGAGGCTTTGGTCAGTAGCAGAAGGAGCGGTGGAGAAGGTGGCCGTCTGACCGATGCGTTCAGACAATTTTTTAGTCCGCAGCCCTAAGGTATGATTGGTTCCAGCAACCATCGCCAGCGTCTGATATACATGGTGCAGGAATACCTAGGGGCAAGGTCAGACTTTCCCACTGAAAATCCTCTGGCTTACTGGGTCTTGAGGATGGATCACTGGCCAGAGCTTGCACAGTATGCAATTGAGCTACTGGCCTGTCCTGCATCCAGCGTTCTTTCGGAACGCACATTCAGTGCTGCTGGAGGCTGTCACCGATCACAGGGTGCGCCTGTCCACCGACTCGGTTGATCGACTGACCTTCATAAAGATGAATCAGTCTTGGATCACCACCAGCTACCAGGCACCTGAAGCTGATGTAACAGAATAATTTTGAAATGTCACATCCCTTCAAGACTGCCTATGCTGATGCTGAGTGACTGTCCTGTTATGTTGACTGACTATCCTCTTCCTCCTCAATAAACCTGATGATAGCTTGGAAGAACATTTTTGTTTCTGGGTGCCACCACCAGTGGCTAAGGCCCAATTTTTCAGCCCCTGTTTAACAGGGGCATGGAATTACAATTTTTTATGCAATGCTTTGCAGCAGGGCTCATTCCTGCACTCCAACTAGAGTGTTTGGGAGAGGTTGCAGTGTCGTGGCACCAGTACCAGTGCCTAAGGCCCAATTTTTCAGCCCCTGTTTAACAGGGGCGTGTAATTAAAATTTTTGATGCAATACTTTGTTTAACAGGGGCATGCAATTACAATTCTTGATCTAATAATTCACTGCAGGGCCCATTCCTGCACCCACCAAGAGCAACTGTGAGGGCTTACAGTGTTGTGGCAACACCACCACCACCAAAGGCCCAATTTTTCCTACCACTGTTCAACAATGGCATGTAATTACAATTCCTGATATAATAGTTCACAGCAGGGCGTTCCAGCGCCCACCAAGAGTAACTGAGGGCTTACAGTGTTGTAGCGGTGACTTGAGGAGGAATGGGAACATCTCCTATACTTAGAGGGGGGATGTGAACGTCCTCTGTGATGATGGGTCCTAGACGGAATGTCGCGTCTTGACCTGGAGGATGAATGGTGATGATGATTTGTATTCGTTTGTTGTAGATCGTTACATACCGTTTAAACAAGCAATAAACTTTAAACAGTGAAAGGCTTACATTAGATGTTTAGATGCAGGAAAATAAGATGGCTGACTTAACCTGCGAGAGATTATAAAATATAGCCATACTTCTGGATAAAATTCAAACAGTATTGTTCAAGACACTTGCAATACCCTAATTACGACAAAACGCGAAATAGAGCACAATGTCAGCATTGCCGTGATTTGGCTTGTATTGGTTTTTTGAAGATTGTTACATACCGTTAAAAAAGCAAAAAAATGTAAACATTGAAAGGCTTACTAAAGTAAGCCTGTTGTTTAGATGCAGGAAAATAAGATGGCTGACTTAACATAACTTTAGCAGCACAGGTTAAGTTATCGTTGCATTACAAGATTGTATATAGCAAAAAAACGTTTTACATTACATATAATATAGTTTCATTTCCCAAATATAGCTGTCAGGCGAAAACAAAGTAGTTGTCATACCATTACTATAGCTGACTTACAGGCAACAATATGACCTGTAAGGCTTAAATAATGTAAATGTAACACATGTCAGGATAGCACTAATTTTTAATCTGATATCATCTAAATGTGAACGTTGCTTTACACAGTCTGTTTCCCCAATTTTTGCTTGTTTAACGGTATGTAACAATCTACAAAAAACGAATACAAACCAAATCACGGCAATGCTGACATTGTGCTTTATTTCGCGTTTTGTCTTAATTAGGGTATTGCAATTGTCTTGAACAATACTGTCTGAATTTTATCCAGAAGTATGGCTATATTTTATAATCTCTCGCATTAATGTAAATTGTCTTTCTGCTATCGTGTAGAATTAGGTTGTGCTACTCACAGATATATCTTTCTGAATTGGGGAAACAGACTGTGTAAAGCAACGTTCACATTTAGATGATATCAGCTTAAAAATTAGTGCTATCCTGACATGTGTTACATTTACAGTATTTAAGTCAGATATAGTAATGCTATCTGACAACTATTTTGTTTTCGCCTGACCGCTATATTTGGGAAATGAAACTATATTATATGATCTGCGGAAATGCACACAGACTTTCCTGGCCTGCCTCAGGACATCCTGGTTTTTTTCACCATGCCAGTGGGGCATGATCAGGGATGCATGCACTGTCCTGGCACCATTTGAGAAGGCCACGAGGATGGTGAGCAGTGACAATGCATGCATCAGTGACACTGTACCTCTTGTCCACCTGTTGGAGCATACTCTGTGTGGAATAATGGACAGGGCACTTGAGGCAGAACAGAGGCAGGAAGAGGAGGACTTCCTTGCCTCTCAAGGCCCCCTTTACCCAGACAGTGTTACTTCTGTCCCATCACACAGGACGAGGAGGAGGATTGTGTCAGCATGGAGGTGGAGCTTGGCACTCAGCATCAACAGCAGCAGTCTTTTAGGGATGATTTACAGTCCCAAGAAACCCGTGGACTTGTACGTGGCTGGGAGGAGGTGGCTGCGGATCATGTCGTCCTTAGTGACCCAGAAAACTCCGGACTGAATGCCTCAGCTAACCTACACTGCATGGCCTCCCTGATCCTGCAAAGTCTGCGGAAGGATCCTCGTATTCTTCAGATCAAGGAGAGGGACCATTACTGGCTGGCCACTCTCCTTGATCCACGATACAAGGGTAAGGTTATCTTGCCATCGAAGAGGGAGCAGAGGATGAGACGTCTCCGAGAGGCCATGCAGAAAGGTCTGGGCAACGTGTTCCTCAGAGACTGGGAGGTTACAAACTCCTGGTCCTGGACAACGAGTTGCTGAGGCTTCGGTCAGTAGCAGAAGGAGCGGTGGAGAAGGTGGCCGTCTGACCGATGCGTGTATTGCGTTTGTTAAAAATATGATTTTTATTATATTAATCAGACATAGGATACATGCGGCAATTTTACAATAGTGAGTTGGTCAGATTACCTGTCAGCCTTTTTTGGTTTGAGTAGATTTCTCAAACAAATGCTTTTTTTTACAATGGGATTAGATACCATTGTTGTATTTAGTACATTACCTGTTTGATATTTCTTTCAGCTCTCAAACTGAAAAGAATTACAGTTTAGATTACAGGTTTCATTTTTGAGTAGACAATAGGTAGATAGCATTGTTGTATTCAATGCTATTGTTGAAATACAGCTACAGTTTTGATAACAATGGTAAACAGCCTGACACACATAAAAGGAGGCCTAAGCTAGGAGGGAGACACACACCATGTTGCTGTAAGATCATGAAGAAGAACAGAACCTGGTCTCCAAGAAGAATTATTGCCAATGGAGATCACGAGTAATCGAAGATAAGTAACCTTTAAATGTATTTGTAGTTCTAGACCATAGGCTGTTCTATTTGCTAGGCATTTTGCTTGTTATAGAGATCTGTCAGTCTTGTATTTTAGTCCTACTATTGTAATAGTTTTGTATGTACAGCATCTTTGTATAGTAAAAGCACATTTACACTGCAGAAGTCTCAGCTTCCTTGTTATACCACAGAGTAACCTTGCTAGATAAACGCAAAAGCGAAACATTTGGGGGGCTCGGCCGGAATTTGTGCTATAATTCAATTGAAGCAGACTTGTTTTTCTGTAGTGTGTTGTGTAGCTTGTGCTAGGTAAAATGCTGCGTAAGCTGTTTAGGAAAAGCAAGGCTGCAAAGGGTTCTGGTGACCAGAAGAAAGTGTGCAGCTTACCTATCTGGGCCAGAAATAATGAGTGGGAGCCTCTTGCTAATGCATTTGTGAAGTATGCTTCTCCCTTGAAGCTGACTTGGGGTGATAAATTCTCAGATCATTTTGTAGATTTTAGCCTTAAGGGGTTGGATTTAAGTAAGAAAGAGAAGAGGACAGTGTCCAGTGGGTTGGTACTTCCTCCATGCTCTCTATACTGAATCACATAGAAGGGAGAAGGCAGAGGCAGAAGTTGAGGTATTAAAAGACCAGCTAGCAGTTGCTTCAGAGTGTGTACGTTCAACCGCTAGTCGGGCTGATGATTTTCAAGAGCGGTGTGCAGCCCTCATGACCAAATCAATTAATGCCTTAAGGAAAAGGAAGGGGCGTAAACCTGTTAGTAAAGCCAGGGTACGTACCATTGTCACATCCCAAAATTGAGATTGTGAGGATGTGTTCTCAAATGATAGTGAGGATGAGGAGATAGAGTTTGATATTTCAGAGGATGATATGCTAGTGGGAAAGAAAAAGTATGCCAGACCTCTCATTACTAAGCATAGGAAACGGCAACATGATAGAGAGGATATGGCAGATGGGGAGGTGCATTATCGCAACCCCAGAGATGTTGAATTTGAAGAAGTACGGGAGTTTTCACAAACTGAACTCCATGAGCTGGCAAAACAATACAAACAAAGGTCTGGGGAGCCCCTATTGAGTTGGCTCCTACGCTTATGGGATGAAGGGGCGGACAGCGTTGTTTTGTCAGGTAAGGAAGCAGTGGCTATGGGAGTGTTAACCCATGATCCACAATTGCGTCAGGCAATGCGAAAAGCCCGAGAGTTTAGCGTGAATTTTTCACTGTTAGACCTTGTGAGAGATGGAATAGTCTGAGTATACGCTAGTCCTACTCACCTGGAAAATACCTACTCCTGGAGATCAATAGGAGAGGGTATTTCCAGGTTACGTGAGATGGGCTGTATAACCGGATTAAATACATTTCCAGAATGGATAGGTCCAGATATGGAACCCTTTACGTCTGCTCTGCGCTCTAAGCTGATGAAGTCTGCGCCATTTAATCTCAGGGCTCCGTTATTGTCCTTGTTGGGAGGCCTGGGATTTAACAGCAAGATTCATGAAGCCACAACCCTTTTAAGCCAGTTGGGGGAGATAGAGGAGACTAAAACAAAACCTGTCAGGGCAGTAGATAAGGTCAAGGCCAGACAGGAAGAATACAAGCAGAAAAGAACAGAGAAGAAACGGAATGGGGTAGAGAAGACAGAAGGTGAAGAGAAAACCAGGCTAGTTGTTTCTAGGAAAGAAATGTGGGTGGACCTATTAAAAGGCAGGAGTACCTAGAGATGAGATAGATGGCATTCCTACTGCAGAAATGCTGAAGAGGTGGAAACATTTAGTAGGTAAAACTGTCAGGGTTGGGCGTGGCCTGACGCAGCATGTGAGCAGACGTTCCTCTCTGCAGCTCCAAGATCCCTCTGCACAATCCTTTGCAATCCTGCTAACCTGCCAAACCAATCGGCCCAAAACTTTCTCCAGACACCCAAGAGGGACCCTGCTACTCATCCACGGAAGAATTTTGGTGGATGGGAGGAAGAAAAGGGAGAAAACAGCCCCCCGGTCAGGATGAATATTACCACTCGGTCCTCCCAAGATGGCCGCCGCTCCACCATGCTACATGTGCCTCTCTCATCTACACCGGAACTCTTCGGTGACGATCTGGACCCCTCACTACCACCATCCCCTGGGGCTTCAGCCCCTTCAATACCCCTGGCCCACCCCGCTCTGAGTGATGATGGTCTCGAGGAGGGGCCGGAACCGGAGCCCACCTTGCTGGATGTTCTCAAAATCCTGAAGGTAAATCATTCTGATATTATGGGGAAGGTGGAGGAACTAAAGCTGGACATTACTATAATGCGCCAGGACATGCATAAGGTCAGGGACCGGGTCGCTGAGACAGAACGCCGCATTAGTGACCTGGAAGACACTGTAGGCCCGGCCCTGCCTGTGCTGAAAACCCATGGCAACAGAATTCAATCGTTGGCAGATAAGATCGACGATTTGGAAAATCGTTTACGTAGGAATAACCTGCGCCTGGTGGGCCTCCCAGAACGGGTCGAGGGTGCAGACCCGGTATCCTTCCTTGAATGCTGGTTTACCCAGGAATTTGGCAAAGACTGCCTGTCCCCATGTTTTGTGATCGAACGGGCCCACAGGGTCCCTGGGAGACCGCCCCCTGCTGGAAACCCCCCTCGCACCATGGTTATTTGTCTCCTAAATTATAGGGACAGGGACGCTATCCTGAGGGCTGCCCGCATAAAGGGAAGCCTGAAAATCAACAACGCATCGGTCTCCCTCTACCCAGATTACTCCCCAGCAGTTCGTGCTGCGAGAGCCAAGTATCAACATGTTAAACAGAAGTTGAGAGAACAGACCATACAATACTCCATGCAATTTCCCGCGACGCTGAGAGTCGTCCACCAGGACCAAGTGCACTTTTTTCAGAACCCTGCTACTGCGCTTTCCTGGTATGAATCCCTGTCCAAACCCGGCCGCGCATCTGACCGACCACCTGCAACCTGATCGGGGTATCCCCCCTGCACTGGCTACAAAGCCACTTCATTTTCTTTTTCTCGCCCCAATCGGGGGCTCTTTGTGCCTATGGCAGGTACCTTATTCTACAGCTCGACAAGAGGCTATGGATCTTTAAGGGGAAGATTGGGATGCTGCAGTTGTTTTCCTTTTTCTTTCCCCTTTGGTTTTCTTTTTTTTTTGTTCTCTGATCATTGACTGATCAAAATAGTTTGCTGACTTGGCCTGTATTGGCCATGTTCCTAGTGTCTACTAGCAGTTTTGGGACAAAGCCGGCCCCTTGTTCTTGGGGTACGGCAGGGGTAGTAACGAAATCAATGTGGATTTCAACTGGTAATGTATGTGTAATGGTTTGTGTGTTTGCATGGATGGTGGTTGTGTGGATGTGTTCATGGGTACTCCTTTTCTCCTGCTCCCCCCCAGTGTTGGATTGCAGCCGCGCCGGTGACAAGTGTCTGATTTGTATTACCATATATGGGCCCCTTTTTAACCCCCCGCCATGTCTATAATCACATGCATCTCCTGGAATGTCCGGGGGTTAAATTCAAAATTTAAAAGAGCATCCTTATTTGAATTTCTCAAGCCACATAGGCCACAGATACTATGCCTACAGGAGACATCTCCTAGGCTCCAAAATACTTGCTTTGAAAAAACACTGGGTGTCACATGGGTATCATTCCACGTACTCAAATTATGCTAGGGGAGTCTCTGTCCTCATAAGGAAGGGACTCCCTTTCTCCTGTGACCAGGTAGTTATTGACCCATTGGGTCGGTACATTTTTTTTACTGTGTAAAATCCACGCCACCCCATTGCTCTTGGTGGTGGTGTATGCCCCCCCCCCTGTCACGGCTGCAATCTTCACTGACTTAAGTTTAGTTTTCTAAATTGCCGGGTCTGCCTACCCTTGTGCTGGGGGATTTCAATTCTGTCCTGGACCCAGGTCTGGACAGGTTGAGGCCCCTCCAATATGAATCCAAGCTATTTAGCCACTGGTGTGCCTCCTTTGGTTACGTCGACCTTTGGCGGCGTGGCCATCCACTGATAAGAATACTCCTGTCAATCCAGAACATATGGTACTCTTTCCAGGCTGGATTATGCCCTGGGAACCTCTGATATGGTCCCTTATGTTAAGTCGGTCGCATACATCTCGCAGACAATCTCAGACCATTCGGCCCTTAAGATAGAGTTGGTGATGGGTCACCGACCCTCTTTTCGGCAGTGGAGGCTCAGCCCTTGCTGGATCTCCACCCCCGAAATACAGGACCCGGTGGGACAGGACATGTCCCACTTTTGGGCGGATAATGAAGGATCTGCCTCCCCTGGCCCCACATGGGACGCCTTTAAGGCGACTGTGCGGGGTTCATACATCTCTAACACTACCAGACATAAAAAAAACCTCCAGGCCACTCTTTTGGCCCTAGAGTCCTCCTTGGAGATTGCGAGGGCCCAGTATTCTGCGTCCCCCACCCCGGACTCCCACGGGGTCCTGGTGGGGGCGCATAGGGCCCTGGACCTCCACAGGGTGGATGTAACGCAGAAACAGAGATATCTGACGGCCAGGCTGCTTGAACACAGTGGGAAAAATGGCAAGATGTTGGCATATCTCTCCCGCATGGACTGTGTTGATAGGACTATTCCGCAAATCCAGGTGCCGGATGGCTCCATCGCTTCAGACCCTAGGACCATTAATCTAACTTTTAAATCCTTCTATGAGGACCTATATTCGTCCCAGCCCTCTCCACCTGAATGGGAAACTATGGGTTTCTTCGAGTCTCTCCGGTTCCCTGTACTGGAGGACTCACACAGATCCATCTTAAATGAACCTTTGACGGTAGAAGAAATTACCACTGCCATATACTCACTCCCCCCGAACAAAACTCCTGGATTGGACGGTTTGCCCGCTGAATGGTACAAACACTATGCTGGGGACTTGGCACAGAGGTTGCACTCTCAGTTTGGGCAGGCAATGGAGGAGGGCGTTCTCCCCTCCTCCATGTGTGAGGCCCTGATTGTGGTGATCCCCAAGCTTGATAAAGATCCAATGCTATGCGGCTCATACCGTCCAATCTCCTTACTCAATAGCGATGTTAAGATACTGGCCAAGGTACTGGCAGTGAGACTACAAAAGATTATCCTACACCTTATCCATAGGGACCAAACTGGATTCATGCCTGGAAAGAGTACATATGACAACATTAGACGATTGTTCATACATATCCATAGAGCTGACACTGAGCATAAAAGTGGCCTGGTGTTGTCACTGGATGTAATGAAGGCCTTTGATACTGTGAAATGGACCTTTTTGTGGGAAGTCATGCACCGAATGGGTTTTAGTCACCAATTTAAAAAATGGGTTCGCCTGCTATATATCAATCCCAGGGCAAGAATATGTACTAACAAGGATGTATCGGATGTCTTTTCTTTACACAGGGGAACACGGCAGGGCTGCCCGCTCTCGCCACTCCTGTTCGCACTTGCCATAGAGCCTTTGGCTCTGGCGGTGCGACAGACGGCGTCGGTGGGCGGCATATGTTATGGTAATCTTACAGAGAAGATCTCATTATATGCTGATGACGCATTAATATACCTTGATGGCACAGAACAGTCCTTTAAATCTTTAATGGAAGTGGTGGAGGAGTTCGGGAGGGTCTCGGGACTAAAGGTGGGCTGGGACAAGTCTGTTGCTTTTCCCATAGGCCCCAAACAGGACTATACTTACTTATCTCACTCTAACCTGTCAGTCAGATCCACATTTAAATATTTGGGCATTCACATTAATGCAGACCTGGCCCTCTTTGAATCTCTTAACATTGCCCCAGTTGTTACACACATGGAGACCAGGTTGCAAACTTGGGCCTCATTACCTTTGAATTTGATAGGGCGGGTGAACATATTTAAAATGATATACCTACCTAAATTTGTATATGCCTTTAGGGCATCCCCTATTTTTCTCTACAAAAAGCTCTTCAAAAGAATAGACTCGTTATTATCCTCCTTCCTATGGCAGGGGACCAATCCCAGAATAGCGAAGGCTTCCCTCCAGGCCTCTAAGGGTGATGGGGGACTGGCCTGCCCCAACTTGCGACACTATTTTATAGCAGCCCAATTAACCTATGTCTATGAATGGTTCCAGGGGGCCTCCGCATCCTGCTCTACCTATCTACTGCAGGCACTTGCTGGCCTAGAGACCCCATTGGTAGATATTATGCATAGATCTTTACCAAAACGATGCTCCCGCGGCTCCCCGATAGAAGTGAGTTGGTTGGCCTGGCATGAAGGGAATAAGACGATTTCAGAATTGGGGGGGGGGTCTCACCGAAAACCCCCCTATGGCATAACCCCAATCTTCTGGAGCTCATGGGTCACCCCGATGCATTGTGGTGGACACGGCTGGGCATTACCCACGCTGCCCACATTTTTCTCAATGGTGAATTTATCTCTTTTGAAGTCCTAAAAGCTACAAGTGGATTATCAAATAAATTCTATTTTAAATATCTTCTCATACGACACGCTGTCCGTGCGCAGTTTCATGGCCTGACTCTTGAGCTCGCTGAATCCCCGCTTGAGGCATTGATGTCGTGTTCTGGCATTACGAAATTAGCCACGACCATTTACTCCCGACTGCAGACGGGTGGGAGTTCTCCCTTCCGTGCTGCACAGCGGAAGTAGATGGTCGACATCCCTGGGCTTTCAGAGGAGGGGTGGGAGGAGGCCTCTGGGGCCTGTTTCTTGGATATTGTTGGGTCTAACGACCAATATATACAGTTCAAATTTATTCATCAACTGCATTACACGCCGGCCCGTCTGGCTCGCATGGGTTATGTTTCAGGGGCCCTCTGCCCTAGATGTAAGTGCACCAATGCTGGTTATGTACACATGTTTTGGTCCTGCCCGGCCCTCTTGGGGTTCTGGGTGGACCTATTCTCTTTTTTTGAAAACAATCTATGCCTAGTGACCCCCCACACTGTTGAAGTGGGGCTCCTGGGCATCCTTAATGACCACATACCCAGAACCCACGAACGGACCCTAGTCCGCTTGATACTCTTTTATGCCAGAAAACTGATATTACTACAATGGAAGTGTGAATCTGCTCCCAACATCCAACTGCTGTACCGCATGATAAACAAAGTCGTACCAACCTTTAAACTAATCTATAAAGGAAGGGCCTGTATACAGAAATTCTACAAGATCTGGCAACCTTGGCTGGATATAGACAGCTCCTTTTGGAAGGATACCCCTCTGTCTCAGCAGTAGTGGGCCCTGATTGAGCCCCTCCTGTTTGATGGGGGGGGGGAAGAACTACCTCCTATCCTAAATAAAGAAGCTGGGGACATGAAACATATCCCACATAAATGTGGGGGGTAGTAGGAGGAGTGCCCCCCCCAGCTGTAGTTTCGGCTGGGGAAATGGGTGAATGGGTATGAGTGTTGTGTGAGTGAATGCAAGCACTTAAGTATTACTGAATAAGGATAACCGAATGAGTCCTGTGAAAATCACAGTTAAATACTCTCGATACACCTTTGGTATTAGGGTTTTGTGTTTCTTTTTTTATTTTCTTCTCCTCCGTTGAGGAACTGGGACACCTATGTGGCCATGTGGCCACAAGCTGTAGGCCTTATTAGGCTTGAATGTTATTTCGAGACTATATTGTTTATGCTCCCGCTTCACGGTGTAATACTGGTATATTGCTACTGAATACAAGAAAATAATGTGTAAGCGTGTATGTTGATATGCTCTGTAATTTTTCTCTGTTCAATGGAAAAATCAATAAACATAAATTTAAAAAAAAAAAAAAAAAAAAAAAAAAACTGTCAGGGTTAGAAACACTACTCCTAGTGAAGATAACATCAGCCTAGACTTAGAGGAAACAGAACAGACCCCTCCTGTTAGCCCCAAACCAATTCCCAAAACTGAACATGAACCCAAATCCCTTTATCCTGGGGAGGAGTTAGAGAGAATCAGAAAAGGGGATTGGGAGGTTCAATATCCTTTATAAAGGGAAGGTGAGTCTCCTGTAATAGCAGTGAGGGCAGTGACAGCAGGAGACCGACGCCCATATGCACCTGTCACTGTATGGTGGGGGAAGTCATCTTCTCCTACACATGTAATGGCTTTAGTTGATAGCGGAGCTGAAGTTACACTTTTGCAAGGAAATCCTTCCCATCACAAAGGAGAATTGATTTATGTAGAAGGTTTGGGAGGGCAAACTACACCAGCAGTTAGGATACGGGTGAAATTGGCTATTGGCAAGGGATCAGGATTTATGACAAATGTTTTGGTATCAGAGTTACCCGAAAATATTCTTGGGATGGATGTACTTCAAGGTCAGTCAATTCAGACTGAAAGAGGTACATTCACATTCGGGTATCCTGATTATGTCAGGTCTGCCAGGAAACTACAACCGTCCCTCCGCTTTCCTGACCGGTAGTCTTGTTATCCCGGTGTCAGGTGGAGGGACGGCTGAGATCTCCCACAGACAGGAAATAAGGAACCACAAAGGAAGGTGCAGATAGCCTAACCACAACCCCCAGCAACAACTCACGGTTAGTAGGCAGAAGACAGGATCCCAGGAGGGAAAAGGACAATCCAGGTAACGTAGTCAGAACAAGCCAGGGAGGGTCGGCAGCAAGGTTAACCAGGTTCAAGGGATAATCCAGGAATCGTAGTCAAGACGAGCCAAGTAGATAACCAAAAACGCAAGAGCATCCATAAACAGGAACCTATCCTAAGGCAGACAGGAAGGGGAAGTGGGAATATATAGGGACACTAATGAGAAGACTGCTGACAGCTGGTCCCAGGGTGGAGCAAACATCCCCACTAGTGAAAAAGAACATAACTACGATGCTAACATAAAACCAGTTCACTGGTGGCTCAGGACATAGGAAAACAGTCTATGAACACCAGGCCCTGGGATCAAATCCCAGACACGGCGTGACAGTACCCCCCACACAAAGATGCCCCCAAACCTATTTGGGTTTGGATGGGTGCCTGTCGTGGAAGGACTTGACCAGCCGTGGGGCATGAACATCACGAGCAGGCACCCAAGTCCTCTCTGCAATGGAGTAGCCCTTCCAGTCCACCAGATATTGTAATTGTCTACCCCTATGTCGGGAATCCAGAATTTTGCTAACTTCATGCTCTTGATGGTCATCCACAGAGACTGGAGAGGGGCGTCTAGAGGGGAGAGAGAATCTATTCTTGACAAAGGGCTTAAGCAAAGATACATGAAATGTATTGGGAATACGAAGATGAAGGGGCAAGCGTAGTTTATAAGCCACAGGGTTGACCTGACAGAGAATGCGAAAAAGGTCCTATAAATCTAGGACCTAACTTGGAGGAAGGTTGTCGCAGTTTCATGTTCTTGGTGGACAACCAAACCAGCTGATTAAGACGATAGCGGGGTGCAGGTTTTCTGTGACGATCTGCATACCCCTTGTATCTATGTACAGACTGAAGCAGAACCTTTCTTATGTTTCTCCAGTGCGTAGTCAATCTTGATACCATTTTGGCTGCCGCAGGTACCTCCACCAAGGAAGACTGGAAGGGGAGAACCCTGGGTTGATACCCAAAAGGCAGCTTGGAAAGGGGAACATCTAAGGGAAGAGTGCCACTGCGAATTGTGTGCTAGTTCTGCTAGAGGTAACATCTCGCTCCAGTTGTCATGTTCAGCATTGATATAAGCTCGTAGGTAGATCTCCAAATCTTGATTGACCCTCTCTGTCTGGCCATTAGATTGAGGATGGTATCCAGAGGACAGGGAATTCTTGATCCCCAGATGTTTGCAAATGGCCCTCCAGAACGAGGATATGAATTGAGGGCCTCTATCGCTAACAATATCAACAGGGATGCCGTGTAAGCGGATGACATTCTCAATAAAGGATAAAGCCAGGCTTGGGGCAGAAGGTAGTGCGGGCATGGGAATGAAGTGGGCCAACTTTGAAAATCGGTCCACTATCACCCAAATTACGGTATTTCCACTGGAGGTGGGCAAGTCCACGATAAAATCCATGCTGATATGAGTCCAGGGAGCATGAGGAACAGGTAACGGTTGAAGTAGACCTTGCGGAACAGAACGATGCATTTTGATGGCAGCACAAACCGAACAGGCTCTAACAAAGGCTATAACATCCTTTTTTAGAGTAGGCCACCAAACCAGGGACTTCAAACGTAGGAAGGTTTGGTTGATACCAGGGTGTCCGGATACCATCTGGCCATGGGCCCACTGTAACACTTTTCGTAATTCTAGGGGAACAAACAAGGTATTGGGTGGAACTGAGAGATTAGAAGGTGCCCGAGACTGTGCGGCCAACAAGTTCCTTTGTAAAGCAGTATCCAGTTGTGCAATAATTCGTTCCAGAGGAACAATATGATCAGGAGGTATTTGCAGATTCTCACAAGGGAATTGCCGAGACAGGGCATCGGCCTTGGTGTTCTTGGTGCCAGGAATGTACGTCACTACAAAGTTGAATCGGGTGAAGAATAACGCCCAGCGGGCTTGTCTGGGATTCCGTCTTTGGGCCTTCTCTAAGTAGATTAGGTTCTTATGGTCAGTTTGAACCACAACAGGAAGTTCCGTACCTTCTAAAAGATGTCTCCATTCGGAAAATGCTAATTTTATAGCTAAAAGTTCTCTATTCCCTATGTCATATTTTTGTTCAGCAGCAGAGAACTTCTTGGAGAAAAAGGCAACCGGATGCAACTTGTTAGAAGTGGGTTCTCGTTGGGATAATACTGCTCCGGCCCCTACTTCGGAGGCATCAACTTCCAAGAAATATTGAGCCGAAGGCTGAGGATGGCGAAGAACAGGAGCAGAGCAAAAAGATTTTAGAAGGTCGAAAGCCTCCAGAGCTTCAGGAGGCCACTGAGAGCATTTGGTCCCTTTTTTTGTGAGGACGGTGATGGGAGCCAAAATTTTGGAGAAATTCTTGATGAATTTGCGGTAGTAGTTACAAAATCCAATAAAACGCTGTATTTCCTTTAAGGTAGAAGGTCTAGGCCATTGTAAGATAGCATCGAGTTTCTTGGAGTCCATCTGGAATCCATTAGATGAAATTATATAACCTAAGAAAGGTATTTCCGATTGTTCAAAAGAGCACTTGGAAGGTTTGGCGTACAGCTTATGATCTCTTAAACGTTGGAGAACAGTGCAAACATGGCCACGGTGAAGCTTTAAGTCTTTAGAGTGAATGAGTATATCATCTAAATAGACAACAACAAAAGAGTCAAGTAGATCCCTGAAAATATCATTCACAAACTCTTGAAATACCGCGGGAGCATTGCAAAGCCCAAAAGGCATCACAAGACACTCATAATGCCCCCTTCTGGTATTAAAAGCTGTCTTCCATTCATCTCCTGCTTTAATTCTAATGAGGTTATATGCAGACCGGAGATCCAATTTGGTAAAGATCTTTGACCCCTGGACACGGTCAAACAGCTCAGTAATTAAGGGCAACGGATACCGATTTTTTACAGTAATACGGTTGAGAGATCTGTAGTCAACGCAGGGTCTAAGTCCTCCATCTTTTTTCTCCACGAAAAAGAAGCCTGCTCCCACAGGAGAGGAGGAAGGCCGGATGAAACCCTTTTTTAGACTGTCTTCAATGTATTCCTCCATAGCCTTGGTTTCCGCAAGGTTAAGAGGATAGGTTCTCCCCTTAGGAAGAGGAGAACCGGGAAGCAAGTCAATAGCACAGTCATACGGGCGGTGTGGAGGGAGGCCCTCTGCTTCTTTTTCAGAAAATACGTCAGCAAACCCGGCATAAGCCTCCGGTAGTTCAGGGACAGTAGAGACCCCAAGAATGGACACTTTATTACGTATAAACTTTTGGATACAGTGAACATGACAAAAAGGTGCTCCAGGCAGAAATTTGACCAGAGGACCAGTCAATAGATGGGTTATGTTTACATAACCAAGGGAACCCAAGAATTACAGGATACTTAGGAGACGGAATGACATTAAATGATAGCTCTTCAGAATGCAGAGCCCCCACTAGAACGGAAAGGGGCTTGGTCTCTAGAGAGATAAGTCCATCACCAAGAGGTTCTCCGCCAAGAGTAGTTACACACAGAGGTGGATCTTTCGGAACCGTCGGAATCTGAAGACTCTTAACCAGCGTTGCATCGAGAAATACCCCACCTGCACCGGAATCAACAAAGGCAACGGTGGAGTAGCTCTTATTGTTCCAAGATAATAATACGGGTACTACTAATCTCTCTAGAGGAGGTTTCAAAACAGTGTGGCCTAATGGGGCTCCTTGATCTCCCATTAAGCCCGGGAGTTTTTTCAGTCGCATCGGACAAGAATGCAGGAAGTGACCCGGCTTACCACAAAATAGACAGAGGCCTAGAGTTCTGCGTTTGGTACGTTCATCATCAGACAAACGCACAGCCCCTACATCCATGGGTTCTTCCTCAAACCCGGCGGTTGGAGGAAAAAATTGTCTGACGCTCCCTCTCAGACTGGCGTTCAGAGAAGCGAGTATCCACGAGGATACACAAATTGATGAAATCCTCCAATGCCACTGGGATCTCACGGTAAGTTAATTCGTCCTTAATGCGTTCCGCTAGACCTCTGCGGAAGGCGGCCTTAAGGGCGCAATTATCCCAGGAAGTATCTGCCACAAGTGTGCGGAATTCTAATTGCATAAGATGCTACTGTGCGTTTACCCTGGTGTAAGTCAAGAATACTGGCCTCAGCTGCCCTTACTCTGTCAGGAACGTCAAATATTCTCTCAACGGTTTGCATAAACTTGGGGTAATCAGCAAGTACAGGAGAATCTTTCTCAAGAAGAGGCGACACCCAGGACAGAGCTCTACCCTTAAGCAAGGAAATAATAAATGTCACCTTGGCTTGGGTAGAGGTAAACACAGAAGGTTGATTTTTAAAATGCAACCGGCAATGGTTGAGAAATCCCCTGCAATCCAAGGGGTTCCCATCATACTTATCGGGGAGAGGTATCTTTGGAGCGGGAGAACCCACAGATTTAGACACAACTACAGGTTCCCCAACCCCAGACTCAAGATTTTTTTGGTGTAGCAGGACTAGTACCATGTGCCGAGGCCAAAGTAGATAACAGAGTAGCGATGGCACCCAATTTCTCCTCCAATGACTGTACATGATTAGCCTGCTCACCCAACATCTGACCCTGTAGAGAGACTGCCTGCACCAGCTCGCTGAGGTCCATCTGGCCTTAGGATAATGTCAGGTCTGCCAGGAAACTACAACCGTCCCTCCGCTTTCCTGACCGGTAGTCTTGTTATCCCGGTGTCAGGTGGAGGGACGGCTGAGATCTCCCACAGACAGGAAATAAGGAACCACAAAGGAAGGTGCAGATAGCCTAACCACAACCCCCAGCAACAACTCACGGTTAGTAGGCAGAAGACAGGATCCCAGGAGGGAAAAGGACAATCCAGGTAACGTAGTCAGAACAAGCCAGGGAGGGTCGGCAGCAAGGTTAACCAGGTTCAAGGGATAATCCAGGAATCGTATTCAAGACGAGCCAAGTAGATAACCAAAACCGCAAGAGCATCCATAAACAGGAACCTATCCTAAGGCAGACAGGAAGGGGAAGTGGGAATATATAGGGACACTAATGAGAAGACTGCTGACAGCTGGTCCCAGGGTGGAGCAAACATCCCCACTAGTGAAAAAGAACATAACTACGATGCTAACATAAAACCAGTTCACTGGTGGCTCAGGACATAGGAAAACAGTCTATGAACACCAGGCCCTGGGATCAAATCCCAGACATGGCGTGACAGATTAGGGATGAGCTTCGTGTTCGAGTCGAACATACGTTCGACTCGAACATTGGCTGTTCGACCTTCGTACATGATTTGGGCCGTTCGCGCCAAATTCGAGTGACGCGAACGGCCCACAATGCACTACGCCATCGCAGTGTCATCCAGGCGCTGTGATTGGCCAAGCATGCACTGTGACCCCGCATGCTTGGCCAATCACAGCGCCGGCAGCGAGGAGAGCAATGATTGGCCACAGGCAGGATGCCTGTGGCCAATTATTGCTGATGGGGTTTAGTACACGCCCCACACTATAAAAGGCCGCCAGCGCGGCGGCCTTGTGTAGTGTGTTCCGGAGCAGGGAAAGAGAAGCATAGGCAGGGACAGTGTCCTTTTTTTTCCTTTACTAATCCTGGATTCCTTGTGTTTAGGGACAAATAAGGATAGGTAGGGAGAGTGTCAGTGACAGTGTGCTATTCTGTGCTAATCCTTGTTTGTAGGGACAGAGAGGTACAGTGAGGGAAAGTGTCAGTGTGCTATTCTGTTCTAAAACTATTTTGCTGAACCATATTTTCAATCCTTGAGTTTAGGGACAGAGAGGTACAGTGAGGGAAAGTGTCAGTGTGCTATTCTGTTCTAAAACTATTTTGCTGAACCATATTTTCAATCCTTGAGTTGAGGGACAGAGAGGTACAGTGAGTGAAACTGACAGTGTGCTATTCTGTTCTAAACCAATTTTGCTGTTCCATATTTTCAATCCTTGAGTTGAGGGACAGAGAGGTACAGTGAGTGAAACTGACAGTGTGCTATTCTGTTCTAAAACTATTTTGCTGAACCATATTTTCAATCCTTGAGTTGAGGGACAGAGAGGTACAGTGAGTGAAACTGACAGTGTGCTATTCTGTTCTAAACCAATTTTGCTGTTCCATATTTTCAATCCTTGAGTTGAGGGACAGAGAGGTACAGTGAGTGAAACTGACAGTGTGCTATTCTGTTCTAAACCAATTTTGCTGTTCCATATTTTCAGTCCTTGAGTTGAGGGACAGAGAGGTACAGTGAGTGAAACTGACAGTGTGCTATTCTGTTCTAAAACTATTTTGCTGAACCATATTTTCAATCCTTGAGTTGAGGGACAGAGAGGTACAGTGAGTGAAACTGACAGTGTGCTATTCTGTTCTAAACCAATTTTGCTGTTCCATATTTTCAATCCTTGAGTTGAGGGACAGAGAGGTACAGTGAGTGAAACTGACAGTGTGCTATTCTGTTCTAAACCAATTTTGCTGTTCCATATTTTCAGTCCTTGAGTTGAGGGACAGAGAGGTACAGTGAGTGAAACTGACAGTGTGCTATTCTGTTCTAAACCAATTTTGCTGTTCCATATTTTCAATCCTTGAGTTGAGGGACAGAGAGGTACAGTGAGGGAAAGTGTCAGTGTGCTATTGTGTTCTAAAACTATTTTGCTGAACCATATTTTCAATCCTTGAGTTGAGGGACAGAGAGGTACAGTGAGTGAAACTGACAGTGTGCTATTCTGTTCTAAACCAATTTTGCTGTTCCATATTTTCAATCCTTGAGTTGAGGGACAGAGAGGTACAGTGAGGGAAAGTGTCAGTGTGCTATTGTGTTCTAAAACTATTTTGCTGAACCATATTTTCAATCCTTGAGTTGAGGGACAGAGAGGTACAGTGAGTGAAACTGACAGTGTGCTATTCTGTTCTAAACCAATTTTGCTGTTCCATATTTTCAATCCTTGAGTTGAGGGACAGAGAGGTACAGTGAGTGAAACTGACAGTGTGCTATTCTGTTCTAAACCAATTTTGCTGTTCCATATTTTCAATCCTTGAGTTGAGGGACAGAGAGGTACAGTGAGTGAAACTGACAGTGTGCTATTCTGTTCTAAACCAATTTTGCTGTTCCATATTTTCAATCCTTGAGTTGAGGGACAGAGAGGTACAGTGAGTGAAACTGACAGTGTGCTATTCTGTTCTAAACCAATTTTGCTGTTCCATATTTTCAATCCTTGAGTTGAGGGACAGAGAGGTACAGTGAGGGAAAGTGTCAGTGTGCTATTGTGTTCTAAAACTATTTTGCTGAACCATATTTTCAATCCTTGAGTTGAGGGACAGAGAGGTACAGTGAGTGAAACTGACAGTGTGCTATTCTGTTCTAAACCAATTTTGCTGTTCCATATTTTCAATCCTTGAGTTGAGGGACAGAGAGGTACAGTGAGTGAAACTGACAGTGTGCTATTCTGTTCTAAACCAATTTTGCTGTTCCATATTTTCAATCCTTGAGTTGAGGGACAGAGAGGTACAGTGAGTGAAACTGACAGTGTGCTATTCTGTTCTAAACCAATTTTGCTGTTCCATATTTTCAATCCTTGAGTTGAGGGACAGAGAGGTACAGTGAGTGAAACTGACAGTGTGCTATTCTGTTCTAAACCAATTTTGCTGTTCCATATTTTCAATCCTTGAGTTGAGGGACAGAGAGGTACAGTGAGTGAAACTGACAGTGTGCTATTCTGTTCTAAACCAATTTTGCTGTTCCATATTTTCAATCCTTGAGTTGAGGGACAGAGAAGGACACTCGTAGAAATTATCAGTGTGCTATTCTGTGCTAAATCTTGTTTGTAGGGAGGGACAGAGTAGGACAGTGAGGGAAAGTGTCAGTGTGCTATTCTGTTCTAAAACTTTTTTGCTGAACCATATTTTCAATCCTTGTGTTTAGGGACAGAGAAGGATAGGCAGGGGACAGTGTCAGTGTCATTGTTGCTAAGCCTCCTGCACAATATACACCTGAAGGTAGCCCTTATTGCTGTTTTTCCCATCTCCCTGCAGACCATCCATTAAAATGTCTGGAAGGCAACCAAGGAGAGGCAGACAGTCAGGAGGTAAAAAAAGAGGGCAAGCAGGCTCTGTGTCTGGGGGCAACAGTGCTGGTCGTGTACGCGGTGCATTGTCATCAGCACATGGCCATGGGACACGCTTGTCCTTGTTTTCGGCAGCTGGACATGTTGAGCCACATCATGCCGAAGACTTGGTAGAGTGGATGACCAAGCCCACCTCATCCTCCTCATCCTCTCTCACCCAGGCTCAGGGTACTGGCAAAGCAGCTGCCAAAGCGTCCTCTTCTCTGGTATCATTATCTTCATTAGTCAATCCTTCCCTAGACCCACCATGCCCTCCTCCTGAGGAGTCCCCCGAACTGTTTGAGCACAGTGTTGGGTACATGCTCCAGGAGGATGCCCAGCGTTTGGAAGGATCTGATGATGATACCCAGCTAGAGGAAGGCAGCAGCGTGAGAGCAGAGAGAGGGGATGCTCAAGAAGGACACCAATCTGGCAGTCATGCTCCAGCAGCTGCAGCATACTGCCAGATTGGCTCCAGTGATGAGGAGGGAGGGGATGATGAGGTCACTGACTCCACGTGGGTGCCTAATAGGAGAGAGGAGGAGGAGGAGGAGGATGAGGAGGAGGCACATCTCCAAAGAGGCAGGATGCCCTTGAGTGGCCAGCGTATGGGCAGCACACCGACGGAATCACACCGCAGAGCTCCGCCTGTGCAGGGCGCTGCCTCTGCCCGTCATTCAAAAAGTTCTTTGGTGTGGGCCTTTTTTGAGGCGAGTGCATCAGATCGCACAGCTGCTGTTTGCAACATATGTCTCAAGCGTATATCGCGTGGCCAAAACATCAGCCGCTTGGGCACCACATGCTTGATCAGACATATGTTGACCTGCCATGCAGCTCGTTGGCAAGCCTACCTTAAAGACCCACACCAAAGAACAAAGCTGACCTCTTCTTGCACCGCATCAGCTGGGATCTCCAACCCCAGTATACCTTCAGTCCTCTCTGAAACCTGCTCTGAGAGGAATGAAGGTGTAGAATTAGGTGTGTCACAGCCAAGTACTTGCGGGCACTCTGCTAGCAGTACACCGACGTCCGATTCTAGCAGGCAAATTTCCCTGCCCCAGCTGCTGGACCGTCGAAAGAAGTTCACTCCCAGCCATCCACATGCCCAGCGGTTGAATGCTAGCTTGGCTAAATTGCTAGCGCTTCAACTGCTGCCTTTTCAGTTGGTAGACTCGGCCCCCTTCCGTGAGTTTGTGCAATGTGCGGTTCCTCAGTGGCAGGTTCCCAAACGCCACTTTTTCGCACGGAAGGCTATTCCGGCTCTCTACAGGCATGTGGAAGGCAATGTCTTGGCCTCGCTGGACAGGGCGGTCAGCGGTAAGGTGCATATTACCGCTGACTCATGGTCCAGCAGGCATGGACAGGGACGTTACCTTTCTTTCACGGCCCATTGGGTCACTATTTTGGCAGCTGGGAAGGATGCAGGACAAGGTGCAGTAGTGTTGGAGGTTGTTCCACCGCCATGCCTCCAAAATGCTACTACTGGTTGTGACACACCTCTCTCCTCCACCCCCTCCTCTTCTTCTTCCTCCATGGCCTCTTCCTGTGGTTTGTCCTCGGAACCAGTGGTGCTCCGTAGGCGTTCAAGGGGCTACGCAAGTACGCAGGCAAAAAGATGCCATGCCGTGCTTGCGCTGGTGTGTTTGGGGGACAGGAGCCACACTGGGGCAGAGGTCCTGTCTGCTCTGCAGGGGCAGGCCGAGAGGTGGTTGACGCCACGCCAGCTTAAGCCAGGAATGGTGGTTTGCGACAATGGCACCAACCTCCTCTCCGCCCTCCGACAGGGACAACTGACCCATGTGCCCTGTATGGCTCACGTCCTTAACCTGGTGGTGCAGCGGTTCTTGGGCAGGTACCCGGGCTTACAGGATGTCCTGAGGCAGGCCAGGAAAGTCTGTGTGCATTTCCGCAGATCTTATAATGCCAGTGCTCGCCTGGCTGAGCTTCAAAAGGAGTTGAACCTGCCCAAGAACCGCCTTATATGTGACATGCCCACCAGGTGGAACTCAACGTTGGCCATGCTGCAGCGGCTGCACACGCAGCAGAGGGCCATCAATGAGTACCTGTGCGACTACGGCACCAGGACAGGGTCAGGGGAGCTCGGGTTTTTTTCACCACGCCAGTGGGGCATGATCAGGGATGCATGCACTGTCCTGGCACCATTTGAGGAGGCCACGAGGATGGTGAGCAGTGACAGTGCATGCATCAGTGACACTGTACCTCTTGTCCACCTGTTGGAGCACACGCTGCGTGGAATAATGGACAGGGCACTTGAGGCAGAACAGAGGCAGGAAGAGGAGGACTTCCTTGCCTCTCAAGGCCCCCTTTACCCAGACAGTGTTCCTTCTGTCCCACCCATCGCACAGGAAGAGGAGGAGGAGGAGGAGGAGGAGGATTGTGTCAGCATGGAGGTGGAGGCTGGCACTCAGCATCATCAGCAGCAGTCTTTTAGGGATGATTTACAGTCCCAAGAAACCAGTGGACTTGTACGTGGCTGGGAGGAGGTGGCTGCGGATCATGTCGTCCTTAGTGACCCAGAGGACTCCGGACTGAATGCCTCAGCTAACCTACGCTGCATGGCCTCCCTGATCCTGCAAAGTCTGCGGAAGGATCCTCGTATTCTTCGGATCAAGGAGAGGGACCATTACTGGCTGGCCACTCTCCTTGATCCACGGTACAAGGGTAAGGTTGCGGACCTTATCGTACCGTCGCAGAGGGAGCAGAGGATGAGACAACTCCGGGAGGCCTTGCAGAAAGGTCTGTGCAACGCGTTCCCAGAGACTGGGAGGTTACAAACTCCTGGTCCTGGACAACGAGTTGCTGAGGCTTCGGGCAGTCAAAGAAGGAGCGGTGGGGAAGGTGGCCGTCTGACCGATGCGTTCAGACAATTCTTTAGTCCGCAGCCCCAAAGTATGATCGGTTCCAGCAACCATCGCCAGCGTCTGATATACATGGTCCAGGAATACCTAGGGGCAAGGTCAGACTTGGACACCTTCCCCACCGAAAATCCTCTGGCTTACTGGGTCTTGAGGATGGATCACTGGCCAGAGCTTGCACAGTATGCAATTGAGCTACTGGCCTGTCCTGCATCCAGCGTTCTTTCAGAACGCACATTCAGTGCTGCTGGAGGATTTGTCACGGATCACAGGGTGCGCCTGTCCACCGACTCGGTTGATCGACTGACTTTCATCAAGATGAACCAGTCTTGGATCACCACCAGCTACCACACACCAGATGCTGATATAACAGACTAATTGATTTTAAAATGTCACATCCCTTCAAGACTGATGCTGATGCTGAGTGCCTGTGCTGTTATGTTGATACGATTAACGATGATAGCTTGGAAGATCATTTTGGTTTATGGGTGACGCCACCAGTGGCTAAGGCCCAATTTTTCAGCCCCTGTTTAACAGGGGCGTGTAATTAAAATTTTTGATGCAATACTTTGCAACAGGCCTCATTGCTGTGCTCCAAGTACAGTATCTGTGAGGGGTTGCAGTGTTGTGCCACCAGTGCCTAAGGCCCAATTTTTCAGCCCCTGTTCAACAGGGGCATGCAATTATAATTATTGATCTAATAATTCACAGCAGGGCCCATTGCTGCGCCCACCAAGAGTAACTGTCAGGCCTTACAGTGTTGTGGCACCAGCACCACCATCACCACCACCACCACCACCAAAGGCCCAATTTTTCAGCCCCTGTTCAACAGGGGCATGCAATTATAATTATTGATCTAATAATTCACAGCAGGGACCATTGCTGCGCCCACCAAGAGTAACTGTCAGGCCTTACAGTGTTGTGGCACCAGCACCACCATCAAAGGCCCAATTTTTACTACCACTGATCAACAATTATATGTTATTACAATTCCTGATATTATACTTGACAGCAGGGCGTTCCAGCACCCACCAAGAATAACTGTGAGTGCTTTCAGTGTTGTGCCAACACCAACACCTAAGGGGCCAATTTCTGCAGAGTATATACGGAAGGTCCCTACTTTCAAACATCCAACTTACAAACTACTACTACTTGCAAACGGAAGAAGACAACAGGAAGTGAGAGGAAATCTACCCCTTGGAAGGAAAATTCTCTCCTTTAAGAATTAATATGGGAGAAAGGTGTCTCCTCTCTACTGATGCTTTATCACCAATCCTTGTTTCAATAAAAACACCACATTTCAAAAACAGTTGTCATTGGGACGCAAAGTGAGGTGAAATGTTCTGAACAGGGGCACAGACAGCAAAAAAAATGTGACAGGGGTGATAACCGTTCCCTATGTTTTACAAAAAGCTAAAAAAAAGGAATTTGCCATGGAGCTCCACTTAAACAATGCAGCTGTTCAAAATTATAAACAGATTCTACATAAGAACAAACCTACTGTCCCTGTCTTGTATGCACCGCCTGTATACGGCTGTTCAGAGTATATAGGTCCTTTTTTATTTTGTGTGCGGGGTTCCCCTTAATATCCATACAAGACCCAAAGGGGCTGGTAATGGGCTGGGGTAGGGGGGGGGTTGATGGGGTAGCTATGCCATTTTTCCTAAAGATTTTCATCCATATTACCGGGACCAGACATTGCATTAAAGCCGCAAGCAGTTTTAAATGACTTTTTTCCCTTTAGAAATGTTATTTTGTGCAGGGACAGTTCTAAACACGGGAAACACGTGGCACTTCACAGGCATACTTTAGACACCCCCCAGGTACAATATTTAAAGGAATATTTGACTTTTTTTTTTCACTTTATGCATCATTAAAATGACTGCTCCCGGAAAACGTCCGTTTTTAAAACTTCTTTTTGCATTGATACATGTCCCCTGGTGCAGAAGCCGGGTTCCCAAACTCTGTTTCGGACAATAACATGGATAATAGTCGTTATAATTAGCACTTTAGAATCCGAACGTTCGCATCCATTGTATTTAATAGGGTTCTAATGTTCGTGCGAACTTTCGGTCCGTTCGCGGGTTCTGGTGCGAACCGAACCCGGGGGTGTTCGGCTCATCACTAATCCTGATAAAGCGTATCTGGTAAGGGCGGTGAAGGCTGTGGTCAGAGGTCATGCGAAATGGACCCCTGTCTACATTCCTACACCAGAGAAGCCAGTCTGTCTCAAGCAGTACAGACTTCCTGGCGGCCGCAAAGAAATTGGGGAGACTATTCAAGAACTGTTGAGAGTAGGGATCCTTAGACCTGCTGTAAGTCCTTTCTCGTCTCCGGTGTTCCCAGTAAAGAAACCTGATGGGACATATAGAATGACTGTGGATTACAGAGGTCTAAACAAAGTGGCACCTCCATTGAAGTCAGCTGTACCAGATTTGATCTCAATTGTTGAGAAAATTGCTAAAGATGCAGGAGAATATCATGCTGTGATAGACCTGGCTAATGCTTTCTTTTCAATTTTGATAGACCCAGATTGTCAAGACCAGTTTGCTATGGTGTGGGACGGCCGCCAGTACACTTTCACTGTCCTTCCGCAAAGCTATCTTTATTCTCCAACGATTTGTCATGGACTGATTGCCCGAGATTTAAGTACTCTGAATTTGAAAGTCGCTGTGTTTCACTACATTGATGACATCATGATCTCTGGGACAAAAGAAGATGTAACTGAAGCACTGCACCTGCTGATACAGCACTTGGAGAACAGAGGATGGGCTATCAACAGAGACAAAGTCCAAGGACCTGCCACAGAGGTGAAATTCCTTGGAATGATGTGGACTGGGCCACAGAGGAAGATTCCAGAGACAGTTGTGCAAACTATCCAGGCGCTGTCGCCCCCTACTACCAAAAAGGAGGCACAGAAGTTCATTGGAGTTGTGGGATTCTGGAGATCGTTCATCCCACATCTTGGACTGATTCTGAGGCCTATATACAATGTTACCAGAAAAAAGGCTGAGTTCACATGGGGCTCAGAGCAGCGGACTGCATTCCTGGCTGCTAAAGAAGCTATTTTGCAGCATCAGGGATTGGGACCCGTGAGACAAGGAGTACCATTTCAGCTGGATGTAGTGGAGCAGAATGGTACCATATCTTGGAGTCTGTGGCAGCCAAATGAAAAGAAAGGACTGAGAGCAATACCTATTGGATTTTGGTCCAAACAACTGACAGGGGCACAGACGAGATACACGCCCCTAGAGAAGTACCTGTTTGGGGCCTACACAGCACTTCAACATGTAGAGACCATTACAGGAAAGGACACAGTCACCATCCATACTGCATTGTCAATAGCAGGATGGGTGAGAGATAATGGACTGACCACTAGGGCAGCTGTAGCCCAGAACCAGACACTGATGAAATGGAAGTGGTACCTTCAAGAAAGAGGGGGTATTGCAGCTGGGGATGTTAGAGACATTTCAAAACAGTTGGCAGGGCTTGTTACTTTTACCAGCACCCGGCCAGAAGAAGAAATTCCTGTGCTGCAGTCATCCCCCATTCAAGAGGCTCCACCCTTTGAGTCTCTGTCAGAAGCCATGAAGGAGTCAGCATGGTTCACTGATGGTTCAGCCATAATCACCTCGTCTGGGCGTAAATGGACAGCAGCAGCCTACAACCCAAGTACAGACACAGTCCTGCAGAAGTCCGGAATCGGAGGGTCCAGTCAGTATGCAGAGTTGAAAGCTGTAGTGATGACTTTTCAGGAGGATCCTTCTTCCCATGTCACTATCTACACTGACAGCTGGGCGGTTTTTAAAGGACTGACAACTTGGATGCCCACGTGGAAGTCCAATGAATGGATGATTCATGGAAAGGTGGTGTGGGGAGGCAAGGAAGTCTGGGACTACATCTGGAAGGAAGCTCACTCCCGCACCATAAAAGTGGGGCATGTTGATGCACATGTGCCCCTAGTACCAGACTTTGAGAACTATAACAGAGTTGCAGATGAAATCGCAAAAGTGAAGGCAGTTGTGCCAATTGATCCTGTTTTGATGAACTTGGCCAGCTGGGCCCACAAGCAATCTGGACATTTGGGGCAGAAAGCAACATATGAATGGGCACAGCAGAGAGGATTGCCTATATCCATGGACATGATAAAGACTGTAATAGGGAACTGTACAGTGTTTGGAGAAGTGCGACAATGGCCATTGCAAAAGTACTCCACTGGGTCGATTAAGAGGAGTGAGAGGCCTGCAGAGATCTGGCAGATTGACTTCATCGGTCCCCTGCCCCGGGGAAACAATGGACTGATATATTGTATCACTGCAGTGGACACCTATTCAGGACTTATGCTTGTTCATCCTTGCAAACGTGCAGATCAAGCCGCAACGCTTCAACTGCTTCAGAAACTTGTCGTTGCTTATGGTTGTCCCAAACAAGTACAAAGTGATAATGGCTCAGACTTCACCGGATTAACAGTACATCAGTGGGCCAAAGATTCTGGTGTGTACTGGTTGTGCCACATCCCATACCATCCACAGGCAGCTGGTTTGATTGAAAGATACAACAGGCTATTGAAGGACCAGATACGCAAAATTACACCCACACATACACTAAGGGGGTGGGATCGGGTCCTCACACAGGCAGTCATGTTGTTAAATTCTAGGCCAATAGCCAAAACCACCCATATGAGAGGATGGTAGGGGCTGAGGCACAGATTCCACAGCTGGAGTGCAGATTTCAGTATTTATGTAAGGTTCCTGAAAGTACAGGGTTTAACAGATACCATGTTACTGCTTCCCATGACATAGAAACATAGAGTGACGTATCTGAAGCTGAAGCCTATCTAGGAATGAGAGGGAATCTGGCAGGAAGGTTTGAAGTTATATTTGCATTGGCAGATGAGCTTCAAGACAGTGGCTGGGACTCTGACTGGTTAGTGGATACTTCTCAGCAAGAGTGGAAAGTGAGGCTACATAACATCAAACCTTCCAAAATAAACAGCAGTGATTTTCTGGGAAATGTCAGTATATTTCCTCTCCTCCCTATTGATGTTCTTTGGGAGGGTCAGGGGTGCATACAGGCAGGTGGCAAAGTATTGGTCAGATATCCAGGCAAGAAGTCATTTAGAGGAGAGATTGGTCCAGGCTCGAAATACATCAAAGGCCTTGTTCTCCACACCTTTTGCGATCTTCCGTCATTCTTTCCATCATGTAACCACTTTTCTCTGGTCTTCCTATGGATCAAATCGGAGACAGCCTGTGGAGTGGAAAACAAAGCGGATTATCTGTTCCTTCTAATAATACATAAACAGTAGATCCTGGCCCTTCAACTTCTGGATAAAATTCAAACAGTATTGTTCAAGACACTTGCAATACCCTAATTAAGACAAAACGCGAAATAGAGCACAATGTCAGCATTGCCGTGATTTGGTTTGTATTGGCTTTTTGTAGATTGTTACATACCGTTAAAAAAGCAAAAAAATTTAAACATTGAAAGGCTTACTAAAGTAAGCCTGTTGTTTAGATGCAGGAAAATAAGATGGCTGACTTAACATAACTTTAGCAGCACAGGTTAAGTTATCGTTGCATTACAAGATTGTATATAGCAAAAAAACGTTTTACATTACATATAATATAGTTTCATTTCCCAAATATAGCTGTCAGGCGAAAACAAAATAGTTGTCATATACCATTACTATAGCTGACTTACAGGCAACAATATGACCTGTAAGGCTTAAATAATGTAATACATGTCAGGATAGCACTAATTTTTAAGCTGATATCATCTAAATGTGAACATTGCTTTACACAGTCTGTTTCCCCAATTTTTGCTTGTTTAATGGTATGTAACAATCTACAAAAAACGAATACAAACCAAATCACGGCAATGCTGACATTGTGCTCTATTTCGCGTTTTGTCTTAATTAGGGTATTGCAATTGTCTTGAACAATACTGTCTGAATTTTATCCAGAAGTATGGCTATATTTTATAATCTCTCGCATTAATGTAAATTGTCTTTCTGCTATCCTGTAGAATTAGGTTGTGCTACTCACAGATATCTTTCCGAATTGGGGAAACAGACTGTGTAAAGCAACGTTCACATTTAGATGATATCAGCTTAAAAATTAGTGCTATCCTGACATGTGTTACATTTACAGTATTTAAGTCAGATATAGTAATGCTATCTGATAACTATTTTGTTTCCTTAGACCTGCTGTAAGTCCTTTCTCGTCTCCGATGTTCCCAGTAAAGAAACCTGATGGGACATATAGAATGACTGTGGATTACAGAGGTCTAAACAAAGTGGCACCTCCATTGAAGTCAGCTGTACCAGATATGATCTCAATTGTTGAGAAAATTGCTAAAGATGCAGGAGAATATCATGCTGTGATAGACCTGGCAAGTTCTTTCTTTTCAATTTTGATAGACCCAGATTGTCAAGACCAGTTTGCTATGGTGTGGGACGGCCGCCAGTACACGTTCACTGTCCTTCCGCAAGGCTATCTTCATTCTCCAACGATTTGTCATGGACTGATTGCCCGAGATTTAAGTACCCTGAATTTGAAAGTCGCTGTGTTTCACTACATTGATGACATCATGATCTCTGGGACAAAAGAAGATGTAACTGACGCACTGCACCTGCTGATACAGCACTAGGAGAACAGAGGATGGGCTATCAACAGAGACAAAGTCCAAGGACCTGCCACAGAGGTGAAATTCCTAGGAATGATGTGGACTGGGCCACAGAGGAAGATTCCAGAGACAGTTGTGCAAACTATCCAGGTGCTGTTGCCCCCTACTACCAAAAAAAGGAGGCACAGAAGTTCATTGGAGTTGTGGGTTTCTGGAGATCGTTCATCCCACATCTTGGACTGATTCTGAGGCCTATATACAATGTTACCAGAAAAAAGACTGAGTTCTCATGGGGTTCAGAGCAGCGGACTGCATTCCTGGCTGCTAAAGAAGCTATTTTGCAGCATCAGGGATTGGGACCTGTGAGACAAGGAGTACCATTTCAGCTGGATGTAGTGGAGCAGAATGGTACCATATCTTGGAGTCTGTGGCAGCCAAATGAAAAGAAAGGACTGAGAGCAATACCTATTGGATTTTGGTCCATCAATGAGTACCTGTGCGACTACGGCACCAGGACAGGGTCAGGGGAGCTCAGGTTTTTTTCACCATGCCAGTGGGGCATGATCAGGGATGCATGCACTGTCCTGGCACCATTTGAGGAGGCCACAAGGATGGTGAGCAGTTACAGTGCATGCATCAGTGACACTGTACCTCTTGTCCACCTGTTGGAGCATACGCTGCGTGGAATAATGGACAGGGCACTTAAGGCAGAACAGAGGCAGGAAGAGGAGGACTTCCTTGCCTCTCAAGGCCCCCTTTACCCAGACAGTGTTACTTCTGTCCCACCCATCACACAGGAAGAGGACGAGGAGGAGGAGGATTGTGTCAGCATGGAGGTGGAGCCTGGCACTCAGCATCAACAGCAGCAGTCTTTTAGGGATGATTTACAGTCCCAAGAAACCCGTGGACTTGTACGTGGCTGGGAGGAGGTGGCTGCGGATCATGTCATCCTTAGTGACCCAGAGGACTCCGGACTGAATGCCTCAGCTAACCTACGCTGCATGGCCTCCCTGATCCTGCAAAGTCTGCGGAAGGATCCTCCTATTCTTCGGATCAAGGATCCACGGTACAAGGGTAAGGTTGCGGACCTTATCTTGCCATCTCAGAGGGAGCAGAGGATGAGACATCTCCGGGAGGCCTTGCAGAAAGGTCTGTGCAACGCGTTCCCAGAGACTGGGAGGATACAAACTCCTGGTCCTGGACAACGAGTTGCTGAGGCTTTGGTCAGTAGCAGAAGGAGCGGTGGAGAAGGTGGCCGTCTGACCGATGCGTTCAGACAATTTTTTAGTCCGCAGCCCCAAGGTATGATTGGTTCCAGCAACCATCACCAGCGTCTGATATACATGGTGCAGGAATACCTAGGGGCAAGGTCAGACTTTCCCACTGAAAATCCTCTGGCTTACTGGGTCTTGAGGATGGATCACTGGCCAGAGCTTGCACAGTATGCAATTGAGCTACTGGCCTGTCCTGCATCTAGCGTTCTTTCGGAACGCACATTCAGTGCTGCTGGAGGCTTTGTCACCGATCACAGGGTGCGCCTGTCCACCGACTTGGTTGATCGACTGACCTTCATAAAGATGAATCAGTCTTGGATCACCACCAGCTACCAGGCACCTGAAGCAGATGTAACAGAATAATTTATTTTGAAATGTCACATCCCTTCAAGACTGCCTATGTTGATGCTGAGTGACTGTCCTGTTATGTTGACTGACTATCCTCTTCCTCCTCAATAAACCTGATGATAGCTTGGAAGAACATTTTTGTTTCTGGGTGCCGCCACCAGTGGCTAAAGCCCAATTTTTCAGCCCCTGTTTAACAGGGGCATGGAATTATAATTTTTTATGCAATGCTTTGCAGCAGGGCTCATTCCTGCACTCCAACTAGAGTATTGGGAGAGGTTGCAGTGTCGTGGCACCAGCACCAGTGCCTAAGGCCCAATTTTTCAGCCCCTGTTTAACAGGGGCGTGTAATTAAAATTTTTGATGCAATACTTTGCAACAGGGCTCATTGCTGTGCTCCAAGTACAGTATCTGTGAGGGGTTGCAGTGTTGTGGCACCAGCACCAGTGCTTAAGGCACAATTTTTCAGCCCCTGTATAACAGGGGCGTGTAATTACAATTTTTCATGCAACACTTTGCAACAGGGCTCATTGCTGTGCTCCAAGTACAGTATCTGTGAGGGGTTGCAGTGTTGTGGCACTAGTGCCTAAGGCCCAATTTTTGAACCCCTGTTTAACAGGGGCGTGTAATTAAAATGTTTGATGCAATACTTTGCAACAGGGCTCATTGCTGTGCTCCAAGTACAGTATCTGTGAGGGGTTGCAGTGTTGTGGCACCAGCACCAGTGCCTAAGGCCAAATTTTTCAGCCCATGTTTAACAGGGGCGTGTAATTAAAATTCTTGGTCTAATAATTCACAGCAGGGCCCATTCCTGTGCCCACCAAGAGTAACTGTGAGGGCTTACAGTGTTGTGGCAACCCTGTCCACCACCACCAACACCACCACCACCACCACCAAAGGCCCAATTTTTCTGCCCCTGTTCAACAGGGGCATGCAATTACAATTCTTGATCTAATAATTCACCGCAGGGCCCATTCCTGCACCCACCAAGAGTAACTGTGAGGGCTTACAGTGTTGTGGCAACACCACCACCACCACCAAAGGCCCAATTTTTCTGCCCCTGTTCAACAGGGGCATGTAATTACAATTTTTGATCTAATAATTCACAGCAGGGCCCATTCATGCGCCCACCAAGAGTAACTGTGAGGGCTTACAGTGTTGTAGCACCAGCACCACCACCAAAGGCCCAATTTTTCCTACCACTGTTCAACAATGGCATGTAATTACAATTCCTGATATAATAGTTCACAGCAGGGCGTTCCAGCGCCCACCAAGAGTAACTGTGAGGGCTTACAGTGTTGTGGCAGTGTTGTAGCGGTGACTTAAGGAGGAATGGGAACATCTCCTATACTTAGAGGGGGGATGTGAACGTCCCCTGTGATGATGGGTCCTAGACGGAATGTCGCGTCTTGACCTGGAGGATGAATGGTGATGGTGATGATGATGATTTGTATTCGTTTGTTGTAGATCGTTACATACCGTTTAAACAAGCAATAAACTTTAAACAGTGAAAGGCTTACATTAGATGTTTAGATGCAGGAAAATAAGATGGCTGACTTAACCTGCGAGAGATTATAAAATATAGCCATACTTCTGGATAAAATTCAAACAGTATTGTTCAAGACACTTGCAATACCCTAATTTAGACAAAACGCGAAATAGAGCACAATGTCAGCATTGCCATGATTTGGTTTGTATTGTTTTTTTGTAGATTGTTACATACCGTTAAAAAAGCAAAAAAAATTCAACATTGAAAGGCTAACTAAAGTAAGCCTGTTGTTTAGATGCAGGAAAATAAGATGGCTGACTTAACATAACTTTAGCAGCACAGGTTAAGTTATCGTTGCATTACGAGATTGTATATAGCAAAAAAAACGTTTTACATTACATATAATATAGTTTCATTTCCCAAATATAGCTGTCAGGCGAAAACAAAATAGTTGTCATATACCATTACTATAGCTGACTTACAGGCAACAATATGACCTGTAAGGCTTAAATAATGTAAATGTAAAACATGTCAGGATAGCACTAATTTTTAAGCTGATATCATCTAAATGTGAACGTTGCTTTACACAGTCTGTTTCCCCAATTTTTGCTTGTTTAACGGTATGTAACAATCTACAAAAAACGAATACAAACCAAATCACGGCAATGCTGACATTGTGCTCTATTTCGCGTTTTGTCTTAATTAGGGTATTGCAACTGTCTGAATTATTTAAGCCTTACAGGTCATATTGTTGCCTGTAAGTCAGCTATAGTAATGGTATATGACAACTATTTTGTTTTCGCCTGACAGCTATATTTGGGAAATGAAACTATATTTTATGTAATGTAAAACGTTTTTTTTGCTATATACAATCTTGTAATGCAACGATAACTTAACCTGTGCTGCTAATGTTATGTTAAGTCAGCCATCTTATTTTCCTGCATCTAAACAACAGGCTTACTTTAGTAAGCCTTTCAATGTTTAAATTTTTTTCCTTTTTTAACCACTTAACGACCGCTCACTGTATATGTACGTCGGCAGAATGGCACCGACAGGCACAATCACGTAGAGCATACGTGATTGCCTTTGTATAGTTGGGGGGTCCAATCGGACCCCCCTCCTATACAGTGAGCGGTGGCTAAGTGTCCGGGAGCGTTCCGGGATGAGGGGGCAGCCATTCGTTTCCGGCCACCCCCTCGCGATCGCTCCCGGCGAATGGAAATGCCCCCTCTGTCTGTGTCAGGCAGAGGAAGCAGGAGGAAGTGATGTCATCTCTGGTGCGGCGCTCACATATACCGAGCGCCGTACAAGAGAAGACGTCAGGTCAGTGCACACAACACTACACTGACACCAGAACACATAGGGACATAAATCGCCCCCCCCAGGCCCCCCCAGACACCCCCAGATCACCCCCCAGATCACCCCCCCAGCCCCCAGTCACAGTGTCACTGATTGCAGTGACCATTTATTTACTGATCACTGCAATCAGTGACATTTGTGACTGTAAAAGTGTCAGTACATTCAGTTTTAGGTCCAGTGTAGCCCCCTAACCCCCCCCCTAATAAAGGTTTAACCCCCTGATCACCCCCAGATATCCCTTTCACCCCCTATCACCACTGTCGCTAAGCGATCATTTTTCTGATCGCTGTCTTAGCGTCAGTGATGCCGATCGGCAGCCAGTAATTTTTTTTAGGTTCGCCGCATGTTTTTATAGCGTCAGGTACCCCAATATATTATCTAATAAAGGTTTAACCCCCTTGATCGCCCCCCAGGTAACCCTTTCACCCCCTATCGCCACTGTCGCTAAGCGACCGTTTTTCTAAACGCTGTCTTAGTGTCGGTGATGCAGATCGGTAGCCGGTAATTTTTTTTAGGTTCGCCGCAGGTTTTTATAGCGTCAGGTACCCCAATATATTATCTAATAAAGGTTTAACCCCCTTGATCGCCCCCCAGGTAACCTTTTCACCCCCTATCACCACTGTCGCTAAGCGATCGTTTTTCTAAACGCTGTCTTAGTGTCGGTGATGCAGATCGGTAGCCAGTAATTTTTTTTAGGTTCGCCGCATGTTTTTATAGCGTCAGGTACCCCAATATATTATCTAATAAAGGTTTAACCCCCTTGATCGCCCCCCAGGTAACCCTTTCACCCCCTATCACCACTGTCGCTAAGCGATCGTTTTTCTAAACGCTGTCTTAGTGTCGGTGATGCAGATCGGTAGCTGGTAATTTTTTTTAGGTTCGCCGCAGGTTTTTATAGCGTCAGGTACCCCAATATATTATCTAGTAAAGGTTTAACCCCCTTGATCGCCCCCCAGGTAACCCTTTCACCCCCTATCACCACTGTCGCTAAGCGATCGTTTTTCTGATCGCTGTCTTAGTGTCGGTGATGCAGATCGGTAGCCAGTAATTTTTTTTAGGTTCGCCGCAGGTTTTTATAGCGTCAGGTACCCCCATATATTATCTAATAAAGGTTTTAACCCCCTGATTGCCCCTAGTTAACCCTTTCACCAGTGATCACCATATAAGTGTTACGGGTGACGCTGGTTAGTTAGTTTGCTTTTTATAGTGTCAGGGCACCCGCCGTATATAACCCAATAAAGGTTTAACACCTTAATCGCCCGGTGGGTGATATCAATTAGGTTTTAGCGTCAGATAGGGTCTGCGTCACACCCCAGGCAGCGTCAGGTTAGTGCCAATAACGCTAACACCCACGCGTGAAGCATACACCCCCCTTAGTGGTATAGTATCTGAACAGATCAATATCTGATCTGATCAGATCTATACTAGCGTCCCCAGCAGTTTAGGGTTCCCAAAAACGCAGTGTTAGCGGGATCAGCCCAGATACCTGCTGGCACCTGCGTTTTGCCCCTCCGTCCAGCCCAGGCCACCCAAGTGCAGTATCGATCGATCACTGTCACTTGCAAAACACAACACACATAACTGCAGCGTTCGCAGAGACAGGCCTGATCCCTGCGACTCCAGTGCTGTAGGAGGTGATTTCACCACCACAGTTAAATAAAAAAAGCATATATGCCGAAGCATTGGGGCAGCAGGAGCGGAGGAGCGATTTTGCTCCTAATGCCGCGTACATACGGTCGAAATTCCGACGGAGGCTTGCCCGTGGAAAAGTCCGACCATGTGTGTGCGGCATAACTTTTTTGCGGGAGGATGCCCCCATGCTTCAGCATATATAAATGGTGCGTGTATGCCCATCATTGGAAGTGGGTGGATGAAGGGCGGTATTCTAATGGTGGGCATACCCACCGATCAATCTCTTTTTTCGTTCAGCCAACTGGCTGCATGAAAAAAAAAGATTACAATACATGTCCAACAAGGACCAGCAACGTACTGGTATGTTGCTGGACTTTGAATGTTTATACCAGAATGATGCCTGTGGGTTTAGGTATCATCTTGGTATCATTCTTTTCAGCCTGCGGCCGGCTTTCATGTAAAAGCAATCCTAGCGGCTAATTAGCCTCTGGACTGCTTTTACAAGCAGTGGGAGGGAATGCCCCCCCCGGATATAAAAAGTGCCATTGGGAAATTGGGAAAGCATTTTATCACACCGATCTTGGTGTGGTCAGATGCTTTGAGGGCAGAGGAAAAATCTAGGGTCTAGAAGACCCCAGTTTTTTCAAAAAAAGAGTACCTGTCACTACCTATTGCTATCATAGGGGATATTTACATTCCCTGAGATAACAATAAAAATGATAAAAAAAAAAAATACTTGGAAGGAACAATTTAAAAATAAAATAAAAAAGCAAAATTAATAATAAAAAATAAAAAAAAGCACCCCTGTCCTGCCCTGCTCTTGCCCAATGGCGAACGCAAGCGTCGGTCTGGCGTCATATGTAAACAGCAATTGCACCATGCATGTGAGGTATCACCGCGAAGGTCAGATCGAGGGCAGTAATTTTAGCAGTAGACCTCCTCTGTAAATCTACTGGGGTAACCTGTAAAGGCTTTTAAAGGCTTTTAAAAATGTATGTAGTTTGTCGCCAATGCGCGTTTGTGCGAAATTTTAAAGCATGTCGTGTTTGGTATCTATGTACTCGGCCTAAGATCATCTTTTTTATTTCATCAAACATTTGGGCAATATAGTGTGTTTTAGTGCATTAAAATTAAAAAAAGTGTATTTTTTAACCCAAAAAATGCGTTTGAAAAATCGCTGCGCAAATACTGTGTAGAAAAAAAAAATGCAACACCCACCATTTTAATCTGTAGGGCCTTTGCTTTAAAAATATATATAATGTTTGGGGGTTCAACATAATTTTCTTGCAAAAAAAAATGTTTTCATGTAAACAAAAAGTGTCAAAAAGGGCTTTGTCTTCAAGTGGTTAGAAGAGTGGATGTAAGCTTCCTAATGTTGTGTATAAAATGCCAGAACAGTTCAAACCCCCCCCAAATGACCCCATTTTGGAAAGTAGACACCCCAAGCTATATACTGAGAGGCATGTCGAGTCCATGGAATATTTTATATGTTGACACAAGTTGCGGAAAAACAAAAAATTTTTTTTTTTTGCACAAAGTTGTCACTAAATGATATATTGCTCAAACATGCCATGGGCATATGTGGAATTACACCCCAAAATACATTCTGTTGCTTCTCCTGAGTACGAGGATACCACATGTGTGAGACTTTTTGGGAGCCTAGACGCGTACGGGACCCCAAAAACCAAGCACCGCCTTCAGGCTTTCTAAGGGTGTAAATTTTTGATTTCACTTCTCACTGCCTATCACAGTTTCGGAGGCCATGGAATGCCCAGATGGCACAAAACCCCCCCAAATGACCCCATTTTGGAAAGTAGACACCCCAAGCTATTTGCTGAGAGGTATTGTGAGTATTTTGCAGATCTCGCTTTTTGTCACAAAGTTTTGAAAATTGAAAAAAAAAAAAATATATATATATATTTTCTTTCTTCATTTTCAAAAACAAATGAGAGCTGTAAAATACTCGCTATGCCTCTCAGCAAATAGCTTGGGGTGTCTATATTCCAAAATGGGGTCATTTGGGGGGGTTTTGTGCTATTTTGGCATTTTATGGCCTTCGAAACTGTGATAGGTAGTGAGGAGTGAAATCAAAAATTTGTGCCTAGAAATCCTGAAGGCGGTGCTTGGTTTTCGGGGTCCCGTACGCGGCTAGGCTCCTAAAAAGTCCCACACATGTGGTATCCCCGTACTCAGGAGAAGCAGAAAATTTTATTTTGGGGTGTAATTCCACATATAACCATGGCATGTGTGAGCAATATATCATTTAGTGACAACTTTTTGTAATTTTTTTATTTTTATTTTTTTGTCATTATTCAATCACTTGGGACAAAAAAATATATATATTCAATGGGCTCAACAGGCCTCTCAGCAATTTCCTTGGGGTGTCTACTTTCTAAAATGGGGTCATTTGGGGGGGTTTTGTGCTATTTTGGCATTTTATGGCCTTCGAAACTGTGATAGGTAGTGAGGAGTGAAATCAAAAATTTGCGCCCTTAGAAATCCTGAAGGCGGTGCTTGGTTTCCGGGGTCCCGTACGCGGCTAGGCTCCCAAAAAGTCCCACACATGTGGTATCCCCGTACTCAGGAGAAGCAGCAAAATGTATTTTGGGGTGCAATTCCACATATAACCATGGCATGTGTGAGCAATATATCATTTAGTGACAACTTTTTGTAATTTTTATTTTATTTTATTTTTTTTGTCATTATTCAATCACTTAAGACAAAAAAAAAAAAATTCAATGGGCTCAACATGCCTCTCAGCAATATCCTTGGGGTGTCTACTTTCCAAAATGGGGTCATTTGGGGGGGGTTTTGTACTGCCCTGTCATTTTAGCACCTCAAGAAATGAGATAGGCAGTCATAAATTTAAAGCTGTGTAAATTTCAGAAACTGTACCCTAGTTTGTAAACTCTATAACTTTTGCGCAAACCAATAAATATACGCTCATTGACATTTTTTTTACTAAAAACATGTGGCTGAATACATTTTGGCCTAAATGTATGACTAAAATTGAGTTTATTCGATTTTTCTTATAACAAAAAGTAGAAAATATCATTTTTTTTCAAAATTTTCGGTCTCTTTCCGTTTATATCGCAAAAAATAAAAATCGCAGAGGCAATCAAATACCATTAAAAGAAAGCTCTATTTGTGGGAAGAAAAGGACGCAAATTTAGTTTGGGTACAACATTGCATGTCCGCACAATTTACAGTTAAAGCAGCGCAGTGCAAAATTCTGAATTCACCTCTGGTCCTTTAGCTACCAAATGGTCCGGGGCTTAAGTGGTTAACGGTATGTAACAATCTACAAAAAAACAATACAAACCAAATCACGGCAATGGTGAAATTGTGCTCTATTTCGCGTTTTGTCTTAATTAGGGTAATGCAAGTGTCTTGAACAATACTGTTTGAATTTTATCCAGAAGTTGAAGGGCCAGGATCTACTGTTTATGTATTATTAGAAGGAACAGATAATCCGCTTTGTTTTCCACTCCACAGGCTGTCTCCGATTTGATCCATAGGAAGACCAGAGAAAAGTGGTTACATGATGGAAAGAATGACGGAAGATCGCAAGAGCTGTGGAGAACAAGGCCTTTAACAAGAATCTTTGGCCCACTGCTGTACTGTTAATCTGGTGAAGTCTGAGCCATTATCACTTTGGACTTGTTTGGGACAACCATAATCAACGACAAGTTTCTGAAGCAGTTGAAGCGTTGCGGCTTGATCTGCAGGTTTGCAAGGATGAACAAGCATAAGTCCTGAATAGGTGTCCACTGCAGTGATACAATATCTCAGTCCATTGTTTCCCCGGGGCAGGGGACCGATGAAGTCAATCTGCCAGATCTCTGCAGGCCTCTCACCCCTCTTAATCGACCCAGTGGAGTACTTTTGCAATGGCCATTGTCGCACTTCTCCACACACTGTACAGTTCCCTATTACAGTCTTTATCATGTCCATGGATATAGGCAATCCTCTCTGCTGTGCCCATTCATATGTTGCTTTCTGCCCCAAATGTCCAGATTGCTTGTGGGCCCAGTTGACCAAGTTCATCAAAACAGGATCAATTGGCACAACTGCCTTCACTTTTGCGATTTCATCTGCAACTCTGTTATAGTTCTCAAAGTCTGGTACTAGGGGCACATGTGCATCAACATGCCCCACTTTTATGGTGCGGGAGTGAGCTTTCTTCCAGATGTAGTCCCAGACTTCCTTGCCTCCCCACACCACCTGTCCATGAATCATCCATTCATTGGACTTCCACGTGGGCATCCAAGTTGTCAGTCCTTTAAAAACCGCCCAGCTGTCAGTGTAGATAGTGACATGGGAAGAAGGATCCTCCTGAAAAGTCATCACTACAGCTTTCAACTCTGCATACTGACTGGACCCTCCGATTCCGGACTTCTGCAGGACTGTGTCTGTACTTGGGTTGTAGGCTGCTGCTGTCCATTTACGCCCAGACGAGGTGATTATGGCTGAACCATCAGTGAACCATGCTGACTCCTTCATGGCTTCTGACAGAGACTCAAAGGGTGGAGCCTCTTGAATGGGGGATGACTGCAGCACAGGAATTTCTTCTTCTGGCCGGGTGCTGGTAAAAGTAACAAGCCCTGCCAACTGTTTTGAAATGTCTCTAACATCCCCAGCTGCAATACCCCCTCTTTCTTGAAGGTACCACTTCCATTTCATCAGTGTCTGGTTCTGGGCTACAGCTGCCCTAGTGGTCAGTCCATTATCTCTCACCCATCCTGCTATTGGCAATGCAGTATGGATGGTGACTGTGTCCTTTCCTGTAATGGTCTCTACATGTTGAAGTGCTGTGTAGGCCCCAAACAGGTACTTCTCTAGGGGCGTGTATCTCGTCTGTGCCCCTGTCAGTTGTTTGGACCAAAATCCAATAGGTATTGCTCTCAGTCCTTTCTTTTCATTTGGCTGCCACAGACTCCAAGATATGGTACCATTCTGCTCCACTACATCCAGCTGAAATGGTACTCCTTGTCTCACGGGTCCCAATCCCTGATGCTGCAAAATAGCTTCTTTAGCAGCCAGGAATGCAGTCCGCTGCTCTGAACCCCATGAGAACTCAGTCTTTTTTCTGGTAACATTGTATATAGGCCTCAGAATCAGTCCAAGATGTGGGATGAACGATCTCCAGAATCCTACAACTCCAATGAACTCCTGTGCCTCCTTTTTGGTAGTAGGGGGCGACAGCGCCTGGATAGTTTGCACAACTGTCTCTGGAATCTTCCTCTGTGGCCCAGTCCACATCATTCCTAGGAATTTCACCTCTGTGGCAGGTCCTTGGACTTTGTCTCTGTTGATAGCCCATCCTCTGTTCTCCAAGTGCTGTATCAGCAGGTGCAGTGCTTCAGTTACATCTTCTTTTGTCCCAGAGATCATGATGTCATCAATGTAGTGAAACACAGCGACTTTCAAATTCAGGGTACTTAAATCTCGGGCAATCAGTCCATGACAAATCGTTGGAGAATGAAGATAGCCTTGCGGAAGGACAGTGAAAGTGTACTGGCGGCCGTCCTACACCATAGCAAACTGGTCTTGACAATCTGGGTCTATCAAAATTGAAAAGAAAGCATTAGCCAGGTCTATCACAGCATGATATTCTCCTGCATCTTTAGCAATTTTCTCAACAATTGAGATCATATCTGGTACAGCTGACTTCAATGGAGGTGCCACTTTGTTTAGACCTCTGTAATCCACAGTCATTCTATATGTCCCATCAGGTTTCTTTACTGGGAACACCGGAGACGAGAAAGGACTTACAGCAGGTCTAAGGATCCCTACTCTCAACAGTTCTTGAATAGTCTCCCCAATTTTTTTGTGGCCTCCAGGAAGTCTGTACTGCTTGAGACAGACTGGCTTCTCTGGTGTAGGAATGTAGACAGGGGTCCATTTCGCATGACCTCTGACCACAGCCTTCACCGCCCTTACCAGATACGCTTTATCAGGATACCCGAATGTGAATGTATCTCTTTCAGTCTGAATTGACTGACCTTGAAGTACATCCATACCAAGAATATTTTCGGGTAACTCTGATACCAAAACATTTGTCATAAATCCTGATCCCTTGCCAATAGCCAATTTCACCCGTATCCTCACTGCTGGTGTAGTTTGCCCTCCCAAACCTTCTACACAAATCAATTCTCCTTTGTGATGGAAAGGATTTCCTTGCAAAAGTGTAACTTCAGCTCCGCTATCAACTAAAGCCATTACATGTGTAGGAGAAGATGACTTCCCTAACCATACAGTGACAGGTGCATATGGGCGTCGGTCTCCTGCTGTCACTGCCCTCACTGCTATTACAGGAGACTCACCTTCCCTTCATAAAGGATATTGAACCTCCCAATCCCCTTTTCTGATTCTCTCTAACTCCTCCCCAGGATAAAGGGATTTGGGTTCATGTTCAGTTTTGAGAATTGGTTTGGGGCTAACAGGAGGGGTCTGTTCTGTTTCCTCTAAGTCTAGGCTGATGTTATCTTCACTAGGAGTAGTGTTTCTAACCCTGACAGTTTTACCTACTAAATGTTTCCACCTCTTCAGCATTTCTGCAGTAGGAATGCCATCTATCTCATCTCTAGGTACTCCTGCCTTTAATAGGTCCACCCACATTTCTTTCCTAGAAACAACTAGCCTGGTTTTCTCTTCACCTTCTGTCTTCTCTACCCCATTCCGTTTCTTCTCTGTTCTTTTCTGCTTGTATTCTTCCTGTCTGGCCTTGACCTTATCTACTGCCCTGACAGGTTTTGTTTTAGTCTCCTCTATCTCCCCCAACTGGCTTAAAAGGGTTGTGGCTTCATGAATCTTGCTGTTAAATCCCAGGCCTCCCAACAAAGACAATAATGGAGCCCTGAGATTAAATGGCGCAGACTTCATCAGCTTAGAGCGCAGAGCAGACGTAAAGGGTTCCATATCTGGACCTATCCATTCTGGAAATGTATTAATCCGGTTATACAGCCCATCTCACGTAACCTGGAAATACCCTCTCCTATTGATCTCCAGGAGTAGGTATTTTCCAGGTCAGTAGGACTAGCGTATATTCTAAAGATTGTAAGCTGTAACAAGCAGGATGCTCTGGTTCCTCCTGTATTGCATTGCAAATCTACTGTAATAAACTGCTTAGGGATCGCCGTCCTGGACACGGAGACCCCTCTTTTACCCCCCATCTCTCTCTTTCTCCTCCCCCATCTCTCTCTCTCTTTGTCCTCCCCCCCCATCTCTCTCTTTGGTCCTCCCCCATCTCTCTCTTTGTCCCCCCCCCATCTCTCTCTCGTTGTCCCCCCCCATCTCTCTCTCTTTGTCCCCCATCTCTCCTCTTTGCCCCCACCCGCATCTCTCTCTTTGTCCTACCCCCCATATCTCTCTCTTTGTCCTACACCCCCCCATCTCTCTTTGTCCACCCCGCATATCTCTCTCTTTGTCCTCCCCCACCCACCCCCCACAACTCTCTCTTTGTCCTACCCCCCCTATCTCTCTCTTTGTCCTACCCCCCATCTCTCTCTTTGTCCTACCCCCCATCTCTCTCTTTGTCCTACACCCCCCCATCTCTCTCTTTGTCCTACACCCCCCATCTCTCTCTTTGTCCTCCCCCATCTCTCTCTTTGTCCTCCCCCCCCATCTCTCTCTTTGTCCTCTCTCTCCCCCCCCCACATCTCTCTCTCTTTGTCCTCCCCCTCCCACATCTCTCGCTTTGTCCTACCCCCCCACATCTCTCTTTGTCCTACACCCCCCCCCCCATCTCTCTCTTTGTCCTCCTCCCACCCCCAATTTTTTTTGACTAACAAAACAGTACAACAGCGTAAAAAAAACAGTACAAAAAAAAATTGAAAAAAAAAATTACCAAAAATGGTCAAAAATCTAACCTCCTGGTCAAAATCCCGAAAATGGAAAAACAAAATTGAAAAAAAAAAAATTTGAAAAAATAAAATTGGAAAAAAAAAATTGGAAAAATAAATAAATAAATAAATTTTAAAAAATAAAATAAATTTGAAAAAAAAATTATTGAAAAAAAATGAAAAAATAAAAAATTTATTGAAAAAAAATTTGGATTATTTCTTTGTCCTACCCCCCCATCTCTCTCTTTGTCCTACACCCCCCCCATCTCTCTCTTTTTCCTACACCCCCCCCATCTCTCTCTTTGTCCTCCTCCCACCCCCCATCCCTCTCTTTGTCCTCCGACCCACCCCCCATCTCTCTCTTTGTCTTCCTCCCACATTTCTCACTTTATCCTACCCCCATATCTCTCTTTGTCCTACATCCTCCCATCTCTCTCTTTGTCCTACACCCCCCATCTCTCTCTGTCCTCCTCCCACCCCCCATCTATCTCTGTCCTCCTCCCACCCCCCCATCTCTCTCTTTGTCCTACACCCCCCAATCTCTCTCTTTGTCCTCCGACACCCACCCCCATTTTGTCCCCCCATCTCTCTCTTTGTCCTACCCCCCCCATTTTGACCCCCCCCACCCTCTTTTTTCCCACCCTCTTTTTTCCCTCCTCTTTCCCCCCTACCTTGCGGTGCGGTGCGGCCAGTTTAATCTGTATTCTACAGCAAGCCCCGCACAGGCTCGCAGTGGGAACTTTGCAAATTAGTGGTGAACCAGCCATCGCTGCCCCGCTCCACCTTCCACACATTGGTGCTTGGGGACCGCCCGTCTCCAGCTCCGCTTGGGACCGCCCGTCTCCAGCTCCGCTTGGGACCGCCCGTCTCCAGCTCCCCTTTACATTACACAGGACCCCTGCACCTCTGGACCCCTTTACTTTACACAGCACCCTTGCATCTCTGGGCACCTTTACATTACACAGCACTGCACCTCTGGACCCCTTTACATTACACATCACCCTGAATCTCTGGACCCCTTTACATTACACAGCAACCTGCACCTCTGGACCACCTGCATGTTACACAGCCCCTCTTCAAAGCAGATGCCCCCCGTTCAGAGCAGCCCCTCATCGTTCAGTGTAGCTCCCCTGTTCAGTGTAGCCCCCCCTTTGTTCCGTCTAGCCCCCCCTTTGTTCCGTCTAGTCCCCCCTTTGTTCCGTCTAGCCCCCCCTTTGTTCTGTCAACCCCCCCTCTTTTTCCGTCTAGCCCCCCCTTTTTCTGTCTAGCCCCCCTTGTTCAGTCTAGCCCCCCTCGTTCAGTCTAGCCCCCCTCGTTCAGTCTAGCCCCCCCCTCATTCAGTCTAGCCCCCTGCTCAGTGTAGCCCCCCTTCAGTACCTCAGATCAGCGCAGCGGCAAATGCACAGCAGGTCCCCTCCCCCTGTTTACACTACAATTCCCATGAGGCAGAGTAAGACTCTGACAACCACAAGCATGACACCCAGAGGCAGAGGCATGATGGGACTTGTAGTTTTGCAACAGCTGGAGGTCCGCTAATTGCATATCCCTGCTCTAGGGGGTGTGTGGATGGTGCTTACCTGTGATCCTGTAACTTGGGGGGGGGAAGAGAGAGAGAGAGAGCGGCGCGCGTGCGGGGGAGGAGAGAGAGAGGGAGCGAGGGGGGGGAAGAGAGCGAGCGCATGGGGGGAGAGAGAGCGCGTGGGAGGGAGAGAGAGCGCGTGGGAGGGGAGAGAGAAGAGAGAGAGCGCGTGCGCGTGGGGGGAAAGGGGGTGAAAAAATAAGGTGAGGGCAAAAGAGGGAGGGGGAAGAGAGAAAGAAAGGGGGAGTAGTGAGGGGGTGGGGGAAAGAGGGGTGGGTGGGGTCAAATGGGGTGGGGCAAAGTGGTTGGGGGGGAAAGGGGGGAAGGGGAGGGGGGAAAGAGGAGGGGGTGGGGGGGGGAAAGAGGAGGGAAAAAAGAGGGTGGGGAAAAAAGAGGGTGGGTTGGTCAAAATGGGGGGGTAGGACAAAGAGAGAGATGGGGGGGTGTAGGACACTTGCGGTGCGGCCAGTTTAATCTGTATTGTACAGCAAGCCCCGCACAGGCTCGCAGTGGGAACTTTGCAAATTAGTTGTGTACCAGCCATCGCTGCCCGCTCCACCTTCCACACATTGGTGCATGAACCGCCCGTCTCCAGCTCCGCTTGGGACCGCCCATCTACAGCTCCGCTTGGGACCGCCCGTCTCCAGCTCCCCTTTATATTACACAGACCCCTGCACCTCTGGACCCCTTTACTTTACACAGCACCCTTGCATCTCTGGGCACCTTTACATTACACAGCACTGCACCTCTGGACCCCTTTACATTACACATCACCCTGAATCTCTGGACCCCTTTACATTACACAGAAACCTGCACCTCTGGACCCCCTGCATGTTACACAGCCCCCCTTCAGAGCAGACGCCCCCCGTTCAGAGCAGCCCCTCATCGTTCAGTGTAGCTCCCCTGTTGAGTGTAGCCCCCCCTTTGTCCCATCTAGCCCCCCCCTTTGTTCCATCTAGCCCCCCCCCTTTGTTCCGTCTAGCCCCCCTTTGTTCCGTCTAGCCCCCCCTTTGTGCCGTCTAGTCCCCCTTTTGTTCCGTCTAGCCCCCCCTTTTTCTGTCTAGCCCCCCTTTTTTCCGTCTAGCCCCCCTTTTTCTTCCGTCTAGCCCCCCCCTGTTCAGTCTAAGCCCCCCTCGTTCAGTCTAGCCCCCCCTCGTTCAGTCTAGCCCCCCAATCAGTGTAGCCCCCCCCTTCAGTACCTCAGATCAGCGCAGCGGCAAATGCACAGCAGGTCCCCTCCCCTGTTTACACTACAATTCCCATGAGGCAGAGTAAGACTCTGACAACCACAAGCATGACACCCAGAGGCAGAGGCATGATGGGACTTGTAGTTTTGCAACAGCTGGAGGTCCGCTAATTGCATATCCCTGCTCTAGGGGGTGTGTGGATGGTGCTTACCTGTGATCCTGTAAATTGGGGGGAAGAGAGAGAGAGCGGTGCGCGTGCGGGGGAGGAGAGAGAGAGGGAGCGAGGGGGAAGAGAGCGAGCGCCTGGGGGGGGAGAGAGGAGCGCGTGGGGGGAGAGAGCGCACGTGGGGGAGAGAGAAGAGAGAGAGCGCGTGGCGCGTGGGGGGAAAGGGGGTGAAAAAATAAGGTGAGGGCAAAAGAGGGAGAGGGGGAAGAGAGAAAGAAAGGGGGAGTAGTGAGGGGGTGGGGGAAAGAGGGGTGGGGGAAAGAGGGGAGGGGGGTGGGGTCAAATAGGGTGGGGTGGGGGAAAGAGGGGTGGGTGGGGTCAAATGGGGTGGGGCAAAGTGGTTGGGGGGGGGGAAAGGGGGGAAGAGGAGGGGGGGAAGAGGAGGAGGTGGGGGGGAACAGGAGGGAAAAAAGAGGGTGGGGAAAAAAGAGGGTGGGGGGGTCAAAATGGGGGGGTAGGACAAAGAGAGAGATGGGGGGGTCAAAATGGGGGGTGTCGGAGGACAAAGAGAGAGATGGGGGGGTGTAGGACAAAGAGAGAGATGTGGGGGGTTGGTCGGAGGACAAAGAGAGAGATGGGGGGTGGAAGGAGGACAGAGAGAGATGGGGGGGTGTAGGACAAAGAGAGAGATGGGGGGGTGTAGGACAAAGAGAGATATGGGGGGTAGGATAAAGAGAGAGATGTGGGAGGAGGACAAAGAGAGAGATGGGGGGGCGGGAGGAGGACAAAGAGAGAGATGGGGGGGTGTAGGAAAAAGAGAGAGATGGGGGGGTGTAGTACAAAGAGAGAGATGGGGGGTAGGACAAAGAGAAATAATCAAATTTCTTTTCAAATTTTTTTTTTCACATTTTTTTTTATTTATTCTTTCAATTTTTTTTTCTAAATTTTTTTTTCAATTTTTTTTTTTTCAAATGTATTTATTTATTTTTTTTTCAAAATTTATTTTTTCAATGTATTTTTTTTTTTCAATTTTTTTTTCAATTTTCGGGATTTTGACCAGGAGGTTAGATATTTGACCATTTTTGGTAATTTTTTTTTTCAAATTTTTTTTTGCACTGTTTTTTACGCTGTTGTACTGTTTTGTTAGTCAAAAAAAAATTGGGGGTGGGAGGAGGACAAAGAGAGAGATGGGGGGGGGGTGTAGGACAAAGAGAGATGTGGGGGGGGGTAGGACAAAGCGAGAGATGTGGGAGGGGGAGGACAAAGAGAGAGAGATGTGGGGGGGTAGGACAAAGAGAGAGATGGGGGGGGTAGGACAAAGAGAGAGATGGGGGGAGGACAAAGAGAGAGATGGGGGGGTGTAGGACAAAGAGAGAGATGGGGGTGTAGGACAAAGAGAGAGATGGGGGGGTAGGACAAAGAGAGAGATGGGGGGGTAGGACAAAGAGAGAGAGATGTGGGGGTGGGTGGGGGGAGGACAAAGAGAGAGATATGCGGGGGGGACAAAGAGAGATGGGGGGGTGTAGGACAAAGAGAGAGATATGGGGGGTAGGACAAAGAGAGAGATGCGGGGGGGGACAAAGAGAGAGAGATGGGGGGACAAAGAGAGAGAGATGGGGGGACAAAGAGAGAAAGATGGGGGGACAAAGAGAGAGAGATGGGGGAGGACAAAGAGAGAGATGGGGGAGGACAAAGAGAGAGAGAGATGGGGGGGAGGAGAAATAGAAAGATGGGGGGGTAAAAGAGGGGTCTCCGTGTCCAGGACGGCGATCCCTAAGCAGTTTATTACAGTAGATTTGCAATGCAATACGGAGGAACCAGAGCATCCTGCTTGTTACAGCTTACAATCTTTAAAACAGGTACAATCTAAAACAGATTTATCGTGTCAAATTTTTTTTTGTTTGGTTCATAGTAATAATTTCTTTATTATTAACATACAATGTTTTCACATCAGTACCTAAGGAAGCTTAATAAGGGTAATGCATGCATTTTGCGATCAAGATTACACAACATAAAATCGTATCATTAACAATATAAGAACAGATGGAAGAAATGTAGTGCTGCAAATGAGTCCAAAAGTTTTAAAGTTTTTCGTTTTTTTCTTCTCCAGGGGTAAGCGCAACTTAAGTCACACACTTCTAGTACGTCAGTAGGATTAAAAGTACTCTGTATTAACATTTCTCTCTTCTTGGGTTTCATTGTCTTTGCAATAAAAAAAATGCCCATTTATTTTCTTTTTAAAGGCGCATGTCCCGTGATTTTCAGCATAGCGTTCTTCAGCCACGCTGAGTAGGACGCTCTCATTTTGTTGATGTATTTCTCTCGCCTGCGGTTTGTGTAGGTGGATCCCATCAAGTTGATTCCTTACAAAAGAAATATAGAAAGTAAACAGTTGAATCTGACTTCTAAGATGCCTTAACATTTTGTGAATATGAATTCTTGGGAGCGGCATCGCTAAATGATGGACTGAGCCACTGTACTATTTGCATCCTCATGACTACCCTGTTAGTATGCAAATAGGGTTAAAACAGCGCCACATCACACATAGCAAAACCTTTTTTTACTTTTACATTATGGACACCAAAATACACATCTTAAAAAAAGACTATAATTTACTACAACATTAGAGTGCAAGTTAAAATTCTCACGATAGCATATAACCTAAATAGATTAGAGAGCCTCAAGATGTCCCGTAGATTATACGATGTCCCACGTTACCAGTATCAATCTGCTGGTAGCGTGGGATCTAGCATAATCTACCTCAATCCTGGTGTATAGAACCAGCCAAACTCTTGATCAAATCCACCTTTGTTCTTGATCAAATACACCTTAGTTGTTAGGACTAACAGTTAATGCAGCAAAGTCTGCCTGAGTTAAGGGTCTCCGTGGCAATGCATCCAGTTCTTATAGTAGCCTCATCACCAAAATCTGAAAGATAAAAAATGTCGGCGAAACTAAGCGACAGTTGCGCGTCGGGATCGGCAAACGCATGAAGGGCATTAACCTGAAAACAGGAAAATATCACAGGGTACCATTTTGAGAGTACTACCACAGTAGCCAACCAGGGGATCTTAAGTCGAGGGTGCTTTTTTTTACCCTTAATCAGTCAATTAGAAGGGGGGGGGGGGGGGGAATAGGATATGATCATCTTAAGAATAAAAAAGACAGGAGTGAATTTTTTTTTTTAGACTTGGCTCTGTGATGGCTAAGTGGTTAAATAATTAAATTTTGCCAGAAATTGTTCCTTGAGCCATGATGCAGCTCATCTAATGGGTTAATTGAGTGTTGAAATCTGACAATTTTCAGCTCAGACACCAGTATGGAGTCATGTATCCAGATATGGTTGAAAAGACTCTAGTGACTATAATGTCTCTCTCTCTCCTCCCCCCACGCGCACGCTCTCTCTCTCTCTCTCTATCTTCCCCCCCCCCAAGTTACAGGATCACAGGTAAGCACCATCCACACACCCCTAGAGCAGGGATATGCAATTAGCGGACCTCCAGCTGTTGCAAAACTACAAGTCCCATCATGCCTCTGCCTCTGGGTGTCATGCTTGTGGTTGTCAGAGTCTTGCTCTGCCTCATGGGAATTGTAGTGTAAACAGGGGGAGGGGGACCTGCTGTGCATTTGCCGCTGCGCTGATCTGAGGTACTAAAGGAGGGGCTACACTGAGTGGGGGGCTAGACTGAATGAGGGGGGGCTAGACTGCACGAGGGGGGGCTAGACTGAACAGGGGGAGGGCTAGATGGAAAAAGGGGGGGGCTAGATGGAAAAAGGGGGGGCTAGATGGAACGAAGGGGGGGGTGGGTTGACGGAACTTAGGGGGGGCTAGACGGAACAAAGGGGGGGCTAGACGGAACAAAGGGGAGGCTAAACGGAACAAAGTGGGGGGCTAGACGGAACAAAGGGGGGGGCTAGACGAAACAAAGGGGGGCTACACTGAATAGGGGAGCTACACTGAACGATGAGGGGCTGCTCTGAACGGGGGGCGCCTGCTCTGAAGGGGGGCTGTGTAACATGCAGGGGGTCCAGAGGTGCAGGGTGATGTGTAATGTAAAGGGGTCCAAAGATTCAGGGTGATGTGTAATGTAAAGGGGTCCAGAGGTGCAGTGCTGTGTAATGTAAAGGTGTCCAGAGATGCAAGGGTGCTGTGTAAAGTAAAGGGGTATACTGGAACCAATGGTATGGGCTATTGTGTAAACTGGAAGCCATGCAGAGGGTTGTTCTTGTGTAGGATTGCACAAATGATGGACGTTATTACGGTGGAACATAGTATTAACACGGTGGGATATTGTTGCATTAACTGACCTTCATGCTGAGGGGTATTACATCCTGCTCTCGTGTGGAGCCCCCCCCTCTCTTTCCTGGCCTGTGATTGACATCATTGATCATGCAAAACGCATGCTTTGGTGTGCGCTTTGAAAACACGCTGCAAACGCACATCAACCTCGCATTGCCATTATGGTGATGCAAGCACGATACACATTTGCGGGGCATTTCCAAAATGCACTGCCTGTCAGCTCGCACCAGCACAGCTCTGCTCCCCTCCACGTTTTGAAATCGGGTAGAAATTGGCTTTTTTTTTTAAAGCGCAGACACTAGGACACATGTTATCTAACAGAGGGGTTGGTATAAACATAACATAGTGGCTTAACAACCACATTAAGTGATTCTATGTATTAATATAAAAAACCTACAGTGTGCAGCAGCCCCCCTAATACTTGAACCCCATTTTCATCCAGTGATCTGCATGAGTGCCTCGGCTGTCTGGGGGACAGGAGCCACACTGGGGCAGAGGTTCTGTCAGCTCTGCAGGGGCAGGCCGAGAGGTGGTTGATGCCACGCCAGCTTAAGCCAGGAATGATGGTTTGCGACCATGGCACCAACCTCCTCTCCGCCCTCCGACAGGGACAACTGACCCATGTGAACTGTGTGGCTCACGTCCTTAACCTGATGGTGCAGCGGTTCTTGGGCAGGTACCAGGGCATACAGGATGTCCTGAGGCAGGCCAGGAAAGTCTGTGTGCATTTCCGCAGATCATATAATGCCAGTGCTCGGCTGGCTGAGCTGCAAAAGTAGTCGAACCTGCCCAAGAACCGCCTTATATGTGACATGCCCACCAGGTGGAACTCAACGTTGGCCATGTTGCAGCGGCTGCAGATGCAGCAGAGGGTCATCAATGAGTACCTGTGCGACTACGGCACCAGGACAGGGTCAAGGGAACTCGTTTTTTTTTCACCATGCCAGTGGGGCATGATCAGGGATGCATGCACTGTCCTGGCACCTTTTGAGGAGGCCACGAGGATGGTGAGCAGTGACAGTGCATGCATCAGTGACACTGTACCTCTTGTCCACCTGTTGGAGCATACGCTGCGTGGAATAATGGACAGGGCACTTGAGGCAGAACAGAGGCAGGAAGAGGAGGACTTCCTTGCCTCTCAAGGCCCCCTTTACCCAGACAGTGTTACTTCTGTCCCACCCATCACACAGGAAGAGGACGAGGAGGAGGATGAGGATTGTGTTCACAGGTCTGTACACATGCTCTGCCCATTATGAGGGGTTACCACGATCCCTGTGCTGGCTTCCCGTGTCTGTACACCCACCCATCTCATTATGAGGGGTTCCCACAATGCCTGTGCTGAGTTCACAGGTCTGTACACCTGCTCTGCCCATTATGAGGAACTATATGAACTGCATAAAGAAGCTTGTCAATTTGGTTCTTTCTGACAAGAGCGCTGCTACAATATCTATAAGGAAATTTTAAAAGTGTTTTTTTGAATAGTTTTTTCTATTACAAAAACCTAAGGATGATTGGAAACGGGGGAAAGGCATATGCCCTGTTGAAGCTCCACCGATTTGTCAGGGCATCTATTACCGAAGGCCTGGCTGCAACAAGCCCCGAGTGTAATACTTCCTGATCTTTAAGTTGCAGGACAGGATCCACTCGAACGTCTACACGAGGGATGAGCCCGGTGTTCGATTCGAACCCATGTTCGAATCGAACATCGGCCGTTCGTACGTTCGATGAAGCCAGAACTTTGTGGGCCGTTCTCATCAAATTCGTGTGATACGAACGGCCCACAATGCACTGCGCCAATCGCGCATGCTTGGCCAATCACAGTGCCGGCAGCTAGGAGAGCAATAATTGGCCACAGGCAGGATGCCTGTGGCCAATTATAGCTCAGGGGGTTTAGTACACGCCCCACACTATATAAGGCCGACAGCGCAGGGGCCTTGTGTAGTGTGTTCTGGCGTGCAGGGAAAGAGCTAGATAGGCAGGGACAGTGTGTTCTTTTCTCAGGCATCTGCAGGAGTTAGTGGGTGTTGTGTGCCTCCAGCGCAGTATACACCTATATCTACCCTTTATTGCTGTTGTTCTCTTTAATATAGGCATCTCCAGGAGTTAGTGGGTGTTGTGTGCCTCCAGCGCAGTATACACCTGTATCTGCCCTTTATTGCTGTTGTTCTCTAATACAGGCATCTGCAGGAGTTAGTGGGTTTTGTGTGCCTTCAGCACAGCACAGTATACACCTGTATCTACCCTTTTTTTCTGGTGTTCTCTAATAAAGGCATCCAATGGTATTTCAAGGATCTGTGCTGTGATGAACACATATATTTTTAAATATATATAATAAAATAAAACACACATACGAGAGGCGTAATGGGGGGGGGCGGGCCGGGCAGGCCGCACCCGGGTACAGCACAATGGGGGGTGTCAGACCGGCACCCCCCCGTGATTTGACTACATCCGGGATTGCACAGACAGGCAGCCTCCTCTCGCGGCCGCGGGCTGCCTTTCTGTGTGATCACGGATGTCACACAGACACACAGGCACAGCCGAGAGTGAAGCCGCCTCCCCCTCCTCTCTGTTTATGTGTTCTGCAACAGCTGGAGGTCCGCTAATTGCATATCCCTGCCCTAGAGCATTTGGCACCCGGGGCGGATCCTCTTTCCCCACCCCACATTATAATGTAAAAACAGCCCAATGGCCCCCGGCATACATCTGCATCCTTCAATATCTCTTTGTCACTACTGTGTGCCCCCTCTCCACAACTGCACCTCTTTACATTACACAGCACCCTGCATCTCTGGACCCCTTTAAATTACACAGCCCCCTGCACCTCTGGACCCCTTTACATTACACAGTCCCTGCACCTCTGGACCCCTTTACATTACACAGTCCCTGCACCTCTGGACCCCTTTACATTACACAGTCCCTGCACCTCTGGACCCCTTTACATTACACAGCACCCTGCATCTCTGGGCCCCTTTACATTACACAGTCCTCTGGACCCCTTTACATTACACAGCCCTCTGGACCCCTTTACATTACACAGCCCCCGGCATCTCTGGACCCCTTTATATTACACAGCACCCTGCTCTTCTGGACCCCTTTACATTATATAGCACCCTGCATCTCTAGACCCCTTGCATGTTACACAGCCCCCCCCTTCAGTGCAGACGCCCTCCGCGTTCAGAGCAGCCCCTCATCATTCAGTCTAGCCCCGCCTCCCGTTCAGTGCAGAGATTCAGGGTGATATGTAATGTAAAGGGGTCCAGAGGTGCAGTGCTGTGTAATGTAAAGGTGCCCAGAGATGCAAGGGTGCTGTGTAAAGTAAAGGGGTCCAGAGGTGCAGGGGTCTGTGTAATGTAAAGGGGAGCTGGAGACGGGCGGTCCCAAGCGGAGCTGGAGATGGGCGGTCCCAAGCGGAGCTGGAGACGGACGGTCCCAAGCGGAGCTGGAGACGGGCGGTCCCAAGCACCAATGTGTGGAAGGTGGAGCGGGGCAGCGATAGCTGGTACACCACTAATTTGCAAAGTTCCCACTGCGAGCCTGTGCGGGGCTTGTTGTAGAATACAGATTAAACTGGCCGCACCGCAAGTGTGTGCGTGGCGGGAGGGGAACTGGATACATACCTGTCCATACTCGCACTGCTCATATATTCAATCGCCAAAAGCGAGTGAAAATTTTGAGGGTAGCAAATAGGGTCGCGTGTTCAAAACCCAACTACAACAGTGTGTCCAAATTTAACATTGTAGATCAACTAATAATACTGTGCGAAAAATATGCAATAAGTCGTATATGAGCTTAAAAATAAATATTTACTTTGCCTAAAGTGACAATGTACACATGCGACTGTACTATAATATTGCTCCCATACATTCTAAAATTATTTAGGCGCATGTAAACTGCATGTGTACAGTATGTATAGAAAAATTGGGCAAACACAGGTTGTTTTTTTTTTAAGTAATGCTTTCTGTCCTGAAGTAATGTATATATTTTTTGTTATATTGATTTGATTTTATACAGTTTATTTTTATTTATGTCTCCAGGTCCTGAAGCACAATTCTTCCCTCATACAAACCGGACTGCACTAAAATACCCCTTCCCCATTTATGTCCTTAAAAAAAGTGAATGTAGTTATAATATGGTCACAGTAGTGTAGTGGGTAGAACACTTGCCTAGCAGTTGAGAAGGTGGTGGTTTCATTCACAACCACAAAACCACCCCACTGGCGCTATTACGCACACATGCTGTGCAGTGCAAGGGTGCTTTCCACATCAAGCTATCTCTTTGGAGAAATCAGTTTTGCCATAACAGCCCAGATATTTGAAATACCACAGAAATGTTTACACACTTTGAAATAAAAAACAAAAAAAAAAATGACATGTTCTGCTATTCGATCGTTTGAAGAAATGTATCGATGATATTTCAATGATCTGTGATGTGATGAACACATATATTTTTAAATATATATCATAAAATAAAACAGACACACGAGAGGCGTACTAAGGGGGGGGGGGCGCCCCACAGGTACAGCACACTGGGGGGGGGTGTCAGACTGGCACCCCCCTCCGTGATTTTACTACACACGCCGCCGCGGTGGCAGCGCCACACTGACAGGCACGGAGAGGTGAGACAGCTACAGTGGCGAGGGGTGTGTGCGGGGGGGGGGGGGGGGGGGTGACATCCAGGATTGCACAGACAGGCAGCCTTCTCTCGCAGCCACGGGTTGCCTTTCTGTGCGATCCCGGATGTCACACAGGCACAGCCGAGAGTAAAGCCGCCTGCCCCTCCTCTCTGTTTATGTGTAAACAAGGGGAGGGGACCTGCTGTGCATTTGCCGCTGCGCTGATCTGAGGTACTGAAGGGGGGGCTACACTGAGCGGGGGGGCTAAACTGAACAAGGTAGCTACATGGAACGAGGGGGGGGCTACATAGAACGGGGGGGTACACTGAACAAGGGGGGGTTACACAGAACGGGAGGCGTCTGCACTGAACGGGAGGCGGGGCTAGACTGAACGATGAGGGGCGGCTCTGAACGGGGAGGGCGTCTGCACTGAAGGGGGGGCTGTGTAACATGCAAGGGGTCCAGAGATGCAGGGTGCTATATCATGTAAAGGGGTACAGAAGAGCAGGGTGCTGTGTAATTTAAAGGGGTCCAGAGATGCAGGGTGGTGTGTAATGTAAAGGGGTGCAGGGGGCTGTGTAATGTAAAGGGGTCCAGAGGACTGTGTAATGTAAAGGGGCCAAGAGATGCAGGGTGCTGTATAATGTAAAGGGGTCCAGAGGTGCAGGGTGGTGTGTAATGTAAAGGGGTGCAGGGGGCTGTGTAATGTAAAGGGGTCCAGAGGGCTGTGTAATGTAAAGGGGTCCAGAGGGCTGTGTAATGTAAAGGGGCCCAGAGATGCAGGGTGCTGTGTAATGTAAAGGGGTCCAGAGGTGCAGGGACTGTGTAATGTAAAGGGGTCCAGAGGTGCAGGGACTGTGTAATGTAAAGGGGTCCAGAGGTGCAGGGACTGTGTAATGTAAAGGGGTCCAGAGGTGGAGGGGGCTGTGTAATTTAAAGGGGTCCAGAGATGCAGGGTGCTGTGTAATGTAAAGAGGTGCAGTTGTGGAGAGGGGGCACACAGTAGTGACAAATAGATGTTGAAGTATGCAGATGTATGCCGGGGGCACATTGGGCTGTTTTTACATTATAATGTGGGGTGGGTGGGGGGAAGAGGATCCGCCCCGGTTGCCAAATGCTCTAGGGCAGGGATATGCAATTAGCGGACCTCCAGCTGTTGCAGAACACATAAACAGAGAGGAGGGGGAGGCGGCTTCACTCTCGGCTGTGCCTGTGTGTCTGTGTGACATCCGTGATCGCACAGAAAGGCAGCCCGCGGCCGCGAGAGGAGGCTGCTGTCTGTGCAATCCCGGATGTAGTCAAATCATGGGGGGGTGCCGGTCTGACACCCCCCATTGTGCTGTACCTCTCGTATGTGCGTTTTATTTTATTATATATATTTAAAAATATATGTGTTCATCACAGCACAGATCCTTGAAATACCATTGGATGCCTTTATTAAAGAACACCAGCAAAAAAGGGTAGATACAGGTGTATACTGTGCTGTGCTGGAGGCACACAACACCCACTAACTCCTGCAGATGCCTGTATTAGAGAACACCAGCAATAAAGGGTAGATACAGGTGTATATTTTGCTGGAGGCACACAACACCCACTAACTCCTGCAGATGCCTGTATTAGAGAACACCAGCAATAAACGGTAGATACAGGTGTATACTGTGCTGGAGGCACACAACACCCACTAACTCCTGCAGATGCCTTTATTAGAGAACACCAGAAAAAAAGGGTAGATACAGGTGTATACTGTGCTGTGCTGAAGGCACACAAAACCCACTAACTCCTTTAGATGCCTGTATTAGAGAACAACAGCAATAAAGGGTAGATACAGGTGTATACTGCGCTGGAGGCACACAACACCCACTAACTCCTGAAGATGCCTGTAATAAAGAGAACAACAGCAATAAAGGGTAGATATAGGTATATACTGCGCTGGAGGCACACAACACCCACTAACTCCTGCAGATGCCTGAGAAAAGAACACACCGTCCCTGCCTATCTAGCTCTTTCCCTGCACGCCAGAACACACTACACAAGGCCGCCGCGCTGTCGGCCTTATATAGTGTGGGGCGTGTACTAAACCCCCTGAGCTATAATTGGCCACAGGCATCCTGCCTGTGGCCAATTATGGCTCTTCTCGCTGCCGGCACTGTGATTGGCCAAGCATGCGCGACTGGCGCAGTGCATTGTGGGCCGTTCGTATAACACGAATTTAATGCGAACGGCCCACAAAGTTCTGGCTTCATCGAACGGACGAACGGCCGATGTTCGATTCGAACATGGGTTCGAATCGAACACCGGACTCATCCCTCGTGTAGACGTTCGAGTGGATCCTGTCCTGCAACTTAAAGATCAGGAAGTATTACACTCGGGGCTTGTTGCAGCCAGGCCTTCGGTAATAGATGCCCTGACAAATCGGTGGAGCTTCAACAGGGCATATGCCTTTCCCCCGTTTCCAATCATCCTTAGGTTTTTGTAATAGAAAAAACTATTCAAAAAAACACTTTTAAAATTTCCTTATAGATATTGTAGCAGCGCTCTTGTCAGAAAGAACCAAATTGACAAGCTTCTTTATGCAGTTCATATAGTTCCTCATAATGGGCAGAGCAGGTGTACAGACCTGTGAACTCAGCACAGGCATTGTGGGAACCCCTCATAATGGGATGGGTGGGTGTACAGACACGGGAAGCCAGCACAGGGATTGTGGTAACCCCTCATAATGGGCAGAGCATGTGTACAGACCTGTGAACACAATCCTCCTCCTCGTCCTCTTCCTGTGTGATGGGTGGGACAGAAGTAACACTGTCTGGGTAAAGGGGGCCTTGAGAGGCAAGGAAGTCCTCCTCTTCCTGCCTCTGTTCTGCCTCAAGTGCCCTGTCCATTATTCCACGCAGCATATGCTCCAACAGGTGGACAAGAGGTACAGTGTCACTGATGCATGCACTGTCACTGCTCACCATCCTCGTGGCCTCCTCAAAAGGTGCCAGGACAGTGCATGCATCCCTGATTATGCCCCACTGCGTCTGCAGCCGCTGCAGCATGGCCAACGTTGAGTTCCACCTGGTGGGCATGTCACATATAAGGCGGTTCTTGGGCAGGTTCGACTACTTTTGCAGCTCAGCCAGCCGAGCACTGGCATTATATGATCTGCGGAAATGCACACAGACTTTCCTGGCCTGCCTCAGGACATCCTGTATGCCCTGGTACCTGCCCAAGAACCGCTGCACCACCAGGTTAAGGACGTGAGCCACACAGGGCACATGGGTCAGTTGTCCCTGTCGGAGGGCGGAGAGGAGGTTGGTGCCATGGTCCCAAACCATCATTCCTGGCTTAAGCTGGCGTGGCATCAACCACCTCTCGGCCTGCCCCTGCACAGCTGACAGAACCTCTGCCCCAGTGTGGCTCCTGTCCCCCAGACAGCCGAGGCACTCATGCAGATCACTGGATCAAAATGGGGTTCAAGTATTAGGGGGGCTGCTGCACACTGTAGGTTTTTCATATTAATACATAGAATCACTTAATGTGGTTGTTAAGCCACTATGTTATGTTTATACCACCCCCTCTGTTAGATAACATGTGTCCTAGTGTCTGCGCTTTAAAAAAAAAAGCCAATTTCTACCCGATTTCAAAATGTGGAGGGGAGCAGAGCTGTGCTGGTGCGAGCTGACAGGCAGTGCATTTTGGAAATGCCCTGCAAATGTGTATCGTGCTTGCATCACCATAATGGCAATGCAAGGTTGATGTGCGTTTGCAGCGTGTTTTCAAAGCGCACACCAAAGCTTGCGTTTTGCATGATCAATGATGTCAATCACAGGCCAGGAAAGAGAGGGGGGGCTCCACACGAGAGCAGGATGTAATACCCCTCAGCATGAAGGTCAGTTAATGCAACAATATCCCACCGTGTTGATACTATGTTCCACCGTAATAACGTCCATCATTGGTGCAATCCTACACAAGAACAACCCTCTGCATGGCTTCCAGTATACACAATAGCCCATATCATTGGTTCCAGTATACCCCTTTACTTTACACAGCACCCTTACATTTCTGGGCACCTCTACATTACACAGCACTGCACCTCTGGACCCCTTTACATTACACATCACCCTGAATCTCTGGACCCCTTTACATTACACAGCAACCTGCACCTCTGGACCCCTGCATGTTACACAGCCCCCCTTCAGAGCAGACGCCCCCCGTTTGTTCCATCTAGCCTCCCCTTTGTTCCGTCTAGCCCCCCCCCTTTGTTCCGTCAACCCACCCCCCCTTCGTTCCGTCTAGCCCCCCCCTCGTTCAGTCTAGCCCCCCCTCATTCAGTCTAGCCCCCCCTCGTTCAGTCTAGCCCCCCACTCAGTGTAGCCCCCCCTTCAGTACCTCAGATCAGCGCAGCGGCAAATGCACAGCAGGTCCCCTCCCCCTGTTTACACTACAATTCCCATGAGGCAGAGCAAGACTCTGACAAGCATGACACCCAGAGGCAGAGGCATGATGGGACTTTTGCAACAGCTGGAGGTCCGCTAATTGCATATCCCTGCTCTAGGGGGTGTGTGGATGGTGCTTACCTGTGATCCTGTAACTTGGGGGGGGGAAAGATAGAGAGAGAGAGAGAGAGAGCGCGCGTGGGGGGAGGGGAGAGAGAGACATTATAGTCACTAGAGTCTTTTCAACCATATCTGGATACATGACTCCATACTGGTGTCTGAGCTGAAAATTGTCAGATTTCAACACTCAATTAACTCATTAGATGAGCTGCATCATGGCTCAAGGAACAATTTCTGGCAAAATGTAATTATTTAACCACTTAGCCATCACAGAGCCAAGTCTAAAAAAAAAAAATTCACTCCTGTCTTTTTTATTCTTAAGATAATCATATCCTATTCCCCCCCCCCCCCCCCTCTTCTAATTGACTGATTAAGGGTAAAAAAAAGCACCCTCGACTTAAGATCCCCTGGTTGGCTACTGTGGTAGTGCTCTGCAAAATGGTACCCTGTGATATTTTCCTGTTTTCAGGTTAATGCCCTTCATGCGTTTGCCGATCCCGACGCGCAACTGTCGCTTAGTTTCGCCGTCATTTTTTATCTTTCAGATTTTGGTGATGAGGCTACTATAAGAACTGGATGCATTGCCACGGAGACCCTTAACTCAGGCAAACTTTGCTGCATTAACTGTTTGTCCTAACAACTAAGGTGTATTTGATCAAGAACAAAGGTGGATTTGATCAAGAGCTTGGCTGGTTTTATACACCAGGATTGAGGTAGATTATGCTAGATCCCACGCTACTAGCAGATTGATACTGGTAACGTGGGACATCGTATAATCTACGGGACATCTTGAGGCTCTCTAATCCAGGGCCGGTCCTGGCCAGGGTGCAGGGGGCGCTCCGCTCCCGAGCACTGCAGAGAGGGGGGGGCGCCAAAGTGCTTCCCCTCTTTTCTCCTCTCCTTGTGTGCGGTGGCGTCGCCAGGGATGCTGATAGAGGAGGACACGGACAATGAGGCAGAGATCAGTGTGGTGTGACAAGTAGTACAGGCAGGGGGGGGAGGGGGGAGATTCCCCCCCAAGCCGCCTACCTTACCAATAAAACGGCCGCAGCGCTGTCTGTTACTTTAACTTTGACGAGTCTCCTCTCTGCCTGACAGCAGCTGGATGAGCAGAGCAGTGTCAGTGTATCAAAGCTCCTCCCCTCCTTCTCAGTCCGTTCTGTACACACACGAGGAGGAGGAGGGGGGAGAAGGGAAGCTTTGAACCTCAGGTCTGCACTAAACTTTTTCTAATGCTCTGTACTGTAGATGGAGGAGGGAGGGGGAGAGAGTGTCTGGAAAGGAGGACAAGGTAGATGTCATATGAGTGATCAAGGGGTTAGGAGGATATGGTGCTGGGAGGGGGAAGGCAATGCTAGAACTTCAGTGTGGATTCCCAAAACACCCCTCCAGCACATATCCTACCCCCCTACCCATCCCCCTTGCACTGGCTCTTTTCTCTTTCAAAGCTGGTTTAAACAGTACTAGAAGGCGGTCGCTGACTGGCTGGGCTGCGCTGCACTCTGGGAGTTGTAGTCTTGCCGCACTGAGGTTCCTGGCAGTGGGAGCAAGCTAAAACTCCCACCTCCCAAGAGTCTCAGAGGCAGCCAGCACGTCACACATGACCTGAGCGGGTGTGGGCTGGGACCGGCTGTTCTGTCATAGTCTCCAACTCGTCAGATTCTCCAACAGAGTCTCCGGAGTGGCATAGAAGACATGACTGAAATTTATCACCCCCCCCACTCCTCCGAAGAGGCCGTGCAAGGAAAGTACCTAGCTGTAACACATACCCAGACCCTGACACACCCCCAGCTGACCCCTCACATCCCACGGGCACGGATCAGGCTGTACTGATGATGGCACTGTCTGCATGGGTGAGGTGGCATTGATCAGGCGGCACTGATCAGGCTGCACTGATGCCTGGGCACTGTCTGCACTGGTGAGGCTGCACTGATGGGCACTGTCTGCACTGGTGAGGCTGCATGGATGGGCACTGATCAGGCTGCACTAGTGAAGCTGCACTGATGGGCAATGATCAGGCTGCACTGGTGAGGTGGCACTGATCAGGCTGCACTGGTGAGGCTGCACTGATGAGCACTGATCAGGCTGCACTGATGAGGCTACATTGATGGGCACTGATGATGGTAAGTTTAACCACTTCAGCCACGTAAGGATTTACCCGCTTCCTGACCAGGCCATTTTTTGCGATACTGCACTGCATTGCTTTAATTGACAATTGATGTGAGATGTTGTACCCAAACATAATTGACGTCCTTTTTTTCCCACAAATGGAGCTCTCTTTTATTGGTATTTGGTCACGGTTTTTATTTTTTGCGCTATAAACAAAAAAAGAGTGAAATTTTTAAAAAAAAAAAATATTCAGTCTAGGCCAATATGTATTTTTTTACTTCTTTTTGGTAAAAAAAAAAATTGCAATACTCGTATATTGATTGGTTTGCGCAAAAGTTATAGTGTCTACAAAATAGGGAATAGATTTATGACATTTTTTTTTTTTTCTAGTAATGGCAGTGATCAGCAATTTTTAGCAGGACTGCGACATTGTGGCGGACAGATTTGAAACTTGACACTTTTTTGGGACCATTGACATTTATACAGCGATCAGAGCTAAAAATACCCACTGATTTTTGTATAAATGTCACTGTCAGGGAAGGGGTTAACACTAGGGGGGATCAAGGGGTTAAGTGTTCCATAGGGAGGTGTTTCTAATTGGGGGGGTGTAGTTACTGGGAGTAGAGAAAGATCGATGTTCTTGATCACTAGGAACAGCAGATCTCTCGCTAACTCCCCTGTCAGAACGGGGTGTCTGTTTACATTGACAGATCGCTCTTCTGTCTCTCTCAGGAGCGATCGCGGGTCACCGGCAGATATCGCGGCCGCTGGCCACGCGCATCGGCTCCAGCGTCACGCCGGGGAGCCAACCTGCTGCCGTATAACGACGGTGGCTGATCGCCAAGGTGTTAATGGGCCACTTGACTGGACTTGCCCCCCAGGCCTAAGGCTGCCAGCCCTCCCCTGAGTACAGGAACGATGCCCTGTGTGTCTCTCTCCCTCCGGCAGCTGAATGCGGGAGGGAGAGACACACATGGCATTGTTCGTTCCTGTACTTGTCACACCACACTGATCTGCCTCATTGTCTGGGTCACATCTGCCCTGTGTGTGCCTGGGCGCTTTCCTGTCCCGGTGGATGTGTCTGCACTTAGAGGAGGGGCTGTCTTAATGTTCAGGCACCTCTAGGAACTGCCCAGGGGTCCTAGGTGCATGAAGGGGCCTTGAAGTTTTCTCCCAGCAGTCACTGTCCGGCCAAGTTGCCAACTGTTCCCCTCACTGTGGTCGGCTCTTTTGCATGTCAGGTCAGTCACCTTATCCTTCTCTCATATCTCCAGACTCTGCTCTCTCCCTCCCACCGCCTCAGCCACTTTCCTTTCATCCTCACACAGATCCATCAGTCTCTGCCAGTCACACTGTTTTCCTCTCAGCCTTGTTAACCCTTGCTACCTTCTCCCAGACAGTTTTCCAACATGATAGCAGCCATGATAATATATAGCCTCTTCCCTAGCTGACTGGAATTCTCTTTCTAACACCTTCCCAACAATAGTCCCTCACTCTCCTCCCCCCTCCCAGTCTTCTTCTCTGGAGGCACTTCACCTTCACACAGGTGTGTGCCCCCCCTCCCCCCATACACAAACATTGCAAATGGCCATAATCCATCCCTCTCCAGCCCCTTCACCTCCATTTATTTGCCTCTCCTTCCCCCCTTCCCTCATGCCAGCACAAATCCTCCTCCTTCTGTATCCCTATACAGACCAGGATCCCCCAGATCCCCCAGTTTACACCAATTCTCCTCTACCCACCCCCCATGTCTTACCCACTTCCTCCTTTTTACCCCCTCTTCATTCTTCCCTACCCCATTGTTCCCAATTGTCTTTTTACGTTACAAAATGTCCCCATTTTTTTCAGGGGTTAAGGAAGAACCCAGAGGTGGAGGATCTTATTACTGCTGCTGCTTGTGTGGGTGGGATGTGTACTGCACCAATCCCTGCTCATCCCCCTCTCCTATTCATCCTATGTGATTGGTGCAGTACACATCCTACCCACACAAGCAGCAGCAGTAATAAGATGCTCCACCTCCGGGTTCTTCCTTAACCCCTGCAAAGTGCCAGAAGAGACCCAGAAACTCTGCAGGGGAAGGTAGAGGGGGATATGTCATTCCAATTTTTATTTAGCCCAGTGACAGCCTGCCAGAATAGGTGGGATCTGTAACAGCAACTTCCCTGAGCAGCTCTGCTTGAGGAGACCATATCTGTTTAATACATTACTGCCCCTTTACTGTACTACCCTGACCCCTGTACTAGGTCTGCTTACCCTCCCCCTGTACTGTATCATGTCTGCAGTCTCTGACCTTCTCCTGTATCATGTCTGCAGTCTCTGACCTTCTCCTGTATCATGTCTGCAGTCTCTGACCATCTCTAGTATCATGTCTGCAGTCTCTGACCATCTCTAGTATCATGTCTGCAGTCTCTGACCATCTCTAGTATCATGTCTGCAGTCTCTGACCATCTCTAGTATCATGTCTGCAGTCTCTGACCATCTCCAGTATCATGTCTGCAGTCTCTGACCATCTCTTGTATCATGTCTGCAGTCTCTGACTATCTCCTGTACTATGTCTTGGGGCTCTTTCTAACAGAAGCCCTCTCTGTGTCCATTAGAGAGACCCCCTCCACGTCCCATTCGTGTATTCTCTTCCTGTATTTTGTTTATTGTTAAGAGATCGTGGGAGGATCCCAGGGTAACGGAGACTCCTTAGAGGAGCATCTCTGTGTTTGAGTCATTGCCATAGAAATGTTTGTTAAAGGGGAGGAGTTAGTAAGATGACCACGCCCATGTGGGGGCGGCAAAAATATTTCTGCACCCAGGCGTCTTTGATCCTAGGATCGGCCCTGCTCTAATCTATTTAGGTTATATGCTATCGTGAGAATTTTAACTTGCACTCTAATGTTGTAGTAAATTATAGTCTTTTTTTAAGATGTGTATTTTGGTGTCCATAATGTAAAAATAAAAAAAGGTTTTGCTATGTGTGATGTGGCGCTGTTTTAACCCTATTTGCATACTAACAGGGTAGTCATGAGGATGCAAATAGTACAGTGGCTCAGTCCATCATTTAGCGATGCCGCTCCCAAGAATTCATATTCACAAAATGTTAAGGCATCTTAGAAGTTAGATTCAACTGTTTACTTTCTATATTTCTTTTGTAAGGAATCAACTTGATGGGATCCACCTACACAAACCGCAGGCGAGAGAAATACATCAACAAAATGAGAGCGTCCTACGCAGCGTGGCTGAAGAACGCTATGCTGAAAATCACGGGACATGCGCCTTTAAAAAGAAAATAAATGGGCATTTTTTTTTATTGCAAAGACAATGAAACCCAAGAAGAGAGAAATGTTAATACAGAGTACTTTTAATCCTACTGACGTACTAGAAGTGTGTGACTTAAGTTGCGCTTACCCCTGGAGAAGAAAAAAACGAAAAACTTTAAAACTTTTGGACTCATTTGCAGCACTACATTTCTTCCATCTGTTCTTATATTGTTAATGATACGATTTTATGTTGTGTAATCTTGATCGCAAAATGCATGCATTACCCTTATTAAGCTTCCTTAGGTACTGATGTGAAAACATTGTAAGTTAATAATAAAGAAATTATTACTATGAACCAAAAAAATAATAATTTGACACAATAAATCTGTTTTAGATTGTACCTGTTTTAAAGATTGTAAGCTGTAACAAGCAGGATGCTCTGGTTCCTCCTGTATTGCATTGCGAATCTACTGTAATAAACTGCTTAGGGATCGCCGTCCTGGACACGGAGACCCCTCTTTTACCCCCCCATCTCTCTCTTTCTCCTCCCCCCATCTCTCTCTCTCTTTGTCCTCCCCCCATCTCTCTCTTTGTCCTCCCCCCATCTCTCTCTTTGTCCCCCCCCATCTCTCTCTCTTTGTCCCCCCCATCTCTCTCTCTTTGTCCCCCCCATCTCTTTCTCTATTTGTCCCCCCATCTCTCTCTCTTTGTCCCCCCCGCATCTCTCTCTTTGTCCTACCCCCCATATCTCTCTCTTTGTCTTACACCCCCCATCTCTCTTTGTCCCCCCTGAATATCTCTCTCTTTGTCCTCCCCCCCACCCACCCCCCACATCTCTCTCTTTGTCCTCCCCCCATCTCTCTCTTTGTCCTACCCCCCCATCTCTCTCTTTGTCCTACCCCCCCATCTCTCTCTTTGTCCTCTCTCTCCCCCCCCCCACATCTCTCTCTCTTTGTCCTCCCCCTCCCACATCTCTCGCTTTGTCCTACCCCCCCACATCTCTCTTTGTCCTACACCCCCCCCCATCTCTCTCTTTGTCCTCCTCCCACCCCCAATCTTTTTTGACTAACAAAACAGTACAACAGCGTAAAAAACAGTACAAAAAAAAAAAAATTGAAAAAAAAATTACCAAAAATGGTTAAAAATCTAACCTCCTGGTCAAAATCCCGAAAATTGAAAAAAAAATTGAAAAAAAAAAATTGAAAAAAAAAAACGTGAAAAAAAATGTGAAAAAATAAATAAATTTGAAAAAGAAAAAGATTGTAAAAAAATTAAAAAAATTGAAAAAAAAAATTAGAAAAAAAATTTGATTATTTCTCTTTGTCCTACCCCCCCATCTCTCTCTTTGTCCTACACCCCCCCATCTCTCTCTTTTTCCTACACACCCCCCATCTCTCTCTTTGTCCTCCTCCCACCCCCCCATCTCTCTCTTTGTCCTCCGACCCACCCCCCCATCTCTCTCTTTGTCTTCCTCCCACATCTCTCTCTTTATCCTACCCCCCATATCTCTCTTTGTCCTACACCCCCCATCTCTCTCTTTGTCCTACACCCCCCCATCTCTCTCTGTCCTCCTCCCACCCCCCCATCTCTCGCTGTCCTCCTCCCACCCCCCATCTCTCTCTTTGTCCTCCGACCAACCCCCCCATCTTTCTCTTTGTCCTACACCCCCCCATCTCTCTCTTTGTCCTCCGACACCCCCCCATTTTGACCCCCCCATCTCTCTCTTTGTCCTACCCCCCATTTTGACCCCCCACCCTCTTTTTTTCCCACCATCTTTTTTCCGCCCTCTTTCCCCCCCTTTCCCCCCCAACCACTTTGCCCCACCCCATTTGACCCCACCCACCCTTCTTTCCCCCACCCCACCCTATTTGACCCCACCCCCCTCCCCTCTTTCCCCCACCCCTCTTTCCCCCACCCCCCTCACTACTCCCCCTTTCTTTCTCTCTGCCCCCTCCCTCTTTTGCCCTCACCTTATTTTTTCACCCCCTTTCCCCCCACGCGCACGCGCTCTCTCTCTTCTCTCTCCCCCCACGCGCTCTCTCTCCCCCCCACGCGCTCTCTCTCCCCCCAAGCGCTCGCTCTCTTCCCCCCCTCGCTCCCTCTCTTCCCCCCCCCCTCGCTCCCTCTCTCTCTCCTCCCCCGCACGCGCACGCTCTCTCTCTCTCTCTCCCCCCCCAAGTTACAGGATCACAGGTAAGCACCATCCAGACACCCCCTAGAGCAGGGGTATGCAATTAGCGGACCTCCAGCTGTTGCAAAACTACAAGTCCCATCATGCCTCTGCCTCTGGGTGTCATGCTTGTGGTTGTCAGAGTCTTACTCTGCCTCATGGGAATTGTAGTGTAAACAGGGGGAGGGGACCTGCTGTGCATTTGCCGCTGCGCTGATCTGAGGTACTGAAAGCGGGGGCTAGACTGAACGAGGGGGGGCTAGACTGAACGAGGGGGGCTAGACTGAACGAGGGGGGGGCTAGACGGAAAAAAGGGGGGCTAGACAGGAAAAGGGGGGGTGGGTTGACAGAACAAAGGGGGGGCTAGACGGAACAAAGGGGGGGACTAGACGGAACAAAGGGGGGGCTAGACGGAACAAAGGGGGGGCTACACTGAACAGGGGAGCTACACTGAACGATGAGGGGCTGCTCTGAACGGGGGCGTCTGCTCTGAAGGGGGGCTGTGTAACATGCAGGGGGTCCAGAGGTGCAGGTTGCTGTGTAATGTAAAGGGGTCCAGAGATTCAGTGTGATGTGTAATGTAAAGGGGTCCAGAGGTGCAAGGGTGCTGTGTAAAGTAAAGGGGTCCAGAGGTGCAGGGGTCTGTGTAATGTAAAGGGGAGCTGGAGACGGGCGGTCCCAAGCGGAGCTGGAGACGGGCGGTCCCAAGCGGAGCTGGAGATGGGCGGTCCCAAGCACCAATGTGTGGAAGGTGGAGCGGGGCAGCGATGGCTGGTACACAACTAATTTGCAAAGTTCCCACTGCGAGCCTGTGCGGGGCTTGCTGTAGAGTACAGATTAAACTGGCCGCACCTCAAGTGTGTGCGTGGCGGGAGGGGAACCTGTCCATACTCGCACTGCTCATATATTCAATCGCCAAATGCCAAAATTTTGAGGGTAGCAAATAGGGTCGCGTGTTCAAAACCCAACTACAACAGTGTGTCCAAATTTAACACTGTAGCTCAACTAATATTACTGTGCGAAAAATATGCAATAAGTCGTATATGCGCTTAAAAATAAATATTTACTTTGCCTAAAGTGACAATGTACACATACGACTGTACTATAATATTGCTCCCATACATTCTAAAATTATTTAGGCGCATGTAAACTGCATGTGTACAGTATGTATAGAAAAATTGGGCAAACACAGGTTTTTTTTTTTTTTAAGTAATGCTTTCTGTCCTGAAGTAATGTATATATTTTTTGTTATATTGATTTGATTTTATACAGTTTATTTTTATTTATGTCTCCAGGTCCTGAAGCACAATTCTTCCCTCATACAAACCGGACTGCACTAAAATACCCCTTCCCCAATTATGTCCTTAAAAAAAGTGAATGTAGTTATAATATGGTCACAGTGGTGTAGTGGGTAGAACACTTGCCTAGCAGTTGAGAAGGTTGCTGGTTTAATTCACAACCACAAAACCACCCCACTGGCGCTATTACGCACACATGCTGTGCAGTGCAAGGGTGCTTTCCACATCAGGCGATCTCTTTGGAGAAATCAGTTTTGCCATAACAGCCCAGATATTTGAAATACCACAGAAATGTTTACGCACTTTGAAATAAATAAAAAAAGACATGTTCTGCTATTCGATCGTTTGAAGAAATGTATCAATGTTATTTCAATGATCTGTGATGTGATGAACACATATATTTTTAAATATATATCATAAAATAAAACATACACACGAGAGGCGTACTAAGGGGGGGAGGCAGGGCGGGCCGCCCCACAGGTACAGCACACTGGGGGGGGGGGGGTGTCAGACTGGCACCCCCCCTCCGTGATTTTACTACACACGCCGCCACTGTGGCAGCGCCACACTGACAGGCACGGAGAGGTGAGACAGCTACAGTGGCGAAGGGGGTGTGCGGGGGGGGGGGGGGGTGTGACATCCAGGATTGCAGTATAATGGAGAGCACTTTAGGCAAAGTAAATATTTATTTTTAAGCGCATATACGACTTATTGCATATTTTTCGCACAGTATTATTAGTTGAGCTACAATGTTAAATTTGGACACACTGTTGTAGTTGGGTTTTGAACACGCGACCCTATTTGCTACCCTCAAAATTTTCACTCGCATTTGGCGATTGAATATATGAGCAGTGCGAGTATGGACAGGTATGTATCCAGTTCCCCTCCCGCCACGCACACACTTGCGGTGCGGCCAGTTTAATCTGTATTCTACAGGCTCGCAGTGGGAACTTTGCAAATTAGTGGTGTACCAGCCATCGCTGCCCCGCTCCACCTTCCACACATTGGTGCTTGGGACCGCCCGTCTCCAGTAGGGATGAGCTTCGTGTTCGAGTCGAACATACGTTCGACTCGAACATCGGCTGTTCGATCGTTCGACGAAGATCGAACGATTTGGGCCGTTCGCGCCAAATTCGAGTGACGCGAACGGCCCACAATGCACTACGCCATCGCAGTGTCATCCAGGCGCTGTGATTGGCCAAGCATGCACTGTGACCCCGCATGCTTGGCCAATCACAGCGCCGGCAGCGAGGAGAGCAATGATTGGCCACAGGCAAGATGCCTGTGGCCAATTATTGCTGAGGGGGTTTAGTACACGCCCCACACTATAAAAGGCCGCCAGCGCAGCGGCCTTGTGTAGTGTGTTCCGGAGCAGGGAAAGAGAAGCATAGGCAGGGACAGTGTCATTTTTTTTCCTTTACTAATCCTGGATTCCTTGTGTTTAGGGACAAATAAGGATAGGTAGGGAGAGTGTCAGTGTGTTATTCTGTGCTAAACCTTGTTTGTAGGGACAGAGAAGGACAGTGAGGGAAAGTGTCAGTGTGCTATTCTGTTCTAAACCAATCTTGCTGAACCATATTTGAAATCCTTGAGTTTAGGGACAGAGAGGTACAGTGAGGGAAAGTGTCAGTGAGCTATTCTGTTCTTTTTTTTTTTTTTTTATTCTTTATTTCCATATTTTTCTTACAGGCATCATCAAAAACATAAACGATAACATTATCTTAATGATATTAATAAAGCATATATAATTAATTGCCTGTATTTTTATTTTTCCCTTCCCTCCCCTGCACCCATCCCCATTAACCCCAGAGAGAAAAAAAGAAAGACCCCCACCTCCCTATCTCTGCCTGACGGTTTCAATAAACAGCAAGGCGTCTCTGCCAATAGGTTTCCAAACCTAAATCCCACTTTTATTCTTCTCTATCTTCTCCAAATAGTTTTTTCCCCTCTGCCGATTTTACGAATTCTTCCCATGGTGCCCATATTTCCTTATTTTGTTCCTGTCTTTCCATATCTCTAGGCCACAAATTTTCCATTATCCAAATTCTTCTGATTTTATTCAGCCACATAGAGATAGGAGGTGTTCGTGTTTCTTTCCAACACAAAGATATGCAGCTTTTCGCTGCATTCACCATGTGACATATTATTGAATTTTTATATCTTTTCATCTGGATTTGGGAATTTTGTAGCAGGAAGAAGGCTGGGTCATCAGGGACTCTGTATTCCGTAAACATTTGCATTATCCTCTGAACTTCCAACCAGTACTGTCTAATCACTGGGCATTGCCAAAAAATATGAAAAATAGTCCCTCGCTCTCCACAATTTCTCCAACATCTATCCGTTACTTCCGGAGAAAATTTATTCAAGGTTGCTGGAGTGAAGTACCATCGTGTTAGCAATTTATAGTTGGATTCCTGTATCTTGGTACATCTAGAGGTACTCAGTGCCAACTGTACCACTTTCCTGCTCTGGACTGGAGAGAACCTTTGATTCAAATCTCTCTCCCATTTACTCAAACTTCTCATTTTATAATCTTCTGGAGGTGTTACCAAAAGAGCATAAATTTTAGATATAACATGGGAGATTGGTTCCTTTCCTTCACAATATATCTCAAATCTTGTATGTGGTCTACAGTATTTCTCCATCGGGCCTAAGGATACCAAGAAATGTCGTATTTGTCTTGCCTGCCAACCAGACATTTCAAATTGACCTCCCTGTCGGGTCATGGATTCTATAGATGGCCAATTATCTAAGTTCGTAAAATGTAATACTTGATGAAAGCCCCTGTCTCTGAGTCCCTGAAATCCTCTTGCTTCTAACCCTGGTGGAAATGCTGGGTTTCCCAGAATTGGTGTCAAGGGTGAATGTTCTGTAGAAATTCTAGGGTTCCGACTTGTCTTATATCCCATTAATAATGTAGGGCCTATCGTAGGGTGTATTTTCAGTGAGGAGGGTAAAGATGTGTAACACCATATGGCTCTGCTTAATGGAATATTACTTATTTGTTGTTCAATTTTAGTCCATAATTTATACTCTGTGTGCCTACACCAATCAATAATCCTGCCTAACTGTGCTGCCTGATAATATTTATACATATCAGGGGCTGCAATTCCACCCCACTCCTTCGGCATTGTCAGCAAACCTCTATTTATCCTAGGACGTCTACAGGCCCAGATAAATTTTGAGAACTCTAACCCTATTTGGCTAAAATAGGTCCTGGGAATATATATAGGCAATGCCTGGAAAAGGTACAAAAACTTAGGGACTATATTCATTTTTAGAATGTTGCATCTCCCGAACCAGGAGTGCATGCCCTTATTCCATTTTTTAAGAGTATTTTAACTGTCGTAAGTAATGGTCGAAAATTCATGTCATAGATCTTTGTTAAGTTTGAGGGAATCTGTGTCCCTAAGTAATTTAATGCTGTTGTCGTCCATCTAAACTTAAAATTGTGTTGTAAGGTTTTACTTAGTTGTCCCCGCATCGCCACTCCCATCGCCTCCGACTTACTATAATTGATCTTAAAACCAGACAGAGATCCGTACTGTTCTATTTCCTTCAGAAGATTTGGCAGTGATATTTGTGGGGATTCTAAAGAAAACAGCATGTCGTCCGCATAAGCTGACACCTTATACTCTTCTCTTCCAATTCTTATACCCACAATATCCGGGTTCTGTCTGGTTCTATTCAACAGAGGCTCTAGTGTCAGAGCAAATAGGAGTGGCGACAAGGGACACCCCTGACGGGTCCCATTCGATATCGGAAATATTTTAGAGTGTACTCCATTTGCTTTAACTGTAGCTTGTGGTTTCGAGTATAGCTCATTTATCCACTTTAGCATCCGGTTTCCAAGACCCATGTGTTTCAGTACTCCTAGCATAAATGTCCAATTCACCCTATCAAAGGCTTTTTCCGCATCTGTGTTTATAAAAACACTGTTTTTTTTAAATTGGTTCGCTTGTTGGATTAGGTTTAGTACTTTAATAGTGCTATCTCTTGCTTCACGTTTGGGAATAAAACCCACTTGATCTAGATGTACCAACTGAGACACATGGGGTTGTAATCGAATAGCCAAGGTTTTTGTAAAAATCTTTAAGTCTGTGTTCAGTAGGGATATCGGCCGATAACTACTACAGCATGTCAAGTCTTTACCCTCCTTTGGCAAAATCGTAATATGTGCTCTTAGTGTGTCTGATGTAAAGGTCGTTTTTTGTCCTATCGCATTAAATAATTTGGTCATGTGTGGACCTAATAGAGAATAAAAACTTTTAAAGTATTGTATAGAGAAGCCATCTGGTCCGGGTGCCTTTGCATGTTTTATCGTTTGTATTGCTGCAAATATTTCCTCTGATGTAATAGGTGCTTCTAATTTTCTTCGAACCGGGGATGGTAATCGAGCTAGTTGAGAGGAGACAAGATATTCATCTATAGACGAGTGAGGCAAAGAAGGAGGTGCTAGGTTATACAGTGAAGAGTAATACTCCCCAAATTCCTGTGCAATCTCTTTCGGGATCGAGATTTTTTGGTCTCCTTTTCCCTTAATATAGGGTATATATGATCGTGTTTGTTGTTCTTTCAGTTTCTTTGCCAGTAATTTGCCACACTTGTCTCCAGATTCATATGTCAACCTTCTCCATCTCTGTAATACCGCTTTTGCTTTATATCGTAAGATATCTGATATCTGTCTTCTTAAATGTGCAAATTCATTTCCTACTCCTCTTTCTGGTCTCTCTTTATGTAATATCTCTAATTCCTGAATCTTTCCCAGTAGTTCATTTATTTCCTTTTCTCTGGCCTTCTTTACTCGGGAACCATGTTTAATTAATATTCCCCGTATAACTGTTTTATGTGCTTCCCATACAATACCTGGGTCACTTTCTGCACTGTCATTTATTTGGAAGTACCATGAAATTTCTTTACTCAGATCTGCTAGAATTTCGGCTGATTGTAATAAACTTTCATTCAATCTCCAATTCCATTCCATAGGATGGATTGCCCCTGATAGTGAGAGTTTTATCATAACTGGGGCATGGTCTGACCAGGTTATACTACCTATTGATATATCCTGCACACTGGATAGTAATTGCTGGGGTATCAGAAAAAGATCTATCCTTGAGTATAATTGATATGGATTATAGAAATATGTGTAATCTTTCTCCCCTGTGTGCAGTAAACGCCAAACATCTATCAATTGAGTTTCGTGAAGTTTCTGAAGAATACGCTTCCTTGTCCCAATAGGGACTGAGGAGGAGCCACTAGAGGTATCAATTCTTGGATCTAGAGGTATATTAAGATCCCCCCCTAAAATTAATTTCCCTTCTTTAAATTTAGTCAGTTTTGATAGCATTTTTTCGAGGAAATTGTCTTGATTAACATTTGGGGCATAAATAGTAGCTAGAGTCACTTTTATGTTTCCTATAAATCCTTTCAGAAATAGAAATCTCCCTCCTGGGTCTATATATTTCTCCAACAAAGACCATGCAATTCTATTGGATATTAGGATAGCCACACCTTTAGTTTTGGCCTCTTTATTAGACGCAAGGTATACATTAGGAAAGTATCTGTTTTGGAGATATGGGAATTTTCCTTCCTTGAAATGAGTTTCCTGTATCATTCCTATATCTGTTTTAGTCTGCCTCAAATCATAATGTAGCATCCTACGTTTTTCCGGAATATTGAGTCCCCTCGCATTTATAGAAGTCACCTTCAACCCTGCCATCTTCCCCAATCCTGTAGTCAAAAAAAAGGGGGGGGGGAAAGACAGAAAAAAAAAACAAACCAAAAAAAAAACCCCTGGGGTTAAAAACACTAGTACCTACTTAGGTCTACCTAATTGCCTGTAGGTACCAAATGTGGGGAAGTGTTTAGCGGCGGCGCGTAGCCGAGCAGTAGGCCATGTCCCCATGGCTGTCTTGTTTTTACCATAATTTTAATAATTTTGCCCTTATCTCCTCCCTTCTCCCTCTCCCTCCATTTTCCCACATATTCCAATAGCATACACAAAGGTTGTTTATATAAGAGATCTTCAGCCTTTTTCATAACACATTTGTACATTGTAACTTTTGTTCACCATTTACTTCATGGAAGGAATGCTTGCTAAAATAAATTACTATATATTATCCACCTATCTATAGGACTCCAAAATTATAACATTTATATATTCAATTATTAATGTGTATAGAAGTTTTTCCCCAGCCCATCTTTGTTTCAAATCAACAGCTATTCTGTTCTAAACCAATCTTGCTGAACCATATTTGAAATCCTTGAGTTTAGGGACAGAGAAGGACACTCGTGGAAACTATCAGTGTGCTATTCTGTGCTAAATCTTGTTTGTAGGGACAGAGAAGGACAGTGAGTGAAACTGACAGTGTGCTATTCTGTTCTAAACCAATCTTGCTGAACCATATTTGAAATCCTTGAGTTTAGGGACAGAGAGGTACAGTGAGGGAAAGTGTCAGTGTGCTATTCTGTTCTAAACCAATCTTGCTGAACCATATTTGAAATCCTTGAGTTTAGGGACAGAGAAGGACACTCGTGGAAACTATCAGTGTGCTATTCTGTGCTAAATCTTGTTTGTAGGGACAGAGAAGGACAGTGAGTGAAACTGACAGTGTGCTATTCTGTGCTAAACCAATCTTGCTGAAGCATATTGCAAATCCTTGTGTTTAGGGACAGAGAAGGATAGGCAGGGGACAGTGTCAGTGTCATTGTTGCTAAGCCTCCTGCACATTATACACCTGAAGGTAGCCCTTATTGCTGTTTTTCCCATCTCCCTGCAGGCCATCCATTAAAATGTCTGGAAGGCAAACAAGGAGAGGCAGACAGTCAGGAGGCAAAAAAAGAGGGCAAGCAGGCTCTGTGTCTGGGGGCAACAGTGCTGGTCGTGGACGCGGTGCATTGTCATCAGCACATGGCCATGGGACACGCTTGTCCTTCTTTTCGGCAGCTGGACATGTTGAGCCACATCATGCCGAAGACTTGGTAGAGTGGATGACCAAGCCCACCTCATCCTCCTCATCCTCTCTCACCCAGGCTCAGGGTACTGGCAAAGCAGCTGCCAAAGCGTCCTCTTCTCTGGTATCATTATCTTCATTAGTCAATCCTTCCCTAGACCCACCATGTCCTCCTCCTGAGGAGTCCCCCGAACTGTTTGAGCACAGTGTTGGGTACATGATGATGATACCCAGCTAGAGGAAGGCAGTAGCGTGAGAGCAGAGAGAGGGGATGCTCAAGAAGGACACCAATCTGGCAGTCATGCTCCAGCAGCTGCAGCATACTGCCAGATTGGCTCCAGTGATGAGGAGGGAGGGGATGATGAGGTCACTGACTCCACGTGGGTGCCTAATAGGAGAGAGGAGGAGGAGGAGGATGAGGAGGAGGCACATCTCCAACGAGGCAGGATGCCCTTGAGTGGCCAGCGTATGGGCAGCACACCGACGGAATCACACCGCAGAGCTCCCGGCGCTGCCTCTGCCCGTCATTCAAAAAGTTCTTTGGTGTGGGCCTTTTTTGAGGCGAGTGCATCAGATCGCACAGCTGCTGTTTGCAACATATGTCTCAACTGTATATCGCGTGGCCAAAACATCAGCCGCTTGGGCACCACATGCTTGATCAGACATATGTTGACCTGCCATGCAGCTCGTTGGCAAGCCTACCTTAAAGACCCACACCAAAGAACAAAGCGGACCTCTCCTTGCACCGCATCAGCTGGGATCTCAAAACCCACTATACCTTCAGTCCTCTCTGAAACCTGCACTGAGAGGAATGAAGGTGTAGAATTAGGTGTGTCACAGCCCAGTACTTGCGGCCACTCTGCTAGCAGTACACCGACGTCCGATTCTAGCAGGCAAATTTCCCTGCCCCAGCTGCTGGACCGTTGAAAGAAGTTCACTCCCAGCCATCCACATGCCCAGCGGTTGAATGCTAGCTTGGCTAAATTGCTAGCGCTTCAACTGCTGCCTTTTCAGTTGGTAGACTCGGCCCCCTTCCGTGAGTTTGTGCAATGTGCGGTTCCTCAGTGGCAGGTTCCCAAACGCCACTTTTTCTCACGGAAGGCGATTCCGTCTCTCTACAGGCATGTGGAAGGCAATGCCTTGGCCTCGCTGGACAGGGCGGTCAGCGGTAAGGTACATATTACCGCTGACTCATGGTCCAGCAGGCATGGACAGGGACGTTACCTTTCTTTCACGGCCCATTGGGTCACTCTTTTGGCAGCTGGGAAGGATGCAGGACAAGGTGCAGTAGTGTTGGAGGTTGTTCCACCGCCACGCCTCCAAAATGCTACTACTGGTTGTGACACATCTCTCTCCTCCACCCTCTCCTCTTCTTCTTCCTCCATGGCCTCTTCCTGTGGTTTGTCCTCGGAACCAGCGGTGCTCCGTAGGCGTTCAAGGGGCTACGCAAGTACGCAGGCAAAAAGATGCCATGCCGTGCTTGCGCTGGTGTGTTTGGGGGACAGGAGCCACACTGGGGCAGAGGTCCTGTCTGCTCTGCAGGGGCAGGCCGAGAGGTGGTTGATGCCACGCCAGCTTAAGCCAGGAATGGTGGTTTGCGACAATGGCACCAACCTCCTCTCCGCCCTCCGACAGGGACAACTGACCCATGTGCCCTGTATGGCTCACGTCCTTAACCTGGTGGTGCAGCGGTTCTTGGGCAGGTACCCGGGCTTACAGGATGTCCTGAGACAGGCCAGGAAAGTCTGTGTGCATTTCCGCAGATCATATAATGCCAGTGCTCGCCTGGCTGAGCTGCAAAAGGAGTTGAACCTGCCCAAGAACCGCCTTATATGTGACATGCCCACCAGGTGGAACTCAACGTTGGCCATGCTGCAGCGGCTGCACACGCAGCAGAGGGCCATCAATGAGTACCTGTGCGACTACGGCACCAGGACAGGGTCAGGGGAGCTCGGGTTTTTTTCACCACGCCAGTGGGGCATGATCAGGGATGCATGCACTGTCCTGGCACCATTTGAGGAGGCCACGAGGATGGTGAGCAGTGACAGTGCATGCATCAGTGACACTGTACCTCTTGTCCACCTGTTGGAGCACACGCTGCGTGGAATAATGGACAGGGCACTTGAGGCAGAACAGAGGCAGGAAGAGGAGGACTTCCTTGCCTCTCAAGGCCCCCTTTACCCAGACAGTGTTCCTTCTGTCCCACCCATCGCACAGGAAGAGGAGGAGGAGGAGGAGGAGGAGGATTGTGTCAGCATGGAGGTGGAGGCTGGCACTCAGCATCATCAGCAGCAGTCTTTTAGGGATGATTTACAGTCCCAAGAAACCAGTGGACTTGTACGTGGCTGGGAGGAGGTGGCTGCGGATCATGTCGTCCTTAGTGACCCAGAGGACTCCGGACTGAATGCCTCAGCTAACCTACGCTGCATGGCCTCCCTGATCCTGCAAAGTCTGCGGAAGGATCCTCGTATTCTTCGGATCAAGGAGAGGGACCATTACTGGCTGGCCACTCTCCTTGATCCACGGTACAAGGGTAAGATTGCGGAACTTATGTTACCGTCGCAGAGGGAGCAGAGGATGAGACAACTCCGGGAGGCCTTGCAGAAAGGTCTGTGCAACGCGTTCCCAGAGACTGGGAGGTTACAAACTCCTGGTCCTGGACAACGAGTTGCTGAGGCTTCGGGCAGTCAAAGAAGGAGCGGTGGGGAAGGTCGCCGTCTGACCGATGCGTTCAGACAATTCTTTAGTCCGCAGCCCCAAAGTATGATCGGTTCCAGCAACCATCGCCAGCGTCTGATATACATGGTGCAGGAATACCTAGGGACAAGGTCAGACTTGGACACCTTCCCCACCGAAAATCCTCTGGCTTACTGGGTCTTGAGGATGGATCACTGGCCAGAGCTTGCACAGTATGCAATTGAGCTACTGGCCTGTCCTGCATCCAGCGTTCTTTCAGAACGCACATTCAGTGCTGCTGGAGGATTTGTCACGGATCACAGGGTGCGCCTGTCCACCGACTCGGTTGATCGACTGACTTTCATCAAGATGAACCAGTCTTGGATCACCACCAGCTACCACACACCTGATGCTGATATAACAGACTAATTGATTTTAAAATGTCACATCCCTTCAAGACTGATGCTGATGCTGAGTTCCTGTGCTGTTATGTTGACTAGCTATCCTCCTCCTCCTCCTCAATGATCCGATTAATGATGATAGCTTGGAAGATCATTTTGGTTTATGGGTGCCGCCACCAGTGGCTAAGGCCCAATTTTTCAGCCCCTGTTTAACAGGGGCGTGTCATTAAAATTTTTGATGCAATACTTTGCAACAGGCCTCATTGCTGTGCTCCAAGTACAGTATCTGTGAGGGGTTGCAGTGTTGTGCCACCAGTGCCTAAGGCCCAATTTTTCAGCCCCTGTTCAACAGGGGCATGCAATTATAATTATTGATCTAATAATTCACAGCAGGGCCCATTGCTGCACCCACTAAGAGTAACTGTCAGGCCTTACAGTGTTGTGTCAACACCACCACCACCACCACCACCAAAGGCCCAATTTTTCAGCCCCTGTTCAACAGGGGCATGCAATTATAATTATTGATCTAATAATTCACAGCAGGGCCCATTGCTGCGCCCACCAAGAGTAACTGTCAGGCCTTACAGTGTTGTGGCACCAGCACCGACATCAAAGGCCCAATTTTTACTACCACTGTTCAACAATTATATGTTATTACAATTCCTGATATAATAGTTGACAGCAGGGCGTTCCAGCACCCACCAAGAGTAACTGTGAGTGCTTACAGTGTTGTGCCAACACCAACACCTAAGGGGCCAATTTCTGCAGAGTATATACGGCAGGTCCCTACTTTCAAACATCCAACTTACAAACGACTACTACTTGCAAACGGAAGAAGACAACAGGAAGTGAGAGGAAATCTACCCCTTGGAAGGAAAATTCTCTCCTGTAAGAATTAATATGGGAGAAAGGTGTCTCCTCTCTACTGATGCTTTATCACCAATCCTTGTTTCAATAAAAACACCACATTTCAAAAACAGTTGTCATTGGGACGCAAAGTGAGGTGAAATGTTCTGAACAGGGGCACAGACAGCAAAACAAATGTCACAGGGGTGATAACCCTTCCCTATGTTTTCCAAAAAGCTTAAAAATAGGTATTTGGGCTGGAGCTACACTTAAACATTGTAGCTGTTCAAAATTACAAACAGATTCTACATAAGAACAAACCTACAGTCCCTGTCTTGTATGCACCGCCTGTATACGGCTGTTCAGAGTATATAGGGCCTTTTTTATTTTGTGTGCAGGGTTCCCCTTAATATCCATACAAGACCCAAAGGGGCTGGTAATGGGCTGGGGTAGGGGGGGGGGGCGTTGATGGGGTAGCTATGCCATTTTTCTTAAAGATTTTCATCCACATTACCGGGACCAGACATTACATTAAAGCCGCAAGCAGTTTTAAATGGCTTTTTTTTCCTTTAGAAATGTTATTTTGTGCAGGGACAGTTCTAAACACGGGAAACACGTGGCACTTCACAGGCATACTTTAGACACCCCCCAGGTACAATATTTAAAGGAATATTTGACTTTTTTTTTTTCACTTTATGCATCATTAAAATGACTGCTCCCGGAAAACGTCCGTTTTTAAAACTTCTTTTTGCATTGATACATGTCCCCTGGTGCAGAACCCGGGTTCCCAAACTCTGTTTAGGACAATAACATAGATAATAGTCGTTATAATTAGCACTTTAGAATCCGAACGTTCGGATCTATTGTATTTAATAGGGTTCTAATATTCGTGCGAACTTTCGGTCCGTTCGCGGGTTCTGGTGCGAACCGAACCCGGGGGTGTTCGGCTCATCACTAGTCTCCAGCTCCGCTTGGGACCGCCCGTCTCCAGCTCCGTTTGGGACCGCCCGTCTCCAGCTCCCCTTTACATTACACAGACCCCTGCACCTCTGGACCCCTTTACTTTACACAGCACCCTTGCATCTCTGGGCACCTTTACATTACACAGCACTGCACCTCTGGACCCCTTTACATTACACATCACCCTGAATCTCTGGACCCCTTTACATTACACAGCAACCTGCACCTCTGGACACCCTGCATGTTACACAGCCCCCCTTCAGAGCAGACGCCCCCCGTTCAGAGCAGCCCCTCATCGTTCCGTGTAGCTCCCCTGTTCAGTGTAGCCCCCCCTTTGTTCCGTCTAGCCCCCCCCTTTGTTCCGTCTAGCCCCCCCTTTGTTCTGTCAACCCACCCCCCCTTTTTCCGTCTAGCCCCCCTTTTTCCATCTAGCCCCCCCTTTTTCCATCTAGCCCCCCCCCCCTGTTCAGTCTATCCCCCCCTCGTTCAGTCTAGCCCCCCTCATTCAGTCTAGCCCCCCTCGTTCAGTCTAGCCCCCCGCTCAGTGTAGCCCCCCCTTCAGTACCTCAGATCAGCGCAGCGGCAAATGCACAGCAGGTCCCCTCCCCCTGTTTACACTACAATTCCCATGAGGCAGAGCAAGACTCTGACAACCACAAGCATGACACCCAGAGGCAGAAGCATGATGGGACTTGTAGTTTTGCAACAGCTGGAGGTCCGCTAATTGCATATCCCTGCTCTAGGGGGTGTGTGGATGGTGCTTACCTGTGATCCTGTAACTTGGGGGGGGGGGAGAGAAAGAGAGAGCGCGCGCGTGCGGGGGAGGAGAGAGAGAGGGAGCGAGGGGGGGTAAGAGAGCGAGCGTGTGGGGGGGAGAGAGAGCGCGTGTGGGGGAGAGAGAAGAGAGAGAGCGCGTGCGCGTGGGGTGAAAGGGGGTGAAAAAATAAGGTGAGGGCAAAAGAGGGAGGGGGAAGAGAGAAAGAAAGGGGGAGTAGTGAGGGGGTGGGGGAAAGAGGGGTGGGGGGTGGGGTCAAATAGGGTGGGTGGGGGAAAGAGGGGTGGGTGGGGTCAAATGGGGTGGGGCAAAGTGGTTGGGGGGGAAGGGGGAAGGGGGGGGGAAGAGGAGGGGGTGGGGGGCAAAGAGGAGGGGAAAAAAGAGGGTGGGGGAAAAAAGAGGGTGGGGGGGTCAAAATGGGGGGGGTAAGACAAAGAGAGAGATGGGGGGACAAAAATGGGGGCGGGTGTCGGAGGACAAAGAGAGAGATGGGGGGGTGGGAGGAGGGACAGAGAGAGATGGGGGGGTGGGAGGAGGACAGAGAGAGATGGGGGGGTGTAGGACAAAGAGAGAGATGGGGGGTGTAGGACAAAGAGAGATATGGGGGGTAGGATAAAGAGAGAGATGTGGGAGGAAGACAAAGAGAGAGATGGGGGGGGTCGGAGGGACAAAGAGAGAGATGGGGGGGTGGGAGGAGGACAAAGAGGAGAGGTAGGGGGGTAGGACAAAGCGAGAGATGTGGGAGGGGGAGGACAAAGAGAGAGATGTGGGGGGGGGAGAGAGAGGACAAAGAGAGAGATGGGGGGGTAGGACAAGAGAGAGATGGGGGAGGACAAAGAGAGAGATGGGGGGGGTGTAGGACAAAGAGAGAGATGGGGGGTAGGACAAAGAGAGAGATAGGGGGGGGTAGGACAAAGAGAGAATTGTGGGGGGTGGGTGGGGGGGAGGACAAAGAGAGAGATATGCGGGGGGGGGGGGACAAAGAGAGATGGGGGGGTTTAGGACAAAGAGAGAGATATGGGGGGTAGGACAAAGAGAGAGATGCGGGGGTAGGATAAAGAGAGAGATGTGGGGAGGAAGACAAAGAGAGAGATGAGGGGGTAAGTCGGAGGACAAAGAGAGAGAATTGGGGGGGTGGGAGGGAGGACAAAGAGAGAGATGGGGGGGGTGTAGCAAAAAGAGAGAGATGGGGGGGTGTAGGACAAAGAGAGAGATGGGGGGGTAGGACAAAGAAATAATCAAATTTTTCTTAAAACATTTTTTTTTTTTCTAATTTTATTTTTTTTTTTCATTATTTTTTTTCAATAATTTTTTTTTTTTAATTTTTTTTCAATAATTTTTTTTTTTTCAAATTTTTTTTTCAAATTTTTTTTTCACATTTTTTTTTTTAAATTTTTTTTTTTTTTTTTCAAATTTTTTTTTTTTTATTTTTTTTTTCCTTTTTCGGGATTTGACCAGGAGGTTAGATTTTTGACCATTTTTGGAATTTTTTTTCACATTTTTTTAGGACAAAGAGAGAGATGGGGGGGGGGTAGGACAAAGAGTGAGTTGTGGGGGGTGGGGTGGGGTGGGAGGACAAAGAGAGAGATATGCGGGGGGGACAAAGAGAGATGGGGGGGTGTAGGACAAAGAGAGAGATATGGGGGGTAGGACAAAGAGACAGATGCGGGGGGGGACAAAGAGAGACAGATGGGGGGGACAAAGAGAGAGATGGGGGGAGGACAAAGAAAGAGATGGGGGGAGGACAAAGAGAGAGAGAGATGAGGGGGAGGACAAAGAGAGAGATGGGGGGGTAAAAGAGGGGTCTCCGTGTCCAGGACGGCGATCCCTAAGCAGTTTATTACAGTAGATTTGCAATGCAATACAGGAGGAACCAGAGCATCCTGCTTGTTACAGCTTACAATCTTTAAAACAGGTACAATCTAAAACAGATTTATTGTGTCAAATTTTTTTTGTCTCTGTCCCACTGTTTTCCCAGTGTCTCCTGCTGTGTTGGCATGGTCTGTCTGTATGGTGACACTATATCCAATGTAATTTGCCAATATTGTTATATATGTCTGTAGAGAACAGTTGCTTTAATAGATGTGTACACAACAGGGATAAATTATGTAACATTTATCCTTGTTTTCATGAGAAAACGATCAATCAATTGCCCCTTTGTATATATTCTTTATAGCGTTAATTTGTTATAATTATATGCGCACCTTTGGATGTCATGCGGATTTGGGGATATCCCACAACCTAGCCGCGGTCCTCCACAGATGCACACATATCCTTATCATGCTGGAAAAATATATTTTTTCCTTTTACATTGTTATAATTGAGCAGCCTGGTTTCTCTTGCTTGCTGCGCTGTGTAGGGTTAATTCCCCCCTCTGTGACGGACATGCGCTGCTCCAGCCAGGGGCGGATGTGTTATGATTCTTACACACCGCCCCTGTATCTTCCACGTCACTCCGGCGCCCCAGCCTGTGAAGTGGTCACGGGGCATGCGTGGAATGTGTTTCCGACGCATGCGCCGTGGGATCAGCGGACACGGGCGGACGCCGCATGCTGACGTCAGTCGGCAGCGCGATGTACGCTTGTTTTGGAGGACATAAGAGGCAGAGGTTTTCACCTCTTGCTACAGACGGCCACCTCCGGGGACTTACGTACAACTCTTTGGCTTCAAGGTAAGTACTGCACCCCGATACTAGGGACCCTACAACCACCTTATTTAATTGCATGGACTTCTCCCTACTAATAGTCTGGAGAATGCACCATGCTAGTAGTAACCGTTTATTAAAGCTTTACCCTTTGCCATTTTCAGATCAGTTGTCATCTTACAACGTTAGGCCGGTCTGTCTCTTGTTTCAGGTGTTGAGACAAGTTTAGACAATTTCTATCCTTATGCGCCGAGCGCATTGGGCCGTTCTGGCCGTGCCAAAATTCTGTGTCTATTTCAACATTAGTGACACATTAAACGATTGCCATCAGTCCCGGATTCCTGATATTGCTGTGTATTGCGGGTTGGTCCCTGGATGTTTTTTTTTTTTTTTCTCCCCCCCTCTTCACCCACAGCACTAGCACTTATTCAGTTTTTTATCACACATTCCCACACCTTTCCCTTCACATCTCCAACCATTATTGCCTCCTTTCTGTTTCTTTTCTTACTTTGTTTCCTTTTCTTGCTCTCTCTTCTTCCCATTTTTTCCTTCACTGTTCCAACCCTTCACTCCACCCTTGTTTCTTCATTCCTCATTCTCTCTCTAAGGTAACACTTATATTTATGTTAATTCCAATCTTATTTCTTTTTATTCATTTACAATTCAATTTAGCTTTATTTCATTTTATTTCATTCTGCACTATAGTAATTCAGTTAAACAATTTTACTTCATTATATTTTTATTTCAATTATCCATTCACTCAATCCTTCACTATGCACACTCATGTATCATTCATAATTATCTACACCATTCACATTATCTATTTTATTTTTTATATTTCATTCAATTAATTCGTTTTTATTTTGATCATTATATTAATTCAAACATTCAATATTATTATTCTTTTATCTCCCTTCTCCATCTCCTTGTTTCTTTTCTCATTCCCTTCTTTGCCTTCTTTGCCTTTTAGTCTCATCGCTCACTTTTCACAACATTATTTCTATCCCCCCCCCCCCCCCCCCGTGCTTCCTCCATTTTTCCTTTTATCAACACCTACCACCACTTTAGTGGCAGTTGTCTTTGCATGGTTATCCCATTTCATTTTTATTTTTTCCCCCCCTCCACTCCCCCTCACTCTCCTTCCTTCACCCCCCCCCCCTTCCCCCCCCCTCCTGCTCCTCTTTTTCTGTTTTCACCCACCAGGCCTTAACCTTGTCATGCAATTAATATTTCAGTGCCGTCATCTTTTCCTCCCGTGTCCGTCCCAGGGGGTAGCACCCCTCTTTTCGTGGTGCTACAGCGCATCATACAATTCTTTTCGGTCATACCGATCAGTTTGGTGAGCCAGGTCTGTATTTACTAATTTATACCAATATACTCCTACACTATTGATTTAACAATGATGACATTACATTTATATTAAATTATGATTGTCTTATAGATTGTACTGTTTTATGACGCCTCCAGAAGAAGCGGTCTGTACCGCGAAACATGTAGAGGAACCGTCAATTGTACCAGTACTAATTCTCTGCACACCTGCAGAAACTGTATAATGTGTTTTGTTTTGTATGTAATGTGTTATACTGTACCACAAATTCAGTATTTAATTTTGTTACTTCTTCTTAATAAAATGTTTAAAATTTTATAATTTGCTGTGCATGGGTGCCGTAATAGTCCCAGTTATTCTCAGGCGACAGGGGAGTTAGGAGTTATCCCCATACATATCGCCACTTCTCTTCATCCAATCCATTCGGGATGATGGCACCCCTCCTACATGAATATTTACCGTGGAGGCAATTCTTTTTCCTTCAATCTTTAAAACAGGTACAATCTAAAACAGATTTATTGTGTCAAATTATTATTTTTTTGGTTCATAGTAATAATTTCCTTATTATTAACTTACAATGTTTTCACATCAGTACCTAAGGAAGCTTAATAAGGGTAATGCATGCATTTTGCGATCAAGATTACACAACATAAAATCGTATCATTAAACATTTTTTTCATTATTTTTTTTCAATAATTTTTTTTCAATTTTTTATTTTTTTATTTTTTTATTTATTTTATTTATGTTAGGGGCACTGCCTTTGGGGACCCGGTACCGGCCGACCATAGGTCTCCTGGACCACCCACTTGGCACACCGGCAGCCAAGAGTCCATACTACAAGTGTGCCCAGTTTGGAGGTCCTAGCACCAAATCTCAAAAAAAATCCCGTACCAAGCTGACCAAGGTTTTCAAACACCCAACCGAAAAATCGTACAACCTATTCGGTGACCTGGTACCGGCCGTTCGTAGGTTCCCTGGACCCCAAACTTGGTACACATGTACCCCAGATTCCCCTCTACAAGTGTGCGTTGTTTTCGAGGTCCTAGCACCAAGGGCCGGGGAGATGACCCGTCCCAAGCTGACCTTATTTCCCTATAGACTCCCATTATAAACGGTCACTTTTTGGGGACCCGGTACCGGTCAGCCGTAGGTCCCCTTGACTCCACACTTGGTACACATGTACCCCAGAGTCTCCCCTACAATTGTGCGCAGTTTGGAGATCCTAGCACTAAGCACAGCGGAGAGCTGAGCCGCCCCAAGCTGACCAAGGTTTTGACCGAATCGGTTACTTTCGAACTTCTGGAACCGATTTCGGGTACTTCCCGAGTGTTTCCGAACACCAAACTCGGTGTGCTGGCAGTACTCCTCGACTACTCCAGGCTACAGGAGTTTTCACCGAGCAGTTCGCCCAAAACATGAGCTCAAAGTCGGTCACCTTGGGTCAAAACTTCACGCCAAGCTGACCGAAAATCTGGCCAGCTTGGCGCGCCCCACACCCCTCTCCCCCCCAGGGGCGCTTCGCGCCGTTAACCAACATTTTTACCCCTTTTTTTAACTTATACCCACCCCTGAACAAATCCTACCCTGTTTAAGTGTACGCTTTAATCGGTACGGTCGCCGGTTCTGTTTGGGCGATCGGTACCGGTCGGCCTTCGGTTCTCTGGACTATCCCTTGGGAACCTGAGTCCTGGAGAAGTGGGGCTACCACCTCTCATTGTTGGTGTAATTTTCTGACCGGTACACGATGCTGTAGGTATGGAAGTGTTTACCGGGTTACCGGTTACCGAATACCGGTCCTAAAAATACGAGGGGGGTCTCATTCTGTAGAAAAGGGTTGGGGGAAATCTAAAGAGACCCCCTGAAGCTTTCTGCGAAGAAAGGTTTTTGAGCTATACCAGTTTAACGCGCTCTTTTCGGTTACCAAAACCTTCCGGTTGAGGTACCGGGCCCAAACTCGGTATGGTGGTACCCCCATATGTCCCCTACATTATCCTGAGGTTTGGTGTTACACAGCACTGCACCTCTGGACCCCTTTACATTACACATCACCCTGAATCTCTGGACCCCTTTACATTACACAGCAACCTGCACCTCTGGACCCCCTGCATGTTACACAGCCCCTCTTCAGAGCAGACGCCCCCCGTTCAGAGCAGCCCCTCATCGTTCAGTGTAGCTCCCCTGTTCAGTGTAGCCCCCCCTTGGTTCCGTCTAGCCCCCCCCTTTGTTCCGTCTAGTCCCCCCCTTTGTTCCATCTAGCCCCCCCCTTTGTTCCATCTAGTCCCCCCCTTTGTTCCGTCTAGCCCCCCCTTTGTTCTGTCAACCCACCCCCCTTTTTTCGTCTAGCCCCCCCTTTTTCCATCTAGCCCCCCCTGTTCAGTCTAGCCCCCCCTCGTTCAGTCTAGCCCCCCGCTCAGTGTAGCCCCCCCTTCAGTACCTCAGAGGGGAGGGGAGGGGGGGGTGGGGTCAAATAGGGTGGGGTGAGGGAAATTGGGGTGGGTGGGGTCAAATGGGGTGTGGCAAAGTGGTTGGAGGGGAAAGGGGGGGGAATGAGGGGGGGGTGGGGGGGAAAGAGGAGGGAAAAAAGAGGGTGGGGAAAAAGAGGGTGGGGAAAAAAGAGGGTGGGGGAGTCAAAATGGGGGGGTAGGACAAAGAGAGAGATGGGGGTCAAAATGGGGGGGGTGTCGGAGGACAAAGAGAGAGATGGGGGGGGTGTAGAACAAAGAGAGAGATGGGGGGGGTTGGTCGGAGGACAAAGAGAGAGATGGGGGGGTGGGGAGGAGGACAGAGAGAGATGGGGGAGGTGGGAGGAGGACAGAGAGAGATGGGGGGGGGGTGTAGGACAAAGAGAGAGATGGGGGGTGTAGGACAAAGAGAGATATGGGGGGTAGATAAAGAGAGAGATGTGGGAGGAAGACAAAGAGAGAGATGGGGGGGTCGGAGGACAAAGAGAGAGATGGGGGGGTGGGAGGAGGGACAAAGAGAGAGGTAGGGGGGTAGGACAAAGCGAGAGATGTGGGAGGGGGAGGACAAGAGAGAGAGATGTGGGGGGGGAGAGAGAGGACAAAGAGAGAGAGATGGGGGGTAGGACAAAGAGAGAGATGGGGGGAGGACAAAGAGAGAGATGGGGGGGTGTAGGACAAAGAGAGAGATGGGGGGTAGGACAAAGAGAGAGATAGGGGGGTAGGACAAAGAGAGAGTTGTGGGGGGTGGGTGGGGGGAGGACAAAGAGAGAGATATGCGGGGGGGACAAAGAGAGATGGGGGGTTTAGGACAAAGAGAGAGATATGGGGGTAGGACAAAGAGAGAGATGCGGGGGTAGGATAAAGAGAGAGATGTGGGAGGAAGACAAAGAGAGAGATGGGGGGGTGGGTCGGAGGACAAAGAGAGAGAATTGGGGGGGTGGGAGGAGGACAAAGAGAGAGATGGGGGGGTGTAGCAAAAAGAGAGAGATGGGGGGGTGTAGGACAAAGAGAGAGATGGGGGGGTAGGACAAAGAAATAATCAAATTTTTCTTAAAAAAAAATTTTTTTTCTAATTTATTTTTTTTTTTTCATAATTTTTTTTCAATAATTTTTTTTTTTCAAATTTTTTTTTCACATTTTTTTTTTTAAATTTTTTTTTTTTTTTCACATTTTTTTTTTAATATTTTTTTTCCTTTTTCGGATTTTGACCAGGAGGTTAGATTTTTTACCATTTTTGGTAATTTTTTTTCACATTTTTTTAGGACAAAGAGAGAGATGGGGGGGGTAGGACAAAGAGTGAGTTGTGGGGAGTTGGGTGGGTGGGAGGACAAAGAGAGAGATATGCGGGGGGGACAAAGAGAGATGGGGGGTGTAGGACAAAGAGAGAGATATGGGGGGTAGGACAAAGAGAGAGATGCGGGGGGGGGACAAAGAGAGACAGATGGGGGGGACAAAGAGAGAGATGGGGGAGGACAAAGAAAGAGATGGGGGGAGGACAAAGAGAGAGAGAGATGAGGGGGGAGGACAAAGAGAGAGATGGGGGGGGTAAAAGAGGGGTCTCCGTGTCCAGGACGGCGATCCCTAAGCAGTTTATTACAGTAGATTTGCAATGCAATACAGGAGGAACCAGAGCATCCTGCTTGTTACAGCTTACAATCTTTAAAACAGGTACAATCTAAAACAGATTTATTGTGTCAAATTTTTTTTGTCTCTGTCCCAGTCACCCACTGTTTTCCCAGTGTCTCCTGCTGTGTTGGCATGGTCTGTCTGTATGGTGACACTATATCCAATGTAATTTGCCAATATTGTTATATATGTCTGTAGAGAACAGTTGCTTTAATAGATGTGTACACAACAGGATAAATTATGTAACATTTATCCTTGTTTTCATGAGAAAACGATCAATCAATTGCCCCTTTGTATATATTCTTATAGCGTTAATTTGTTAAATTATATGCGCACCTTTGGATGTCATGCGGATTTGGGGATATCCCACAACCTAGCCGCGGTCCTCCACAGATGCACACATATCCTTATCATGCTGGAAAAATATATTTTTTCCTTTTACATT